>VZTZ01043060.1:395088-470443 GCA_013400955.1 Drymodes brunneopygia | reverse complement strand
TTTTTTTTTTTTAATACCTTCAGCAGAACTACATCTGTTTCTTAACCATACAGTATTGAGATCGGGAGCCTTATTTACTAAGAAACATTTTGTCTCCACAGCAGAAGCTGTGATGCCAGAAGGTAAATAGTGGAGGGAGAGGACACAGAGGTGGGCACGGCTGACCCCACTCCTGTCTGTAGAGCCCCTCAGGGCTTCTCCGACCCGTGGTCAGAAGTTTATCGCTGTGGTGGTTCACTGCCCATGGGGTGTCTGGAGCACATGTAGAGAAACCGACTGTTCATCCTTGACGGTTCATCCCTCTCCAGGATGCCTGGGGCAGGAAAAGCACTGGCAGTTCTCACGCTGAACCCAAACACCCCAGGCACCTCCGCGCCCGGCCTGTGTTCAAGGCGTACAACCTCATGCCATGCGAACTGGTCCTGGACATTTTATGCGGCCTGTAACACAGGAAATTAACCTGCAGCCCTTAGTGCCACCTGCAGTTTGGGCTCTGAGGTTTTAACCCCGGTGCCCGCGGGGGCAGGACCGGAGCGCCGCGGACCGGGGACCTGTCCTGTCACTGCGCTCCCCACGCAGGACTAACAGAGCCCAGGGGCCCGGCGGGACAGCGCCGGCTGCCTAAAGCTCCTGCCCTTCCGGGGCTCCCCTCCCGCGGAGCGAGGCTCTCTCTGGCCGCCGCCACGGTGACGGAGGAACGGCAGGATCCCCGCAGCGGCCCCGGTCGGGCTGCCCGGGCGCTGCGAGCGTCAGGCGGCCCCGCACCGTGCCCGGGCTCTGCGAGCGTCAGGNTGAGCCGCTGAAGTGGCGACCTGCGCTCGGGCCCTCGGTGCCCGCAGGCCCCCGGGCGGTGAGGCGCACCTGGCCCGGAGCACGGCGGGCCAGCCTCGCCTCGCCGCCCCTCGCCTCCCCTCCGCGGGGACGGAGCCCGCGTCCCCAGGGTACGGTGGCGGGCGCTGCGCCGCCGCTTCCCGGTCTTCTGCCCCCGTCTACAGCGCCTACCAGGGAAAATGATCTCTTGGCAGGGTCAGCAGTTTGTGTCATAGTTCATCTCTTGGTGAACTGGAAATTACCGGCTCTTCTCGTAAAACTCGATCATAAGCGTTTGTGGGAAAACTCCAAGAGGGTCTGAAGTGACAAAAGTTTTTGAGAATGCTGTCCCCCGACCTTTTATAGCTTTCACGTCTGTTTGATCATAATGGTGATTTATTTCTCATGTAGCAATACTGTCTGAGCTTTAGTCGACATTCTCAGTGGTTCTTTTTTCATAACCAGTATTCACATGTGAGCTCAAGACGGCACTCAAGCCCTTTGCAGTCGCCTGTCAAGAATACATTAATAGTTTATAATAATAATTTTGGCCATAAAGAGGGAACCTTTAGCTACGTACCATGCGTTACAAACATTATATTGTAGAGAAGATAATGCAGAGAGAAGCTGTGTGATCTTGGGTTTTCATTTATTTACTGCCAATCTGTGAATAAATAACTGAGCAATAATAATTCCCCAGTCATGAATTAATGCTTAGTTTGGTTTTGTGGCTAACAGGAGGAACATTGCATAGTATGTATTTTAGCAGATGCCAGTGACTTGCCTATTGAAATAGTGCCCATGCAGTCTTTCCTGCGCCTTTTTCTGTAGACTATTTGGGTAAACCTTAATTGACCATTCTTTTTATCTCTTGAATGAAGATACAGTACTTGTGAAGCTCAGATTGGATGGAGATCATATGGATCATTACTGGTGTTACTGTTAGATTTTCGCAGAAGTTGCCCTAAACCACTTTGTGTTGAAAATTTTTCCAGTGTTTCTTTTTATTGAGCAGACATTGCTACAAAACGCAGGGAATTAGTTTGTTGGGTTTTTTTCCTGTTCTTGGGTATTGGTGACTGGAAAGGGAAATGAGCTTTTTCACAGGATGGGTAACATGCACTGTGGACACGTCGCTGTACATTTAGCCCTAGATTGTTTTGGCCCAGGGAATTGCAGAGTGCGTATTTATGCTCTAACGTGGAGGCCAGGTGTAGGATAATCAAGCTTACTGCTTCTGGACTTGGCTAATTCACACTGAGGTGAGCTTCCTTACTCTTAGAAATAAACTCCACGTTTTATTTCCAAGAGTTCTGATTGATAGTTGTGGCATTGTGCTAGGTGTAGAGTTTTGTGTATGGATGGAGTTGAATGAGAAATTTAGGAGGACCAGCTGGTGAGTTTATCATATCTGCTTCTCAGTTGGTGTCTTCAAGTGTGCATCCAAATGGAAGGCTGGTGTGTGTTGGTACAAGGGACTGTCTCTACTTTAGAAGCACACACTGGAAAAATTCTGTGGTTTTTTTTTTTTTTTTTCTCAATTTTAAGAGTTGTAAAGTGAAAAAGAAGTCCTGCAACAGACCATGCATACCTTAAAGAAGATAATTTTTCCCTGTGTCAGCTTTAACAGATTCTGGTGCAACAAACCTTTGAATGGGTGAGGTGATCCCAGCAATGTGGTGACCTAGTTTGTAGCCAAGAACTTGGCCACAGTTCTAGGAATTTTATGTAGCTCATTTTGAATCTTTCTAAAATGGCTAATTTCTGTGAACCAGGTGTATGGTTGATATGTTCTTTATATACCCAGGCCTTTCTAAACAAGACATTTTACACTTCAATATTGCCTAAAGATGAATCTGTGATTCGAAGTTAGTAAAGAAGAATAACGAGACAAATGAAATAATTTGTACCTTGCTTTGCCTTTCACTCAGATTCTTTGAGATGGAGGTAGGAGTTTAACCATGGTTAAATTTTTTTAGGTACAAGTGGTTAGGAAAGATAACTGAAAATAACTGTGTTTTCCAGTGTGGGAGCTGTTGTATTTATTTTTTTTTCTTTGTTGCTGTGTCTCAAGCTTTAGAGTGTATTTGGAAATCTGTGTAGCAGGAAAACCTCTCATTTGACCTCACAGTCTTGATCAATGGGCTTAGATGATCCGATACCACAGGGTGCTGTGGTATTGAAAAAGAAGCTTTTATTTTGTTACGTAACATATTTTACAGTAAAGCTTATTTACTTGAGACAAAGGTGATATGTTGCTCCTTTTTTTTTTTGTTACTGTTACTAGTTATCCTAGAGAAAATGGCATATTTCCTGCTTCCTTCATATATAAAAGAATTAGAAACTATGTGGAGTGACAGGAAGCCAGGAACTGCGGGTGTAGCCAAGGATCATGATGTAGTAGGTTTGCACATCACTTGATTCCTGGTGATGTGCAGCCTCCTACTAGGACTTCCTTAAGCTATGCAGAACTTCATAGAATAAATATTTATCATATTTGCATGATACATTAAAGGTGCATTTGTCCCATGAGTGGAAATACTGAAAAAAGCAAACACCTGTTAACTTCATTTTTGGAACAGGTTTTGGAGTACACAAGTGAACCTCTGTGCAAAATTACCGCAATCTGCAAACAGGCAGCAGTTCAAGAACTATTAAAATAAGAATTGACTTTTACAGAAAATGCATCTGACATATTTTTAGAATTGGGCAGAATAAGTCAGGTTTTCTTTTATTAACCTTGCACAGCAACATAATGGTGCTAAACACATCACACCCTGCTGAAGGAAAGCAGTGACTTTTGGCTGTCACGGCTGAGCTTTTGGGGATCTTTGAGTGCTGTCACAGCAACTCTTGTTTCAGTCAGTAATTCTCTTCAGTGGATATCAAAATGAAAAAGAGAAAGGGATGGCATATTCTCTAAACTAGCTTTCTTTTGATATAAATTGAAAAAGTGAAAAAAGTATTTTTAAGATTTTTATTTGCTCTGAATGTCTCTTGCTTAAGTTCTCTGTAACATTAAATTAGTATTGCTGTTTTCTATATTAAGAATGGCACTACTTCAATCGTGGCACTTCAAAAGTTGTCATTACCATATTCATGTGAGACTTTTTTCAAGGAACCCTTTGTCATTTTTGAAAATATCATAAAATGCTTTATAAGATGAAGTTTAACAGTGTGTATATGTAAGGCCATTATCTTGCAAATGTGTCTATCTGGGAACATGTTTTATACAAAATGAGAAAATTCCTAATGAGTTTTTAAACTGAGCACTTATATCTTTGGTGTCTCTATTAGAGTCCACTTTAGGTGACAAACTCCCTTTCTGTGACCCTAAAACTGAACTCATATTTAGTCTGTATGGAAAAACTCTAGGAAATAGAAAGCAGCCTAACATTTTATCTTCACGATAATCTATGTGCGATTTACTGTTCTTGATGTGGGTTTTTTTGTGTTCTGTGCTGTCTTTGCTTTCTTTTTCCAGTTGTAATCAAAGGGTCAGATCAGTTTACTCTGGGTTTTATATATGGATTTATGGGATTACAGCAGGCAAAGGTGAGATGCTGGGTTTTTTTTAAATTGAGGTCCTTTTGAGGGCGAGCAGAGTTGCCAGGGAGGCAGTGTCTGCAGCACTCAGCTGTAACACTTGTGCCTGTGCCTGCACCTGCCAAATGAGAGTGGCTGCCGGGTCCCTGAGTGTCTGCTGTGGTAGCAGCTTTATGCCAAGGTGACATTTTGGAGTCTGCAATTTCTGTGTGCCCAAAAGTGGTAATTTCCTTCATTTCATCAGGTGCTTTTAGATGTCAAGGACTTGAGAACTGTATTCCAATTCATCAGTGAAAGTGTAGGTAATTGTAGGAGGAGTACTTAATATCTGGTTGCTTAGGCCAAATGAGCTGACACCTTACTGGACACAAAAATAAGGTTGTGTCTCTTGGCTTGCAGTAGATTTCTTCCATGGTTTTAGGCAACAGCAAACATTGTCCCAAGTGCCTCTGTTCCTTAGAACTTGTAACGTTTTGGTTTACACACACCAAGCTTGCCAATTTAGAAAAACCCAAGTCTAAAACAAATGCATCAATTACTCAGTACCACCTGATATGTGACAGGAGAACTTGTAAGTAAAATCAGACATTTCTTTACCTTACTTTTTTTTTCTTCTAAAATCCTTAATTGCTCCTGCCCCGCCTTGTGTTTTGTCTCCAAGATGGTATTATTGTCTTATTATTGATTCCTTTGATACATTTCTTAGTAAAAAATTCATTGTTTGACAACATTGTAAAAAGCCTTGTGTAATTTTACTGCAGTTCTAAGTGATTTCTTTCTTCTACCGTTTACATAAAATTCAGTATTTCTAAAATTAATAAATCTTTCATTCATCAGCTGATGTTCCATTCTTTGTCCTGCAAGTTTTTTTCCATTGCTGGAAATGTTGTACTTGTGTGATGAATGATAGATGTACTTCTGTTAATACATAATTCAGACACTATTCCATTTGGAATCACACTGGAATGAAGGCATTGATAATTTCCAAGTAAATGAGTGGGTGGAAATCAGACGGCTTATTTATTTTTAGGTGTTTAGCTTGTCAGCTTTTGTGAATGTTTGTGTTCACTCACATTCTTGCCGTCTAACGTTGAATTTCCAGGGACCATCATATGTCTAGAACCATTTAACTTTGCCCATGCATATGAAATGTAACCCTGTGGTGGTTTTGGTTGAATTTCAAAACTCAAAATGTAGCACAATAACAGTTTTATAAGCGATCCGAGATCACTTCAGGTAGATGGAACAACTTTCAGTGCCTAATTTTTAACTGTCATTTTCCTTAACTCTCTGTTTTGAAGTGCAAGAAAAACTGACAGTGTTTACATCTATTGCTGTATTTATTTTTCCAGCTGTTGTAACATTTTAAAAAATATTAGCAACAGTTATCCTGGTACCTTCTTATTAGTAAAGCCACTATCTAGTAATGAAAACTATTTTCCTTTAGTTTTTTCGAAATCTGTTCTTGTGTATAGAACATCTATACATATATAAATGTATGCGTATATAAAATCACATTCTTAGCCATTTCCTGATCTAAAGGATAAATAAAGCTCAGGCAAGGTAGTGTTCTCTAGCTGACTTGATGAATATGCCTACTCTCTTGGAGATCTTAGATGTACTCTTGAAACAAAAATCCTAATAATAAAATAAACTGTCTTTTCCATCTTGCCTAGGTAAACAGTGATATTTTTTATGCCTTTGGACACTTCCCTGGTGTAGAAAGCCTTCACATCCATGTCAGCCTTTATTGAAGCTGCTTTCCCTAGGAGTGTGTAGATTCCTTTCAGAGTGGAAGTTCTAATGGCTTTTCTAAAATTTCAAGTGAAAATTTATCCCTCTGTAGCAGAAATGCAGTTTTAGTGTTGTTTGCAAATGAGTGAAACTACTTAGGAGAAATCTCTTGTAGCCTGTTTTACCTAACAATGGATAAATTTTATTATTTATTGGACAACTAGGTATACATTTTTTTACTGCATATATTATTATCCCGAGAGAGTGCAAACTTAGAAGTTGAATAGATTATGTTAGGACATGAGTGCAGTTTGGGTAATAAGGTTTCAGAGATCTGTTCTCTAGTAGTTTTTTAATATTAGTAGAAGTCACTTTCTTAGGTCTGTCGCTCTTTATTCCTACTCTTCATATGTGTATCTCATCTATCATATGCACATTCAAATTCCATTACCATTTGTAAATCTCAATGTTTTTCTCCCCTTTGCCCACAGATATGCGAGATAAAATGAGGAAATGGAGGGAAGAAAACTACCGAAACAGTGAACAGATAGTGGATGTTGGAGAAGAGTTAATTAATGAATATGCATCTAAACTGGGAGATGACAGTAAGTAAACAGTCATTATTTTAGAAGTTTCTGTGTCGGATTTGGTTTTCTTTTTTCAGTCTCTATTTTATTTAACAACCTTTATGTTGTCTTTCAGTATGTGCTGATGTTGATGAAATATGTATTCCTTTCTTAGTCTAGTAGGCTTCCAGAATTCCAGGAGTTTCTTTCTTTCCCAAATGAGGGCTGCAGTGAAGACAGCCATAAAAATTACCTGATAGAGCTGTTAGCTTGCTATATTAGTATTTAGACTGCAATGTGAAAACTTCATTTGAAACTGTTACTTAGATGTTATTTGCCTGATTTTCTCTTCTTCGACACTGTGACAGAAATTGAAGCAAGTCTTCACAGCCATCTGTCTAGAATGTGGCAGTTACGATATTGGGAAAAATAGAGAATTAGATCCTTTTTGCCTTTCAAGATGTGAGAAAGTACTTTGGCACTAAAAACACTGAATTGCTTAAATAAGTTTTTAATTAATTCCAGCAGTTTCTTAATTTGTTTGTGTTTCAGCCGTGATTCATGGGAGTAGAAGGGGAAAAATGTACAGACAGAATTAATTAATCATGTTTACATGATAGGTGCTTCCTGTTGTCTTAAACTCCAAACCAATTATCTGCATTTATTGTCTCTTTGTGTCCAGTTTGGATAATTTATGAACAGGTGATGATTGCTGCCCTGGATTGCAGTCGGGATGATTTGGCATTGGTGAGTTTTCGAGTTGACTTTTCCTTCACACTGTATGTTTTCGTCCTGGGTATCTCTTCCAGATAGTTTTTTTGGACAGTTACAGGATATTCTGAACTCCATAGCTTGAACTAGTAGAAAAAATATCTATCAAGAAATACACAGCTATGAAGAAACTGCCACCACCTACCTCCTCTGAGGCATAACTTTTGTTTAGATAGATCACATCTCTTCCAATAACCATGAAAATATTTACAGCTACTCTGGTATGGGCTAAAGGTCAAGAATAATATTGAAGTTGCCATATTGTACAGAGAGTGTTTGTTTATTGAAAAATTCTCAAATTATATTGGTTTTCTCAGTGTTTTGAGGTAAAATGACCCATCTTACATACGATATTATTTGTCATGTTGGCTGCCATCAAAGAAAGTCACTGACATACTGGAGCAGGTCTTCAAGATGAATAAGGAGCTGGACTGCATAATGTATAAGGAAAGGTTGGGAGATCTGTGTTAAGTCTTAGGAAAGCCAAGAAGGAATTTTTGAATATGTACTGATGGGAAGGAAGGTATGAAGAAGTTGGGCACATATTTTCATAGATGTGCAACAAAAGACAATTGTGAGACATCAGCTGCAACAAAGGAAATTCCACTTACATATTAGGAAAAACTTAGTGAATGCTTTATGACAAATGGCACATTGAAGTGGTGGCATCTCCTCTGGAAATGCTTAAAAATAGATAGGGATATGGCTCTGCACTCCCTTGGAAACTGGCTCTGTTTTGATGGGAATTTGGAGCAGGTGAACTCCAAAGGTCCCTTGCAATTCAAGTTATTTGGTGATTGATAAAAATATTGTTAATGGATATTTGGGTTTTGTCAATTTGGATGCAAATTTATTTGAATAATACAGATAACAGTTGAGATAGAATTAGCTTATTTTGAACTGTAACCTGTTTGTTAGATTAAAAGCAAAAAAACCACTGAAACAAACAAAACAACCCACTCAGCTTAGCTAATCCTTTAAAGGCAACAACAGGAGAAGGCAAAAGTTTGTCTTACAGGAAAATTTTAATAATCTTTTCACCCCTCCTTCTCTGTACAGTCAGAAGAAAACAGAGGCTTGCCTTGTGCCCTGAAAGCCATCAAGCTTGAGCTTATTCTAAGTAAAAATCCATTTTCAGGGCTCCAGGTGTTTCATGGCAATTACTCCTCCAGTGCCTTGTTCTCTGTCAGGTGTTTCATGGCAATTACTCCTCTAGTGCCTTGTTCTCTGTCAGATGACAAAATACTTCATAAAATCTTTGAGTTTCCTGTGATGTCATTTGGGTAAAACTTAACGCAAGGGGTCAGACTAGAGGATGTAGTTGGGAGAAGGGCAGTTTGAAAGGAGGCAGAACTAAACAGGGTTATCTGGCATCGTATACATATATATATATATATAGTAAAATGGAGTAAGCTGGAATATATAGTACAAGACTTCAAACTTGTGAACCCACTGAACTTCCCTCTCTTTTGTCCCTCAGAAGAAAATACTGTTGTAGTATAGCTGTTTGTTTAAACAAAAACAAATACTGTTTAAATAAATACATTTCTGTGTCCTGACGTATATGTAAAACAGATTTGGTCTTTATTTTCAGGGTCTTTTAAAGAAGACTTTCACAAAATTGTTGATGGAGCCAGTGTTGAAAGATCCGTTGTGAAACACTTTGTTTTTACTAACCCTGGCAGGGAGTTTAAATTTCAGTGTCTGTGCCCTTTAAGGAGCATTGGTGGAGATGAGGGAATGCAGTATTTTAAATGCAGCTCAGAAATGAAATTAAAAGCATAGGTGGAAACTTATAGTTATTTTTTATTTTTTAATTTGATTGATTTGTAATGAAGAAGTAATTAATTCAAACAAGTCAGCATCATTTATGGCGTTTTACTACAGCTGTATCTCCAAAGTAGACAAACAGCTTTGGAACTTCCGTGTTTTAGCAGTGAGCTTTTGACAGCTGGGATGCATTTTGCTTAGGGGGATAGGTATCATCTACTCCAAATGAGAAGCTGAGGTAGTTTTCAGAGTCCTTTCTCTGACTTTTGTTTTTTCTTTTTCTTTCCTCTATTTATTACTTCGTGCTTTCTGTCCTGCACAAAAAGCCCGTGTGTAATGCATGCCCCTGGTGCAAGCCAGCCAGTTAGTTCATGCAGGTGGTTTAGTGCAATCATCTATTGTTGGCAGCACTTTCATTACCAGTGTTTCACCTGTTGAAGTCCAGCTTTACATTGCTCTGCCTTTGTGTGATGCTTAAAAAGTCAGAAAGCAATTAAGTGCAAGTTGAAGTTTCACATGCAAGTTATGTTTGCCATTGTAACTAAGAGAATTCTGAAAGAATTTCACAAGTAGATTATTGATGTGGTGTAAAACCAGTCCTCAGTAAAATAAATTATTATGGGGATTACAAGTCCTATTTAAAAAGAGGACGTTGAGTGCTGCTGAGTCCATAATATTTTGAAGATACAGCTGGTGCTGTATGGTTTTATCAGTGTTACAGTGAGTTGTTTATGACTTTCTTACAACTTCTGCTGTCACTTTATTGTGTCTGATAGCTTAATCTACAGGAGTTTATTTTGGCCCCTGGACTGCTGTGTTCGGTTGAGTAATGGTTGTGTAGTGAGATCTAATGTGAACAATTCTGGTCTTGTATTATTCCTCCACTTGAGCACTACTTTCATATTGTCAATGAGGGTTTTTTAGATGTAAAAGTCCATCTGCAGATTGTGGAATTTAGTATTGCAAATGTTACCATTTTTGTTATTTGTACAGTTTTCTGGAGAAAAATAGTACATGTATTTTTAAAAATCACTATCCTTCAGGGTTCACTGATCACTGGACCACAGAATGGATTTATTGTATGCAAAAGTTCTTTTCAAAGTCTATGGGGTTGTCTGGGTTTTAAAAGCTGGAGTGAATCTACTTTTCTGGAGTTTTATGTAAATTTTCCTGTCTCTTAAGAATGGTCAGAGATTAGTTGAGACATCATATAACGTGCTGCTAAGTACGTATAATTTTTTATTACTAGAGCAACAGCAGTTCACCTAGACATCGCTCAAAGTGCCAGTAAACTGTTTCTGGGCTAAACCAGAGCTGAGCCTTTCCCTGTGAAGTTGCATTGTAAAGATCTTGGTTCATTGCAAATTAAGTTGATTGTGATGAAAATAGCGTGTTCTTGCTTGAGGCTAAGCATTACAACTTTGGTCACTATTGCTTTTCTCTCTTCCTTTTCTATTTTTTAGCATCTGGGAGAGATGTGAATATTCCTCTTGGGTGTGCTTTAGCAACCTGTATACCTACAGAAACAAAGAGGGATCCTACTAATTGTTACTGATTTGTACTTTTTTCTTTGACTAGTGAATTTGATGAGATGGAACAGATTATGTAGCTAGGCCTCTGCTACAACCTTAGGTCTGAAGAACAAGTTTCGAAGTTGAGTTGCATAAATAAATGCCTAGAAGAGGAGAATTCAGTGTGAAGCTTTTAACATGATGCACACCGCTGGTCTGTTTGAGAGCCCGTGGACTGTCCTGCCTCCCACTGTCATGAGTCAGCTACAAACTTTGCAGTGCTCTTCAGCCACATTCATGATATGGTTACGAGTTAGTTTGCTCTGGGGAAGCTGTGACTCAGTCCCTCTACCCTCCTCTGCTAATCCAGAGAAATCTGCCTCTGATGAATTCTTTTTATCCAGCCCAGGTGCCTCATTGATTTGAGGAGTTAAAAACTATGCCTCTTCTGCCAGCAGGCTGTACCCAAGCCAGTGGCAAACATTTTCTTTGGATTTCAGAGTTTTATTTTAAAAATAAACATGGAGCATTGTATTAGCATAGTTTGTTCCATTGTGAAATATCCATTTATTAAAGAAGTATCACTTAAGCTCTTACTGTCTTTGTTTTTTTACTGTCTTGTGTTACTATGGGACAACTAAATAGAATTCAAGTTTTAATTGTATCAGAGCTGTTTTAGTAGGTGAGTGTAATTTTCTGGGCAAGTAACTATTTCCAAGGGGCCTGACAATCTAATGCCCAGTATGGAAGATACTTCTTAAAATTAGTCTTTCTAACAGACAGAATTTCCAACCTTCTCTTTATCAATGCATTTTATTGCTTGTTTCAAAAATTGGTATTTACTTTCACTCTGAACTGGTGTGGCAAGTTGTTGAATTATGAGCCAAGGCCTTTTTTTTTTCTATTTTTTCTTCTTCTAGCTTCTGTGTAGATAATTATATTCATAATAGTATTTTTGGTTCTTTGTATAGTTTTGTCTTCAGGAACTGAGGCGGCAGTTTCCTGGGAGCCACAGAGTTAAACGATTAACTGGAATGCGATTTGAAGCTATGGAAAGGTAAAACCTGAATTTTAAAAAATGTACTTTCTGTCTGGAAAAATGTTTGCTCTCTCTTAAAAATGCATTCAGCCATTACAAAATGGCAAAATAATGCTGGGCAGTTTCTTTATAGGAAATAACTGTGTGCATGATCATATTAAGATTTTTAGACATCTGTATTGCATTTTTGCAGGTACTATGCAGTGTTTCATTTTTGCAGTCTTCCCATCGGAGATCATACATCAGAAGGATCTCTTGCTTGACAACATAAGTCATTACACAGTAGAACACTGCACATTTTTTTGGCAAATTCTGTAAGGTGTAAGTTTTATCTCAGAGAGCTAGGGCAGCATATGAAAATCAGTGCCAGCATTCTTTTTTGCCTTAATTGTTCTTCTATACTCTTGATTACTCCAGGGTGCAGCACTTTACCCTTCTTTCCTGAGTGTGGGTAAATGAACTTAAAAAGGATTAAATCTGTAGAGTTTGTTACAGAAACAAATAAAAAACCATATGAAATAGAATGGCAGAACATAACAATCAGACTGACCTTTTTGAAATATCCTGTAGAAGGGTTGTAACATACTAAGTTCAACAGAAATTACTAAAATAATGAACAGATTAAAACTTTGCAACTTTCTAAACAAATGGCCTCAGAACTTGAGGATGAACTTTATTGTACACATTTCTCCTTGGATACATATTTGTTGTCAACATTCTGTTCTGTAGCACTTGTCTTGGGTGTTGAGAATGACTTCCAGTGCCTTTGGATGATAGAAAATCTGTTCCATGCCACATTTTGCATACAGAGTTGGTGAGTTTGGAGCCTTTGGGCCATCTTGATAAAAAGGAATTGGAAGTACACCCTAAATGCTTTTTAAAAAGATACTTACTTAGCATATGTTCTTCATCCAGTATGTTCTTGCAAAATTAGCTTTGAAAATGGTATTTGATATGAAACACTGATAATTGTCCATTGCTTGGATTGATGAGAATGAGTAAATGGACTCCATTCACAGGAGCTGTCTCAGGGCAACCAGATACTCTGTGTTTCATGCTCACTTTATATAAAATGCATATTCTTGAAGAATTTCCATTAAACTTAGCTCTCTTGTCTTCATTTTATATAGGGTAGGAAGACAGAGAATGACAGGAGTTTTTCCCCCTTCCTGAAACCTATGCAGAAGTACAATAGATCATAGTTCAGTTCAGGCTTATGTGACTACATTAAAGATGTTATTGCATGGGAACTGATCTTTGTGGAAGATGACTGCTGCACAAACATAATTTGTGGTTTCAGCAATGAAGCACTATTGAGCCACAGTTTTCTGAAAGTGCTTATCAAAATTCTTGACAAAATGTCTCTGTCGGATCAGATCTTTGAGATTAGAGTGTCAGGGAGCAGAGAAATTAAAAAAAGTTGAAGTTTCACATCCATAGGTTTTCTCCAGAAGTCAGAGAAGAAAGAGGCTTCAGCTTGGGGTTATTTTGGACAGGAGCCCATCTGCAGGTGCTCTAAGGCATGCCCCAGAGGAGCCTATCTGTCCCCCCTGACTATAAGTCTAGAAAGACTTAGGCTGGAGGCATCATGTTTTCAATTGAAGTGAACTTCTTATTAAATTCTAACTGACTTGTAGGATCCAGAGAGGATCCTGCATTCCCCAACAGTAAGAGGAAACAGTGATGAACATCCCCATAGACTGAGACATCTCTGTAGACATTTGCTAATAAGAAGAATAATGTTCTGGAACCTTACCTTGTAAAGCTGGGATTATGGTCATCAGCTTCAGTTTGCTAAAATGTATTTGACAAAGCAGCAGCTAACAAAGAATACAAATGCATAATTTTACAGCACATCTGCTCAAGTCTGTAGCAGTCGCCTTCAACTGGTTTCTGCTTTTGTGCTGCCTTTCACACTAGTTCCTATACCTTGTGGTAGCTGGAGTAGTCAACTGATCTATGGTAATGTCAGCAGTGCTTAGGGAACAGTGAGAGTATGTAAATGAGTGTCTAAGGTGATGTCTAAGGAATGTGGAGCATCAGAAATCAATCAGCAGTATCTCTGAAAAACTACTTGTCAAACTACACATGAAGACACAACGTATGCCCTAGTTCTGTGGCGATAGCACAGCAGCTGTGTAGTGAAATGTGGTTTGAATTGAAATATTTCATCTCTTGGGGCTGTGTACATAGCTGGTTGAACGCACAGATCTGTTTCCTAGAAGGTTGGAAGTGCTCAGAGCACCTGAAGTAACCTGTTTCAAGCATACTTCAGATAGCAGAATTAATTGATAAACAAATAATAAAAAGTGGGAAATGGCAGAAAACATTTTCTGTCAAGATTTATAATCTGTGGTAGACTGCTACATGAATCTTTCCAGTTTGCTGTATGCAGCTGCTTCTACTTTTTAAAGTCACAACATGATGTTTTAAGTTCCAACAATGAAGTGAAATGTCATTCTTTTGGATGGCTTTTCAAATTTGGGAGTTTGTTTCTTGGGAGATGTGAAAGGGGGAGTAGGGGTGTGATGGTTGGACCTATTGGGTATAGAAAAAGAGAGAACAGACAGAAGAGTGAGATACTGGGTGTAAAATATCTAAGTTGCTGCTGAAATGATATTTCATGAATCGATTCCCATGTGTTTTTCTTAATTGGTGACAAAAAATACTGCTGTTGATACTTACCACTCACTCAAAAGAATTTTGTATAAATATCATTTACTTAGTATATGTATATTATGTTTCAGTATAAAAAAATGCAGGAGGGTTATTAACTATTGCAAGGAGAGTCAAAAAGTCGGAAGTTCTGTCTTAGCAGAAATAAATGTGAATGATTTCTTTGAACAGGTATGATGATGCTATCCAGTTATATGACAGAATTTTACAGGAAGATTCAACTAATACAGTAAGTTTAAAAGATAATTCTGAACTGCAATGATGTGTTGTTTGAAATTGTGACTATATTTTCTGTGTTTCAATGTGGATAAATGTGTCTGTGTTACTGTATTTGTTTCCTTTAGTTTTCTGTCATAAAAACCAATGTTACCTTCCTTTCATGATGGGAAGATGTGATGTAATACCTGCTTAAACACTGTTTTTAAGAGACAGATTATAACTAGTGATCTTTCCAGAAATCTTAGTAGTGGTTAGAGTTGGGCCTTTCAACTCTTTCATTTCCCAGAATATCCAGTATTTAGAAGACTAATATAGTCTGCCATTTGTCTTCTGTGTTCCTAATGTTTAAGTAATGTTACTTAAGGATTAACTATTGATATACTCAGGTAGTGCTTGAATAGCAGCTATTTTGATTTATGTCTGGGACACTTTACTAGCTCTTGAATCAAAATGCATAAAGCATGCCAATTGTATAAAACAGAATCTGAGACAGACTGTACTGTTCTTCTAAGCATTTTTTGGATACTGTTTGTGAAAGTCACTGTGAGCTATTAGCTGCCAAAATAAAAGTCTAGAGAGACTTGTAACAATATATTTTTGCAGACTTTTTTCCCCACAAGGATAAAACTTGAAATACAAAGAAACTATGGAGTTTCAGATTTTTGTATGACATAGATATTTGCTGGATAGTCAAAATATTATTATTAATCATTGAGGGTATAAGTGTTACTTGGTTTTGAGGTACTGTCTATTGGGTCAACTTGTGTGTAAATGTAATACTTGGGCTA
This sequence comes from Drymodes brunneopygia, assembly GCA_013400955.1. NCBI lineage: Eukaryota > Metazoa > Chordata > Aves > Passeriformes > Petroicidae > Drymodes > Drymodes brunneopygia. Next base: position 455,013 of record VZTZ01043060.1, on the reverse strand, counting down.
TTGCAGATGTTCTGGCAATCTCAGGTAAATCTTCCTAGGTATGTATTGAGCCTCTACCTCTCTTTGGTCAGCTTATTTGATGTGGTCTGCTATTCAGGAGGGGAAAACCCACAGAAAATCAGAAAAGTGGGATTAACTAGGGTATGCCAGAGCTGGATATAGTTCATGTGCCATCCCTTAAACTAAGTAAACCATTAAAAAACCCACAAAACAAATTAAAAAGCAAGCAGCTTTTTAATCACCCCAAACCACCAGAAAGTTATTTTTGAGGCAACACATCTGGAAACAATACCATGTTAAGCACTTGGACAACAGTGGTAGGTTAAAGTCTGTTTTTAGCAGTGATAGAACTCACAGATTTTGTGCAAGGGTAAGAGGAGATATTTCAGTTCTTTACTCTTCTTTTTCACTCCCCCTGAAGTCAAAGCTTGAGCAAGAAGTTTTGAGCACAAGATGCATAGGTGTCCACAGTAAATGGTAGATTTTATCAGTGCATGGCCCAAAGAGTTTCATAGACATAAGTCTTGAGAATCATGTTGGACCAATATGGAATCCATTTGCAGTGAAGTCACAGAAAACATGCACACCTTGGTGCATGTTTTATGACCTTTTGCTGACACCAGTGGAAAATGGAGCACCGTATTACACTGACTTAAATGGACCACAGATCTTTGAAGTTTGCATCTTTGGCAGTTTTACTTTTCAGCTATCAGCATAGCTAACATCATCTGAGTGCTTTGTTGCATGGCTTTACAAAACAGAAGTATATCTTTAAATAAATAAAATGCGTGATTATTTCTTTATTTCTATTTCCTCCTTAATGAAATCATAAAGATCAATAAACTTGTAATATTTAGAAGCATAAGTTGTAAATACTAGAGCAATTGTGTTGTCAGATTTCTTAAGTTCTGATAATAGAATTGGAGAATGTTAAATGCAAAGGAAAGGTCCTTGCTGTATAACTAGAATTGGTTGGGTAAGGCTCGCCATGTGAAGAGTGCAAGTTAAGTAAAAAGTTTTGATAAATTGTCATGTGTAGATTTTTTTGTGTCACTTACCTGTTAATTATTTCCATGCATACATGTGGCTGCTGTAGGAAAAGAAATATTTCAAGACTTTAGAAAAACACTGTTGCTAAGTTTGTCTTGGCATTCACCTAACTTTATAGAAATTTCTTCTGGTCTGCTGACACATGGAGTTGCTTATATACATTGAATGTTTTGGCAAGTGCTTTAAGTGAAACATAGACATTTGTTCACACAAATCATGTAAAAATCATACCTTGCATTGACTGATCAAAAAGTAACATGGAAAAAGATTTTTCCAAAAAATTACTTCTTTTAGATGCGTAGCAGAATTTTCCATTATGAAAGGTAAAGTTTGAGCTCAAGTTATGTAATGGACACTTACACTTTTTTGTGAGGTTTTGTTGCATGCAAAATACTGAGATTAAGATAACAGTAATTATTTAATTTCTTAGGATAGAATTCAGAATAATCTTTATTTTTAAAATGTGATCATCTCTAAGTTTTGTCTCACTCTGCACTTACTTGCTGAAAAAGATGACTCATTTGACAATGGAATAGTGTTAATGTCACCTCAGAGATTTTGTTTCATTTTTCAAAGCATGTGGATGTTGAATAATAGTCTCTTTTCTAAAGACTTTAATGAATGAATTGTGACTCTTATGAAATGCATAACTTGCATACATTTCAATAGGGTAAGAATTAGAATCTTTTCCATTCTTGTCTATTTTGGTTGAAATGATGGTATGTTAGACGTCAAGCTGACAGATTATTCTTATTAAGGCTGCATAATATTTTCTACCGCAGGTCTCTTTTTATTAATTAAAACTAGACCTAAACATAGGTGTGTGTACAGTGGCAGTTTTAAAGGCAGTCGAAAAAGATAGCCTGGCAGTGTCTGACACAGGATGGAGTTGGTGAGAGGTGTGAAGAACAGCAGCTGTTACTTCAGTTAGTACCCAATGAGAACTGATGGGCAAGCTAGGAATGCACTCTGTGGTCCTTAAAAAACGGGGTTTTTTTGCTTTTGACAGACCATCATTTACCATTGCAGCGTTTTTTTCCTTCTTATTCAGTCATGATTGGTGAAGTGAGAGAGCAGAGTGCATTCCACCATTTTTCCTATGTTTTGTGCGTGTAGCACTTTTAAATGTTGGTGGAGATTTTGTCTCTTGAAATTAAGTATTTGAGAACAGAAGAGCAGCTGTGCTGCAGTTGTGGCAGAAGTCCATTTTACTTGTCCTGTGTCTGGCTTTGACTTACTGCAGATACCAGAAATGAACAAGAGCAGGGCAATGTCAGTATGCTGTGGTCTGTTCTGCCAGTTTCTATTCATCTTCATGTTGCAGTTTTCCTGTGCCAGAAGTGATAACTGTGTTTTTAATGGCTCTTCATGAAATTTCTGCATAGATTTATTTTTAAACTTGCTTGAGTTTGCCATGCGTGCATCTACAACATAATTAAGAAATTAAATGTTTTAGTTTATTAATGGATTGGGCAAATCTCCCATTTTGCTTTTTTTTGTTTCCCACACCTTCAATCTAACAATTTTATTTAATGCCTCTGAATTTGTCTGTTACTGTCAGCAGTTGTTTTCACTTTATTAATACTCACGACTTCAGGGATCTTTGGCACTTTTCTCCCCTCTAAGCTCAAAAGTCCTAACGTGCAACAATTCTTGTTGCCATTCTTGTGCCTTAAAACTCTGCTGCTGTTCTGGGTGTCATTTCTGTGTTTTTTCCTATATTTAGGTGAGAAATGAGAGGATAGGACAGCAGTCAGGTTTAAAATGCAAGAGCATAATAGACTTACAAATAGCAAAGTGATGCCAAGGATGTGTCTCTTCTGTATTCTTTTCTGGTAGCTCCAGTATCACAATATTTTCAGTTTGGGGTTTTGCGGCAGAGGTTTTGGATTTTTTAAGATGGTTTCTGAACAATGAACTGATGTTTTATAGAACTGTTTATTGCAGTCCAGTATCTCCCTCTTTACTGGACAAGTTCAGACAGCTTTTTTGTGTACGTTAAATTAGTATTGTTTAACTCTATATGCAGCCATTTACGTAGATTAAATTTTAGGGGTTGTCATTATTGTGAATGTTATTCTTCACTGTTGTCTTTTCTTCTTTATACTTAAATAAGTCCTTAACAACATTTAACTTTATGTCACTATTAATTCCCTTGTTAGATCACTTATCAAGAGTGCTAAGCACTAGTTTTTAATACAGGTGATTCTAGGGTTTTCAGTGCAGAGAACTCTTTTCTTTTTTTTATATGTTTTGACTTATTTATCCATGTGAAGACCTTCCCCTATTAGACTATGGTAACTCTAGTTTCCTTCAGAGTTATCAGCTTCAAGGTGAGACGTTGTGTTGAAATTATTTTTTAAGTCAAAGATGACTTTTACGTGGAGTAAAAGATTGTGGATCTTTATTCATCTACACTTAGAGACTCCTTGAAGAACTCCACTAGATAAGGGAAGCCTTACTTGCCTCTGTGTAAATTGTTCTTGCTTTTTGTTGGTATATAACATTTTTCATGTTTGCCAATTCCAGGCTTTAGCTTTGCTACCAATTTGCTTTATGCTGGTGTTAAACTTTATAGGTTGTTTATTAGATTCCCCCAGAATTCTGTAAAAAGTTTGACGTTATCCCTAAAGGAGCAGCTTCAACCCAGTAACTCTGTGCCTGCATAGGTTTTCAATATTTAACTGTCTTTCATGACTAACTTTGAAAAAAGTCTGAATTCTGGTAAGAATCCATTCATTATTGTGGTTGTTTTTGATCATGTGCTATTTTTTACATCTGTGTTTTTTCCCTCTTTAAAGTAGCTGTTTACTACCACAAAGTGTTTGTTGTAGCTGCTTTTGTTTCTGTTTTGATTTATATATTGCAATTTGAAGGAAAATGTTTCAATGTATCAAACTCTTAGATGAAATACACATTTTCTGAAATGTTTAAAAAAATCTTTAAGGTGAAAAGTATAATTTGTTTAATGCTGTAGTATACAGATAAGAAATTCTTCCTTTCCTAGAGTTGTCAATCCCTGAAAACTTTCCTAATAATACTTTCTTTGTAGCCATGAAATTTAGAACAATGTTAGACTCTCTCGCAGTGTGTTTTACTAATGAAATGCAGTTGATAAATGTTCAAGTCCTCACTTCATTTTGAGTCTACTTAATGCTAGTTTAAAAGAATCATGACAAATGGAGGATTAGTTCTTATGCCAGATTGGGGATTATTAGTCTTTAAAAGAAGTGCCTTAGAAAGTTTCACTCCTTAATAAATTTGTACGTACTGAACACCTTAGTCTGTACGATACTGATTCTTTAAGTATTTCTTTACAATGCATGTATCTTTCAATTATGAATCACAGTTTTACATAATTAGCCAATAACCATTCTAATATTTTACTATAAATATTATAAAATTGAGGGGAAAATCTGTGTCATAGTATCTGTGTGGTCAAATGCTGCAGATCCTATTACAGCCCTGGAGGTTTTGCCTTTTCCTTCCATTTAAGGTGGAAGGAGAAAGAAGGTTGAGTTCATTTTTGTATGAGGCTTGTTCTAGAAAGTCTTAATGTTGCAATGTGAAGAACTGAAATGTGCCCTTTGAATGCTATTTTTTAAATCTTTGTCAGTGTAATTGTTTGTGACTGTTTTAGTAGGCTTCTTGGAATTCAAAATAATTTCAAGTCCATGTAGTTAAAAAATAATTTCTCAAGAATATTCTTGGTGGACTTGAAATTAATAATTGAGCAGATTTGTACTCTGCATTTTGCAGTTTTTTTAGTATCTTACAATAGGGCCCCTAAAAGTGACTTTGTATTTTGATATATTTTGGTAAAGAGGGCCTTTAACATAATTAAACGTGAAATTGCCTAGTTTACTTTGATCAGCTGGTTGTAAGGCAGGTAATAAATCAGGAATATGATATAAATGCTAGGTAAAGCTTCTGTAGAATTGGTGTGAGTCTGGCTTTACTTAACAACTGTTTTTGTATGCTAAAGTGGTTATTAGTGTTGGCAGTGGTTCTGTGCAGTAAGGCATTTTGTTAAACTTGTATGGAAGTAAAGAATAATTGATGCGATGAGTGTAAATAGTTGTTAGTTATGCTGGTGTCCCCAGGATGCTCAGGAAACTGTGTGAGCCCCTTTTACTCACAGAGCAGCATTTAAGCTGACTCACACCCTGAGCTCAGAGGCAATATAAATGAGAACAAGAATTAGAAGTTTACAGCACACAGACTGGCCCATGTTTTGTTTGTAATGCAGGCCTTTTTCTATATATTTTTCTTAATGTACTGACTACTGGAATTAGTGAATTTTATTTTTATTTAAAAACTGATAATCTTTATGATTCAAAGAAAAACTAGGAATAGGAAGTCAGATAGGAGAGTAGTCTGTGAATACCATTAAAAGCAAAAGTAGTTTGTTTTCCTGTCTTTATTTTTTCACCTGTCATATCACTCCTATGAATCACAGATCTGAATACTTCAGATCTACTGAACACCTCTCTGCATATCTCTTGGCTTTATGATTTTATTCATGTTATGTAAAAAGTTAGAATTTGCTTTAAAAAAAAACTCTGCACCCTCACTGAATTCTTTCCAGTGGTTTTAAAAAGACTTTCAGAAATTCTGTGCTACTAGACAATGTTTTATTCTTCCTCAGGATGCCAGCACTGTTTTGAGTGGCTGAGCCTCTCTTTTGTAAACTTGGAGCTCTCTGTAAATAAACTTATCTCCCAGCATTTTTGAGTGTGAAGACAGTGCAGATTCCAAGCCCAAATGCTGCTATATTTTTGGTGATGAGGAAGGTAGATAAAAAAAGGAAGTTTTAGAAGTTGTAAAAGTGTAATTTTGGAGAAATTTCACGGGATTTGGTGCAGCAGGGAGATTCTGTCAAGTGTGTATGTAACTCACTTAATTCCTAAGTGTTACCACCAGAATATGTTAATTATGTCTAATGCTTTTGTCCTTGTTATTTGGTTGCATTAGATTACATGCTTGCTATAGGTAAACATCAGCTTCTATTTGTGGCTAGAAATAGTTGTAGCTTTTCATAAATTAATGTCTTGAGGCTTGATTTATGTTACTTGGGAGTGCTGTGGTTAAGAAATAAAGCAACCATGGAAAAAAATCTGTTTCCAGACTCTTTTGGAGGACTGACTTGGATGCAATTGAAGGAGTTGCATTAGAAACAGAGGGGAGAGTGACTTATGTAGACCGTTCCTATTTGCCATTGCAAATTAAGTTGTCATACGCATTGATTGATTTTATATATATAATAGATTATTTTAGTTCTCAAGGGTTTACTTTAATCAGGCTCTTGATTTCTTTAAATTTTGAAAATAGCTGAGTTGTTAATCCAAGAGCTACATTTAAAAAGCTACATTTATAAAGTCAATAGTCTGTTACCTGCAAAAACCCTTCTGTCTTCATAGGCTGTAATTGCTTGATGCATTCCTTTGGCTGTGCATGCTGTTATGTCCACTTTCCCTTTTTCCATATTTCAGGCTCAGTGGTCAGGTCACTGGGCTGTGTATAATGTCAGCTTTGGGTAGTGGGTTAACACTGCCCTGGTGTTCCCACCATAACAAGGGGGTGACCTGCTTTACAAACGCTTTGAGAACTCCATAAAATGTGACAGCAAACAATGTTTTTGCTGTTTTGGGGTTTTTTTGGTTGTTATTTTGTGGCTTTGTTTATAATAGCAGCATGGTAAGCATGTGGGATTATTCTTTTTGAATTTAAAGAAATAAGTTTAATTATGCTGTGTTCTTTATTTTTAAAAAAGCAAAAATAAAATAGAGAGTGTGTTATTATTACAGTGATAAATGTGTCAGCAGTTAAAATCTCCAGTTATGGCTTTTAGCCAGATGTCTCCCAATAAAAGTAGAATGATGTATGTAACTTCACAGGTTGCAGTTTGACAAAGAAGCAGGGGAAACCACGCTGACTGTGTTCTGATTTAGTCCTTGATGAGTCTTCTCTCTCCTTGTGTCTTACGTTTAATCAGAAGGGCGAAATATTTTTTTCCTCACTTGTCTTGTTTTCACTGAATTTCCAGTGAATACGTGTTCGTGAGGGAGATAAAGGGGATGAATTAAAAGGAAAGAATGAAATTAGTGTCAAAAGCATTTCTAGCTTTTCTGTTTTGATGCTTGAACTAGTTTACCACTCTTTTGTTTTGGAAACAATTTATTTGTTCAAATGATGATTAAAGGTTAAAAAATTATTTAGGAGAGTAATTCTGTCTAAAATGCTGTAAATATACAAGAACTCTTGCAGAGTATATGTGACTGTGAACTTGGGGTACCTCATGAAGAAGTTGATTTCAGAGCTATCTGAAATTCAAAGATTAAAATTAATATTTTGTTGAAGAGTTGTCTGTTCTTGTGCTGTCAAGGTGATACTTAACTGTATAAACTCTTCATAAGATATGAAATAGGATGAGAGCTATGAAGGGAATAAGCAGTGAGACTTAATTGCCAGAAAAGTGTGCTTTATATTTTTTGTCATTAATATTACCTCATGGAGAAATGGCATACAAGAGTGTACATGTAGATGTCATGGACACCAAAACATCTGTTGTCTCATGTCTGACCACAGTGGTTGTGATCACCCAAGAGCACAGGGATTAGAGGCAAGGAAGGAGGCTGATGGCATTCCTTTTTTGGGTTATGTTATGCTAGAATTGTATTTTCCTTTCATTCTGTCACATTTCTGCTCTGATGACTTTCAGGCTGGCTGAGGTGTGCTGTTTGCTCCCAGCTGGGAAGATTTCCTTTGTTTTGAATCACACCTTAAATGTGTTTATACTCAGTTGGTTTGAGCTTGGTGCTGATAACACCAAGGTCACAGGTTCAATCTCTGTAGGGACCATTCTTGTAAGAGTTAGACTCAATGAGATCCTTGTGGATCCCTTCCAGCTCAGAATAATCTTTAACACCGATAACACCTACAGGACTGAAAACTGTAATCAGCGATTCAGAAGCTGGAATACTGGATTAAAGTACAGAATAATCAGCTATTACAATCCTTTATATTTCTGGTCTCTAACAAATTTTATGGACTTCAATATTTAAATATATTATAATTCTTATAACTCATTTTTTTATTCCTTAAGTTGAAATATATTTTCTACCCGCATATCAAAGTACTGCTCAGTTTTTGCCATTGAAATGGCTATTTTGTATTCCCTTTACATTGCAGAGCCTACTTTGTGCTCCAAGAATGATGAGAGACTTGTTTAGGAAATTGGTGTGTATTTAGCATGAGTTAAAGGTACCATTCAGCATTCCAACAAGAATATTTTATAGTGGCTGAAAGCCATACTTTAACAGAGACAACCAAGATGCATCTGTGGGTTCTCTAGGACTCAGTCACCATTTCTCCTCTACAGTCATGGATCTTGTGAATGACAAGGTCGGGGTCGTTGGAATGGCTGAAGATTAGCATCCCCTGCTGTTTTGTAATTATCAGAATCTGGACAGTCCTTTATTTGAATGAAATAATGCATACAGTTTATGCCTCCAAAGAAAAGCATACATAATGTGATTGTAAGAAGAGGTTTTCAGTCTCTCAGTGGGATGTCATAGGGTATGTTTATAAACTTCAACCTAGCAGTGTCTCTGCAGTGGAATTCCACTGGTATTGAGATAATAATTTGCACAGTCAAATTGCTTTCCTTACAAAAACCCAGGGAATTATGAGGCCTAATCCTTTATTAATGTCGACCCATAGGCAGCAAGAAAGCGTAAGATTGCCATTCGAAAAGCCCAGGGGAAAAATCTCGAGGCCATCCGAGAGCTGAATGAGTATCTGGAACAGTGAGTGTCTTACAAGAATACGGATTGTGTTTTGCTATTCTGATAAATCTTTTTAATTAAAATGGAATTTGCATTTCATTTACGCTTTTGCTTCAGTGCTAGTCATTTACAGAATCCCTTGCACATTCTTTCTTTTTTTCCTTTTTTCCTTTCTTGTCTTCCCTATACAGATTTGTTGGTGACCAAGAAGCTTGGCATGAACTTGCAGAACTTTACATCAATGAACATGAGTAAGTTGTTTGCTAAGTCCACATAAAAACTGTTAATTTGAAACCCACTCTGTGTAAGTCAAAAACCTCAGTGATTTTTTTTAAGGACTAGTGTTACAAAGTAAGCCATCTCATTTCCAATATGCTAGGCTTCAACTGGAAATAATTACCAAGCTTATTTGGCTACCAAATATTTTAAGAAGGCATTTGATTTTCAAACAAAAAGAGTTTACCTAATTACCTGTATGTTTCAGTAATTTTTTAAAAATCTGATGTTTAAAAGAAGTGGTTTGAGTGCAGCAGGGAATAGCACTTATTTCCCATCATTTTTTGTTCAAGTGATGTATTTTACTTGTTAGAGATGTTAAATTCTTTACTTCTAAAATCAATTGATCACAGCAACCGATATTCCAATTTTCTTCTGGCCTACTGCTCCCAGAACTTTTAGTAACCTTTAAAAAAAAAACCCACAAAGCAAAACATGGATCCGGAGTTGGAGGCATCTGGTCGCCTGGGTACAAAACCCAATGCAAGCAAGAATGCTGAATGTTGTAGTAACTTGCTTATTGGATATTTAATGTTTTTGTTAGCTTTTTTTATTGCTGTAGTGACAGGAGGAAATCCCAGTGTGAGAGGATTAGCTCAAAGCCTTAGTGCAAGTTTTCTAATATCACAGCATTAATTCAAACCTCCACCCAAAGCAGTCTCTTTTTTTTTCCTCTTTCTTTGGTTCTTCAGCCCAGCCTGAATTATATCACATTGTTTCCTTCTTTCCTTTTCAGAGGGTAGTAGAATCAAATTGTCAAGGAAGAAATAGCCATTCTCACTGAGAGGAAAAAATTGTTCCCCAGTCACCTCTCCTATCACCCCATTCTCAAAGAAAATAGTTATTAAGCTCTTTTAAATGATGACTTCAGGAATAATCTAGAATTTTGATACCCAGATTTCCACTTGTTTGGGGAAATCCAACAGCCATTTTTCCAAGAAGATAGCTACTAAAAAGAAATTGGCTAGAAAGATACTTAAGCTTGTCAAATCTGTCAGTATGAAAGTGAATGATAGAGTGGTGCAAACATACATATTCCATTATTGGGTTGGGATTTTTTTGCTATAATCTTTATTATGAAATTTTGCAATAAAATCTGATAAAGAAATTTGTATTTGTCTTGGTCTGTAATTCCAATAAAAAGCAATATGTAGAACTTCAGTTCATGGAAAGAATACACTGTCCTCACTGTACTTCTATGAGCATCATTATTGTTATTTTGATAATAGGGAGAAATTGGCCTCTTGGCTAAAAACAACTAAAAGTTAAGTTTAAAAAAGAAGACAGTTCATCATCTTACATGTTTTATCAGGGTCAAAAGTCAGAGAGCTTGTGAAATCACCGTGCTCTCATTGTTCATAAACACACGTAGATGTACTAGGTTTACACAGTCTTCAGTTCTACCCTGATCTGCAGTGAGGACTCTGGCTTCTGCTTTTGGAGAATGAGGTGGCTGCCCTTTTATCTCCAAATTAATAATTGATATACATACATGACTATTATAACATGCATTGGAGAAAACCACAATGTAGTTATTTTAGGATACAAGACTTTATAGATAATATGCTTTAATATGCTCTCATAATTCCTAAATTGCTTTTACAGCGATATTGAATATCTACCCACACTGTCATTATAAACCTTGTGTCTCTGAATTTTGGAATCCTATCACATAAACCATGCAGTAGTGCTATCACATATCTCTAGACGATGCAAATTCTGCAGAAAATTCTATTATTTGAAAGATTATGAAGCTAAGATTCTTCTCAATAAACCTGCATTTTGAGCTTGACTTCTTAATTCTTTCTGAAAGCTTTCACTAAAAAAACTCGAAAACTAGCCTTTTCAAATGATAAGCATTTGCCCATTTGGACAGGTCTGATGCTATTTTCATACTTAGATTTGAACTGTTTGAATTTTAGAATTGTTCTTAGTGTGGTTTTTTAATCTCAGTTCTGTGGTTGACTCTTGGCAGGTAAAGTTAATTGGCAGTGGTCTGTAGCTGGGTTTATGAATCCTCAGGTAGCTGAATTTTCTTAGGAAAAAAAAGAATTACTTTGTAGTCTCAGTTCAGTGTCTTAACAGTACCTAATACTGGTTTCTGCTCATCACTCTTGCTGATAAGAAATGGCACTTATTAATAAGAGATTAGTATATTAAATGCTTTTCATGAGCTGTTCATATATACCTAGACCATTAGATTTTGTGTATTTTTCCCCTGTCTGTAATGAAAAACAGTAACTTGGCTCTAAACATCATTTTTAAATGAAACATTTTTATTAATTGTGAATCGTGATTTTATAGGGGAAAAAGTAAGACTTTTATTGTGCTGTAAAAAATCTGAAGCAAAGAGCTGTACAGTCATGTTTCATTTTATTACTGTTTTTTGTATTCCTCAGCTATGCAAAGGCAGCCTTCTGCTTAGAGGAGCTTATGATGACTAATCCACACAACCACTTATATTGTCAGCAGTATGCTGAAGTAGGTATTTCAGAAAAATCAATTATGTTTGATTACGTTTTCTGTTTTTATGTTACAGAAGTGGTGAAAATGGTTTCTTTAATTTTTCCCTAGGAGATTTCAAAGAGTACACAGAGAATGTTAACATCTCATAGAACCGACCATGTTCTGAAAACTGTGTTTTCTTACTCAGTGACTCAGTCACAGTGTGACTAAGCTAAATGTAAGAGTTAGGGCAGGAATTATTGAAGATAAAGGCTAATTTTAAATTAACTCTTCTTGTTGAAGTTTTTATGCACTTTTCAAATTAAGTGCATGAGAAGTTAAACTTTTCTACAACAATGCTGCCTAGAAGGTTATGATATATTCCCTGTTACTATGGACTCAGACTTTGGAATCCACATACCAAATTCTGCCTGAAGGAGCACTGGTAGAAGAGAGGTAAAAACTAGAGGTAAACGTAGAAGTTTTAGCTCAAGGTTTTAGCCATTTGAATTCATCTTTTTTTTTTCAAGATTATATTATTTTTTTCCTAAACTGTACTGTTAACTGCTTAAAATGAGTTTGTTTAGTTAACATGGATAAAATTGGGTTGACATGAAAATTTGAAAGCCTAAGTAGCTTTCTCATGGAAAGACTTCGAAGCATATCTTCTGGTATTTATCCCTCTTTTTGTTGATCTAATATCTGGAAAAATGAATAGAAAAAAAATGGAATAATCTTCTAAACTTGGTGTGCTATTTTAAATACATAATGAAAGGCATTGTGTTCTGTGAACTGGTTTCATGCATGCTGTGGGAGTATAGCGTCGGTATGGATTTCTGGTAGTCAGAATTTAGATTTAAAGTTTGTGCTACTTTTCATAAGAGACAATCCCAAGGTTTCAGGTGTTTATAGGTGAAAAAAATAACTTTTTAATCTTGCAGCAATACATTAATTAAATTAATGCTGGGGGTTTTTTTCTCCTATAGTTAAATATTTTAAAAAGTATATATTGGGAAGAACTTGGATTTCTCCCAGGCCAGTATTTGGCCTTTGATAGCACTCACCTGATTTAAAATGACATGTGAAACAAACTTGGAGTGAATTTTTGTAGTATCGTTGCTTCAGAGTGAATGCCTGAGGTATGAATGACATGCAAGTTTCAGGAGTGTATCATTTTTACAGGTTAAATACACTCAGGGGGGGCTTGAAAACCTTGAGCTGTCAAGAAAGTATTTTGCACAAGCACTGAAGCTTAACAACAGAAATATGAGAGCTCTGTTTGGACTTTACATGGTAAGCATGATTATATATTTTCCATGTACCATTCTGAGTATGTTTATGCATGTATATTATCCTTTGCCATTTGCTGTTTTGTTTTTTCCTCCTGTGTTTTTAACTTAATAGCTCAAATTATTAACACTGCTTTAAAAGATGGAATATTTTGCACACATTTGGAGTATGGACAGTTCTGTGCTAGTAACTACCCCTTACTTGAAGTGCTCTTAACCTTCAAGTCTTGCCTGTATTTTCAAAAGAATTATAATTATTAGCACAGGAAGGTAACTTCTTGAAAAAGGATTTAAAGACATGCTCCTCTTTAGAGGATGATGAGCTGCTGAAAAACACCAGCATAGTAGCAGTGACTCTTTGCATAGTGGATTTATTTATATAAGTAAAAAACTCTCTTTGGTTCTTATATAATATTTTTTGTTCTTTCAGTTGAAGGTGGACATACTTTATGTAGAGTCTTACCTGCTTTTAAAATGTGTTTTCTGATGCTACAGGGAAATATGTCATGTTTTTAATGGCAATTTGGACATACAAGTGGTGTATTTTGTATTGTCTGTGGTAACAAATTGAACGTGGGAAACTAATTCATAACTCTCACTTTATGAAAAGCAAATTGGATTAGCTGATCATGTGCAGGTTTGGTTCTTAACTCAATACACAACTGAACTGAAGTCTAATGTAGCTTTAAATAGAACAAACAATAGTTTAAAAAGTCCAGCTAATTCTTATCTGGATGCTATTTGCCAGTAACTTTCCAAATTTTTTTTTGACTTTTTCCACTATCACTGTGCATGGGGCTTGGACTGTAAGGATGCTGAATGTTCTCAGCTTATTTCATGCGCATTAATTTTATAGTTACACTGATTTTTGTTTTTATTTTATTGTATTCCTAGTCTGCCAGTCATATTGCTTCCAATCCAAAAGCAAGTGCAAAAATGAAAAAAGATAATATGAAATATGCCAGCTGGGCAGCAAACCAAATAAACAGAGCATACCAGGTTAGTACTTCATTGCTTTATGATACTCTTAACATGCTCTATAGTTCCTTTCTGCGCTTTTATCAGCTGCTGCTCAAGAGGTTAAATATGGTGTGTAAATCAGCATAATCTGCTTGGATTTTTTATGTTCTGTTTCTCTTTGATTTCCTGGAAGCCTTAATTAATATAAGGTTGGCATTTTAAATTTATTAATTACTATCATTTGCTTAATAGCTTTAAACAGATTTTTCCTACTAATGTTAACTGAATATACATTAGTGTAATATTGACCTCCAAGATTTAGTTCTAAAGTTATTCTGGTAAAACTTCGTATGTCTTAATTCTTAGAGTGACTTTGTTATCCACTTCTATTTTACTAGAAAAAAAATGAAAATTCTAGAATTTTTTTTCCTAGAGTTCACTCTGACCTTTCAAAATCATATTTAATTGCCTTAGTATTTGTGACTGAAATTGGTTTTGCATAGTTTGGTAGAAAAATGCTTGTTAAGTTGTAAAAACGTTGACTTTGTAGACCACAACCAAAACTTGCTGAAGTTATTAGGAGTCTTTTCAACTTTTTGAAAAATTATGTGTAAACTTTTATATTTTCTATTGTATTATAAGCCTCTATTTCTTTCTATAACTATGAATGAAAACATGTTTTAACTCATATGCTCTGCTCTCTGTGCATCCCAAATATAGGATGTCTATTTGATTCACTTACAGCTATTTTTAATGATCTGCCAGTCAAAGTTTATGTATAAGTAATCCTGAACATCAACATCATTCTGTCCAATTCTCCCCCCAACTTTTTTTTTTTTTAGCAAAAGTATTGGTATCAAATTCAAAGACTTTGAATACATGTAACACTTCTTTCTCTCTGCAATATTTCACTATTGGAACCCAATATTTAATTTTTTTCTTGTTGCTACTGTTTCTCAGTTAGTATTGCCAAATGGCCTTTTCACAAGCACCATCTATTACAGAGTTAAATTAGATTTTCCTTTTACGGCCAGTGCCGTTTTCTTAATCCATACTGCATGTCAGTTCCTTGCCAAGCGTGCAGCTTCTTGTGGCTGATGGGTTTTTGATATGTTCCAACTTAGAGGTATTTTCCATTTCTCCTAATTGGCCCTGTGGCTTCTTCCTGTACAGCGAAGAGTCTTACATGCCTGGGGACATAATGAAGCATTTTATACTTATGTGCCTGAAGTTTATTACTCTTTTGCTCTTTAAATCTCTCTGCTTTTCATTAATAAACCATTTACCTGCTCACGATGGTAAGGTGTGTATGAATTAACTACTTTGTTAATGTTTCATAAATAACCAGGGCTTCTTCTGACTCAGAGTTCAAAAGATGCCTAACATTCCTGTAAGCCCAGCACTGATGGAAAACTCAAGTATTGCAGGATCAAAGACAAAAACAAACAAACCCAACCAAAGAAAAAAACAAAAAACCCCCCAAAATCAACAACAACAACAAAAAACCAAAACCAAACCAAAACAAAAAAACCCAAAAACAAAACACCCCCAAACAAACAACAACAAAAAAAATCCCAAAAAGCAAACAACCAACCCCCAAAACCCACAACTCTGCCCCCATCCCCCCCAAAAAAAACAGACATGAATTTTATTGGGAGTTGTGAGGTGCTGGGGGCATTTTTAGGTGTGGACAGTTTAGAGGTTTTGAGGGGGTTGTGGCTTTTTTTTATTTTAGTTTGAAATTTTTTTATTGCTGTTGCTGTGGAGTTCTTTTGGATCCTGCATTAAGCATTTTTGGGTGATGCTTAGCAGAACAGGTCATGTTAACACAACTAACATACGTAAATATATATATATAGATATATACATACATACATATATATATATATATATATACACACGCACACATATGTAGCATACTTTAGCTGCTCTTGTTGGCTGTTTGGGTTATAAAGTGGAGAATACTGTATGTGATTACAGTCTTAGGGGAAATTCAGCTCTTGAAAAAATGAAAGTGCTCGAGCTCAAGCCAGAATCTGGCAAGTAAATGGTGTGAACACCCCATTCCTCTTCCCAGCAGAGCCACAAGAAGCTCTAGTGAGCACAGCTGGGCAGGACAGCCCCAGCCCAAGCCTCCTGACCTTGTTACAGGGCTGCAGAAGCATTTGGTTACTCCAGTCTCTGTGTCAGAGACTCAGAAAATCCAGCAGCTACAGCCAGTGGAATTGGGAGATGCAGTAGATGGCAGTTCCCCCATGAGTCAGTGTTGATTTGTTGTTCTCTTGGTGAGCTGAAGAGTTGGAAATTGTCACCATTTGGACCTGAGGATGAAACCTTGGTCACTTGTGCCAGGGGAAGCCCTTACAGTGTTCCTGCCTGTGGGAGGGTATGTCTAGACAGGTTTTAAGCTGTATATTTATATGATCTCTGTAAATCTTCCCCACTTTCCATGCATTATCTAGCTGTTAAGTGCAGTAAGAGACTCAAAAGCTTGTTGGGTTTGACATTGACTTGTTTTATTGGTTGGACATTCTCATACTGCTAAATAAAATTTTTCTGGTGGTCATGTTCTACAGAGCAAGATGAATTTAGAATCCTGATCTGGATGTCTGGACAAATTGTATGAATTTGTGACTTTAAATTCCAAGTTATTAATGCAAAAAGTTACTTTTGAGCAATTGTCTTGCAGTGAGATCTTTCCGCATTTGCAGTTTGGATTTGAACTTGAATTATCAGCAGTTTGTTCAGTAATTTTGGAAAATTGCCTTTATTTTTCAAATGACTGGCTATAGTTCCTTTTTTATTATCTAATTATTTTTAAATTTATTTTGTATGCAATTTGCTTGAAATATTTTTACTGGTCCCCTTCTTTCAGTTTATTCTGTCATTCATGCAGTGTGCCTTGGTACTTGATTTTTGTTTTCTTGCGCATTCCTCTATGAAATCAGAGGAACTTCTTGGTTTTTTGTCATTTAAAGGAAGCAGTGTTTGAATATAGAAAAAACCCTATTTGTTGGTTAGACAGTGCAGCACTGTTTTTACAGGAAAACATGGTGATAAAGAATAGTTAAAAAAATTTCTCAAAAGCACGGATATTTGACACTCCATCTAGTAAATATACTTATTTTGATGTTAAATATGTAACCATTTGTGCTGATTAGTACTTCTCATCTGTGTCTAATCTAGGAGAAATGTAAACTTCTTCAGGAAGACAGAAAGGTTTTGTAGCTAGGGCTGCTGTATGGAGCTGCAATTCCTGACTGCTAACACATCCTCTGAAAAAAAAAAAGTCATTATGCTCCAGGCTTCTTAAATTTAATTGACTGGGTGGAAAAAAGACGCAAATAAAATTTAATTTTAATCTTTTATTTCAGAAGTTAGTGAAGTACTCATTATTCAAAGAATTAGTTTTAAGTTTATTATTATTATAAGCTTACTTATGCCTTATAACTGGGAAACTGCATCATTCCATCTGTGCAGAGCCTGAGAAGAATCTGTCTGTTCTGACTGAGGACATGAGTCACAGTTACTTTAGCACCAAAACAAAATAAGGCTACCTGGTGCTCTTCAATTAGGTAATTGGTTTAGCATGTCCTCTGGTAGAAGCATTTCAGCAGAGGCAGGTGAGTTTGATTAATGCTCACAAAAATCTTTAATGTGATCCTACTCATAGCAATTTTCCAGATACATGCTTCTTGGGTACATGGCTAAACTCTTCTGTGTTAACAATCTACATGTTATTTATGGCTGGAGAGAGGTGATTTTGTTACTAACCATTTGGGAAACAGAAAATTAAATCATGATTTAAGAAATGGATTCCAGCTCAATCAGTCAAATTGCTGTGTAATGGCTGAATAGACAAAATAATTGTTCGTCAGGGCAAATTTGAAGTGATTACATTTCCAAGTGTACTTCTGGTTGTTATGACGCAGGGTTTGGTTTGATTTGTTCAGCTTAAACTACATGTCAGTATCATGAAGGCAACCACTCTTGAAATTAGCAAGAACATTTTTTAAACTAATGTCGTATGCCAGTTTTGCTTCCAGTGCCCATGATGAGAATAAGTAAAATTTTTCTNTTAGGTGTGGACAGTTTAGAGGTTTTGAGGGGGGTGCGGGTTTTTTTTCTTTTAGTTTGAAATTTTTTTATTGCTGTTTCTGTGGAGTTCTTTTGGATCCTGCATTAAGCATTTTTGGGTGATGCTTAGCAGAACAGGTCATGTTAACACAACTAACATACGTAAATATATATATATAGATATATACATACATACATACATATANCTTTCCATGCATTATCTAGCTGTTAAGTGCAGTAAGAGACTCAAAAGCTTGTTGGGTTTGACATTGACTTGTTTTATTGGTTGGACATTCTCATACTGCTAAATAAAATTTTTCTGGTGGTCATGTTCTACAGAGCAAGATGAATTTAGAATCCTGATCTGGATGTCTGGACAAATTGTATGAATTTGTGACTTTAAATTCCAAGTTATTAATGCAAAAAGTTACTTTTGAGCAATTGTCTTGCAGTGAGATCTTTCCGCATTTGCAGTTTGGATTTGAACTTGAATTATCAGCAGTTTGTTCAGTAATTTTGGAAAATTGCCTTTATTTTTCAAATGACTGGCTATAGTTCCTTTTTTATTATCTAATTATTTTTAAATTTATTTTGTATGCAATTTGCTTGAAATATTTTTACTGGTCCCCTTCTTTCAGTTTATTCTGTCATTCATGCAGTGTGCCTTGGTACTTGATTTTTGTTTTCTTGCGCATTCCTCTATGAAATCAGAGGAACTTCTTGGTTTTTTGTCATTTAAAGGAAGCAGTGTTTGAATATAGAAAACACCCTATTTGTTGGTTAGACAGTGCAGCACTGTTTTTACAGGAAAACATGGTGATAAAGAATAGTTAAAAAAATTTCTCAAAAGCACGGATATTTGACACTCCATCTAGTAAATATACTTATTTTGATGTTAAATATGTAACCATTTGTGCTGATTAGTACTTCTCATCTGTGTCTAATCTAGGAGAAATGTAAACTTCTTCAGGAAGACAGAAAGGTTTTGTAGCTAGGGCTGCTGTATGGAGCTGCAATTCCTGACTGCTAACACATCCTCTGAAAAAAAAAAAGTCATTATGCTCCAGGCTTCTTAAATTTAATTGACTGGGTGGAAAAAAGACGCAAATAAAATTTAATTTTAATCTTTTATTTCAGAAGTTAGTGAAGTACTCATTATTCAAAGAATTAGTTTTAAGTTTATTATTATTATAAGCTTACTTATGCCTTATAACTGGGAAACTGCATCATTCCATCTGTGCAGAGCCTGAGAAGAATCTGTCTGTTCTGACTGAGGACATGAGTCACAGTTACTTTAGCACCAAAACAAAATAAGGCTACCTGGTGCTCTTCAATTAGGTAATTGGTTTAGCATGTCCTCTGGTAGAAGCATTTCAGCAGAGGCAGGTGAGTTTGATTAATGCTCACAAAAATCTTTAATGTGATCCTACTCATAGCAATTTTCCAGATACATGCTTCTTGGGTACATGGCTAAACTCTTCTGTGTTAACAATCTACATGTTATTTATGGCTGGAGAGAGGTGATTTTGTTACTAACCATTTGGGAAACAGAAAATTAAATCATGATTTAAGAAATGGATTCCAGCTCAATCAGTCAAATTGCTGTGTAATGGCTGAATAGACAAAATAATTGTTCGTCAGGGCAAATTTGAAGTGATTACATTTCCAAGTGTACTTCTGGTTGTTATGACGCAGGGTTTGGTTTGATTTGTTCAGCTTAAACTACATGTCAGTATCATGAAGGCAACCACTCTTGAAATTAGCAAGAACATTTTTTAAACTAATGTCGTATGCCAGTTTTGCTTCCAGTGCCCATGATGAGAATAAGTAAAATTTTTCTTATTTTGAAGCTTTTCTCTGTGTGCTTTCTGTGTGTCTTGCCAGTTGTGCTTTTTGACCACAGTATATTTAGGCTTCTGTGCTTTTTGTTGAAATTTCTGAATGCTTTGAGTTGGAAACAATTTTTCACTTGAAACTTCTGACTTGTTTTCTTTAACTTGCTTGTTTTTGTGAAAGGATTTGAAATTCCCAAATGTCTGTTTAACGTGAACAAAGAGAGGATATTTTATTCAATAAGCAAAAGTTGCTGCTTTCACCTTGGAGTGTGCTAAGAAATCTTGAATTTTCCTCTGAAGCTGATTATTGCATGTCACTGTGGAAACTCCACAACTTGAAGAATGGGTTTATATATACTACTAGAATCAAAACCTGGTATACCAGTTAATCACCTAGAAATACAAAACGTGAAAATATGGTGTTTGTGTTCTCAGAACATCTCTAAGCTGTAAAGTATTGTCAGAGTAACAAAATTTCTCTTAACTGTTTGATTTGAAATAGCTTATCATTTACTGTGCCAAAACTATTTTTTAAAAACCTCAGTGCTGATTGGGAATCGCAGTGCTAGATTGCAGCCTGGGGGTCAAAAGCAGGTTAACAGGTCCTGCAGCTTGTTGCTGGTGTGATATTACCTGAGTTTGATGACTTAATCTTTCTTAACAGGTCATGAAGAGTTTGCTAAATTAAGTTAATTACAAGAGAGAAGGGACACATTATAAATCAAGGACTAACTATGCGAGACACCAGTGGTATTTGAAATAAAAAACTTTAAATTGAAAATTTATTGAGTGTTTAGATGTTAACATTTAAGTAGAGAATATGCTGTTTTACTAGAAGGAAGCTTTAGTTACTGTTTCTGTAATTTCTTTACCATCCCTCCCAACCTGAAATGCAAAACTTTTTAGTGCAGGTGTATTAAAAATGGTTAGGAGTTTCATTTGACTGAAGACCTACCTGGTGTTTAGATATGACCAACCCTGTGTTAGATATGGCTGATGAGTGGTGTGAATTGTCAGTGTCATTAGAAAAACCCTTTTGAGTTCAACATGGGGTGGTCAACATTTCCTATCCTTCTGCCCCTTCCTTTCTAAAGCCATTAGTAGTATTTATTAAGCTCTCTTTCTTTCTTTCTTATCAAGACCAACTTTATTTCAAATGCTCTCTGAAATTGCTGTTTTAATAGTAGGCTACAATCAAGTACAATGTCATCCCTCATGGTTACTTTGAACCATAAAATATGATTATATGTTGTCTGGATTATTTTATAGTAAACTTTGATAAGTAGAACTTTTTCTGTCTTGCTTTAACAAAAGGTAATTTTTCTTTGCTTCATAGAAGAAGGTGATACAGCTTGTATTCTGGTAAAAATTTGGAGTTTTAGTTTTGTGCTTTAAAGTTTGTAGTAAATAGAGTTAATTTATTGGTATTTGGTTTTTTTATTGTTATTTTCACAGGATTTAGACATAGAATTTTAGATATATGACACATAACCTTTCTTTGCTGTTTAGTTTGCAGGTCGCAGTAAGAAGGAAACTAAATACTCTTTGAAGGCAGTGGAAGACATGTTGGAGACCCTGCAAATCACTCAGTCTTAGCTTGGCACAAAGATGTAATATGAAATTTTCCAATACCACACTCAACCTGTAATGACCTGTGGGTTATGTTACTCTAGTGCTGTTAAAAGTTAATTTTGTATTGATTAACATGCTATATAAAATAACATTTTATGAAAAGTAAAATGCCTATTTATTGCTGCTATAAGAAATGTGATGAATACCCACTGAAATTAATAACTTATCCACATAAACAACATAAAGAAATGACGTGCTGCACATCAGTCTCCTCAGATTTTTGTATGTACAGTACCTGCTTCTAAGCCATAATTTGTAGAAATAAACCTGTTAAATGATTAAAAAAATACAGCGACTTACTGAACTTGCGAATGGAAATTGCTGTTTTATATATGTAGATTAATAACATATGCTAAATATTTTTCCTATTTGCATATTTAAGAGTAAAAACATGCTACAGAGGTACACATTCTGGAAAATATATCAAGGAGTGATTATGAGTACATTTTAATAGAGAAGAAAGTTTGTTAGGGTTTTCTTGATGAGTTGGTATCTAGTACTATAGAAATGGAGACAACTTACTCATGGACTTTGCTTCAGAGGTGCTGTTGTACTGGCTTAAGGCCAAAGACATTCTTCTCTGTGGCTTTGTGGGCAAAAGCTTCTGTGTCCATGTAATTATCTGATCAGTAGATGCATATTCCCTTTTTTTTATGCCTCCTCTGTGTTCATTCTTCTACAAGTGTTCCACACGATCAGTTTCAGCTGGGGCTCTGTGCTGGTCTCTCCTGTACGGTGGCCCTGGTATGGGCACTCCTTTGTTCTGGTGCTTTGGCTTCTCCACATGGAGCAAGGGGTGCTGCACTCAAAGGGTGGCCTGAGAGCTTGTTCAGCTGCCTTGCACTTCTTGGGGGATGGTATTGGTTACACCATCAGCATGAAGCATCTAGCACACTGTAAAACTGTATTCTGTTTGTCTTTAGGCACTTGTTTATTTACTCAGATAATTAGTCAAACACCCTAACTTGAGCATTTTGCACTTCTGATCGTTCTGGATGTTGTTCAGAGTGTACTGTGGCAATTGAGTTGCACAGCTATCATTTCATTTACTACAGATTCAGTAAGATTGCATAACACTAGCAACATACCCTTGGCAAATTCTAATAACAGTATTGCAATGTTGTTTTCATGGCTGTTAAAACCATCCAAGATGATTAGACTTTCAGATTTTATACTGCCTAATCTACATAGATGGGTAGGTTAAAGGCTGTGTATTAAAATGTCCTTATTATGATCCTGGACTCGACATAATAAAACACAACTGAGTTCCCTCTTAAAGCAACAACAAAAACTTCCTTCAAAGCTTGAAAATTTAAATAACTGAGCTGTTTGTTCCATGGGACTGGGCCTTTAAGAAACATAAAATCTGACTCAGTTATTCATGAAGTAGATTGGTGTTCAATAGTGTGACAGAATGGGTGCCATGCCATGAGAATTAATTGTATTTGGAATCATAAAATAGCTTAATTCACTGCTATTGAAATACAAAACTGCAAATACTGCATAGTATTATATTAAATGATCCAAGTCTAACTCGGGGAAATAGTGCACATCCTTTTATACTAATAATTCACAAACTGGCCTCAGAACAGTACTTGGGGCTAGATTATATATGCTTTAGGTGGAAAACCAGGAATGTATCATAGTTGAACCTGTGTATTTCTGTTGTAGTCTTTGATTGTATGAGTGTGCCATCTAGAGTTTTAAGGCCTCATTAGTATTTTTTTCTGTTGTGCCTACTTCTTGTATAACTTGGTTGCATTTTAAAATTAAAAATGGTGGGAAGTTGTACTGAGGGTTAAAATTAATTAGTGCATAACATTTTACCTCCAAGGTATTAAAAATCAGCAGTGCAGTGTTTTTGTGTAGCAGGCATCTCCTGCTGAAATGTGTTATATATAAAGCTTTGTTCAGAGGCAGCTTTTAATATAACAATTTCATACTTGGATATTTAGTATATTGATTTCTCTGTAAGGAAATTTGTTCTGTTTCTTGTTTTCAGTTACTTGATGACAGTTTTCATATCATTTGGCTGCTTAGCACCTTCTCAAATTCAATACTGCTTAACATCTCTTGGAAATTAGTATTTAGCACTCTGATTTGTGCTTATATTTTGGCAAAATCTCCACATAGTAGAGCTTACAAGTTAACCTTGCAAATATTTCTGACAAATTTGTGTTTACTTCAAGGTTAAATAAATTACTTCTATGAAAATGCATGGGCAGTCTCCGACAGAACTATTGAATTGCAGTAATGGAAATTAAGAGTATTCCATATTCAAATTTAAAAATAAAGTTTAAAAATCCTCTGCAGGGGAAGTAACTGCATGAAATGTCCTGTACTCTCAGCAAGAAAGGGCTTGCTGAGAAGAGAAGCTGTCATATAATATGATCTTTGTAAAAGTAATTTTCCAGTTCTAGTAAATGATTTTGTAATGTTATGGATGTTGTGTTGCATTAAAGAATAGGTTTTCAGAGAATGGATTACTTAATTAACAAATGAAGTTCATTATGTTCTGTATTGTGCTCTAACAGTGCATTCAGTCTCCTCTTTCCAAAATAAAAGGCCATGTTTTTATATTGTTTCAGTTGACAGCAAAAGCTTGGGACCTTTGCAACGCCAGGCTGTGTAGCAATGTCTGTGTCTTTATTTTCTCAACCATAGTTTGGTAATAGGCTTGACAGGGAGAGCTCAGTGTTGCCTGATGAGGTAAAAGTCATTGAAGAGCCACTGAAACCTCCAGTTCTGCCTTTGTGATACGAGTTACTGGTGACTTCTTCAAAACCTTGTTTTTTGTCCAAATGTTATACAATTCATATTATGTAGCTGCAAAAAGCACATCTTGTTTAGAACAAATCCCTAAATCTCTTGAGTTTAGTGCCCAGAATATCTTGCAGTTGCTATTGGAAACTCTGTTATTAGTCAACGGAGGACTTCCTGTTGGCAGCGCTGTATTTGTAATGGCATCCGTGTTTGCTAGTCACTGCATTTACAGTGGAACTTGTGTTCCAGCCAGCTTTAGAAGGGAGGGGAAAAGGAAAGCAAATTATACTTGACTTACTGGCATGAATTTGTTAGCTTCTTGTTACTTGCACTCTCATCTTCCAAGAACACCAACTGTAGCTGCAGTCAGGTTTGCAATAATAATTCTTGTAATTTAAGAGTTTCTATATATTCAGCTCTAAACTCAAAACTCCATTATAATCTAAACCATAGAGATTCCAGTGAAACAGTTGTATGTGATGTGCACGTACCCCCATAGGCTGGAAAGGACTACTCCCACCCTCCTTCAAGCTGGTGTCAGAGTAGAGGAGCATTAGTACAGTTTTTGATTGTGGTTTTGTCTAGAAAATTAATATGGCTTGGTATTTCTCAAAATATTGCTTAGTACTTGCTCAGTGTATGAATAGAATGTTAGAACTATTGCTTAACTACAGCAAATAGTCTACTGTACTAGTTACCAGGAATAAATGGTCATTAATCTACCTGCCTTTTAAAAATAAACAGAAAACCCCAAACAACAAAACTCAACCCCTCCCAAAAACACCCCCAAAAAATCCCACAACCCCCACCAAAACAACAAAAAACCAACCAACCAAAACCCCTCCCCCCAAAAAAAACCCCAAAAATAATACAAAAAAACTCCAAAACAAAACAAAAAAAACTCACAAAAATGATAACCCGGGGGAAAGAAAAAAACCACAAAGAAAAATCAACCCCACCAACATCACCTGGTAAAGTTGTTTTTCAGCTGCTGGATGTGAAATGGAAAACCTTTATCAGTGCAATTCATAGGTGAATTGATTTTGCCCTGTGATGAGGAAGTCCCCTGTGCAAAGCAGTGCAATCTTTTCAGTGCTTATCAGGAAAGAAAAAAGGCTGGAGAAGCACATAGGCCTGTCCAACCCAATGCCATAGTAGGATTTCCACTGGCGAGTTGCAAAGAACTTGCCATTCATCTGCACTCGGCATGCCAGAGCTCAGCAGTCATGGGGAAAAGGACAAGACTGGCTGGGCAGAGCCTGCAGAGTTGGTGCTCAGGTTGGTGCTTGGAGAGCCAGCACAGCACCCAGGCTCTGCCCAGCTGCCCCAAGGGCTGCACTTTGCCATGAGTCTCCCTGCAGGATCTTGCTCCTACTAAGGACTGTCCTGTCCTCTGCTTTACTTTTCTCCCCTTGGCATCTCCACAGCTGAAGCAGCTTGCAGGAGATCTGTTTGTGCTTTGGGACTGGTGTAGAGGTGAGGATACAGATGGATCAGTTTGCTGGAGTGATCCTGGCTCTGAAAGTTTTGCGCATTATTGGCTTCAGTGTACTGAGTGACCAGTGCACACCTGTCAGGTGTAAGGTCAGCATGTAAGCCTTTACCTTGGACTGAGTGTGCTCAAATCCTTTGTGAGTGCTTGTCAAAGAGTGTCTGAGGTTGGATGTCATCCATGCTGGAAGACCTGGAAGTGGAAAGATCTGTTACGGGGATGTGGCGACTGCAGTTTGGGTCTCACCGTCACTGGGCCTTTTTGTGCATGTGTGTGAAACAGTGTGGGGTGAATCACTTCAGGAAAACAGTTCCAGATGGGAAGCTCTTTATCCAAGTCAAAGGGACAGCTGGAGGGAGGACAAGCCACCTTTTCAGCTTGACTGAGTCAGCAGAGGTCCACTAGCTCCCTGCCATATAGAAGGCGACAAAATCTACTGCACTTCTGCATTGCCAATAATGATAGGTGTTAGCTTGTGTTTAAAAAGAAAAAATAAATTGTTGTGCAAAAATGCTTCTCCCATCATCCCTGTGTATTTTAACTGCTTTCAATGTGAACTTGTTGATGTTATGGTTCCTCATGACATTTGGGTGTCATGTAGGTATCTACCTCAAGGAAGTGGAGAAAGACACAGTGACTGCTCATGGGAGGTTTCTGGTGGGCTTCCATCATGGCAGGCCACAAACTGTTTGCACTGCTTGTCTCCATGGGGCTTGCTTAAATAACATTCTTCTTAGGATCCGGGCTAACTCTCCCCAGAGAAGGAAGGATCTTATCCCAAATTCATACATTTTTTTCTGTAGCAAGCTTTTAGGTTTTGGACATGATGTTTGGAAGTGAAACTTTAAACCAGGCAGATGTAATCCTCCCAGGAAGAGACTGCAAAAATCAACACTGAAGCACTTTCAAAAAAGTGAGCAGCAAGTAAAATTAACCATTGCCTCTGTTTATTTAGGTAATTGAGCTTGACACAGTGGTGTGTCTGACAAGTTGGTTTGTGTTTTTTATTCCATTAAATACAGATACGACACTCATAGCCGTCACTGCCCGTCTGAGAATATTTGTTTCAGTTTAGACTTTGAAAACCGTGTAAATATGGATAGATCACAAGGTGGGCAGCAGTATAAGAAAATTACCCAGTTGAACTGTCTCACCCTGGACAGCTGTTGCAGTTTATTCTTTTTAAGCTAGAATCAAGCATGAAAGCCATAAAAAATTATTAATAGATCTCTTAAAAGTCAATAGCTGCTGTCCATTCAATTCTGAAATCAGTGTTGTTACTCCTTTTTATAATTAAATGATTATTCTGTGGGCTGCTTGGCTGTTATTAGCAGACTATTGTAAGCTGGAAATATGTTTGAAAGACTCAAAGAGAGGATGAAAACTGTGAGAAATCTATAAATACCCTGGTATTTATTTAATTGAGATAAATTGTATATAAAATGAACACAGAATTTTATCAATACCATTTAGTGCCTTGTAACAATATTGTAATTGTAGTCATGCCAGTCTTTTTGATCAAAACTTCCCAGAAATGTGATGTCTATATGGAGCCAAAAGCTCTAATAAGCTTTTAAGTAAAATTTGATTTAGTTAAGTGTAGGCACCACCCAGACTTAGAAAGGAGCCTTTGCTAATACAGCTAATTTGTTCCTCTTGAGAAGCTCCCATATTCAGGTAATTCTGAGCCTGATAGCCATATGAAAGGAGCAGCTACAACTATTAGAGTAGTTTCAAAGAACATCAAGGCTTTTCCACATACAAACCATCTTCTCAGTAAAGCAGAGATGTAGATATGGTCATTTGGGAGCATCTTTGAGAGCAAATCAATATATGATACTGTCATTGGAATTGGATGGAGAAGCCTAGCAAGAGACTTACAACTGATTTTCTTTAGACCCTTTTTTTTTAATGTGAAGTTTGCTGAAGTAAAAGGAAGTTCAGTGTTTCAACTGTCTAACTACATAACAGAAAGTGAATTTTGAGGGTATGAGCCTGACAGGCTGGTGGGTGGCCGGGGTCAGTGCAAGGAGCAGTGTCTCACACTGGTTCCAGGTTGATAACACCTGTGCCTTCTGTGCCAAGGCAGTAGGGAATCTAACATCTGTGCTGAGGATGAGAATAGACTTTCTTGTGTCTTTTCAATGCCCAACCGTCATGTTCAATCTTCTGAATGCCTGTATAACATGAACAGTGCTTTTAAAAAAAAATTCCAGTGATTTCCCAGTTCAGAGGAGATCAATGATCCAATTTATTCCTTCCAGCTCTAGGCAGCATACATACAAATATTTTGTTCAAAATGAGATCCTGGGCCCTATTCCTGGATTCCTATTTAGACAACAAAATTAGAGATGGAATTCTCCAAGTCATCAGCTCCCAGTTGGCCTTGCTCGCACTTTCTTGATTCCAAATTTTTTTGAAAATCAGACCAAATATTTAAGTGCTTAAGTGCTTAGACATGGATTTTATTCTTAAATTTAGGCACCATTTTTAAAAAATAAAAATATTTTGTGTCCTTCATTTGCCAGACTCCTAAGTGGAAGCAGAACAGATAGCTGTCTGAATCACCCTGGCTCTGTGTTTGTAAGCAGTTGAAGAGTAACTTTTCATAGACTGCCATCTGCACCTCAAGTAGAGAACGAAAGCAATGAAAGTGATTTCTGACTAACGCAGTAAGATCTACATTTTAAACACAATTAATGCCAAAAAGGCTACAGATACAGGAAATTGTAGGAGTTAGTGAGGTAAGAAGTCTGCTTGAAATATGGAAGCTGTAACAAAGTCTGTGCACTTCTGGGCTCTGCAGAAGCCCTATAGTCCTTAGTCTTCATGTCTCCGTGTCCATTCCCACAGTCTCTCCCAACAGTTACATCTTTTGTGTTGGTTCTTTGGGGCAGGTTCCTGTCCATGTGCTGTGGCCAACTGTGACACATATGAGGATGGATGTCTGGGTGGTGGTTTTTGTATTATTTTGTCCTGTTTCCTTTTCAGTGGTGGGTGAGATCTGAGAGTGTGTTATTTGGCAGTGAGCAAGAAATACCAGAAGACTGAGATGTATTGGCACTTACCTCTGGTCACTTCAGGTATATGAGCTAGAGAAATCAAAAGTGTCAGGAGGATGCCTGTCTGCTGTTGCAACCCCAGAAGAAATCTGGGGACCAGCATTTCAGTGCCACCATGGGACTAGGAGGGAGGTGAGCACAAACACCCTGCATGAAGAAGACTAAATAGATGGAAAGTTATACTACTGAGGACTGGCTAGCATGCAAGAATTTCATTTTACAATAAATTGAGGTTTGACTTCTGCTTTTGTTCCATAACAGAAAAAAGAAAAAGCCAACAGAAACCTTTTCACGACTGAAAAAGCCATACCCACAAGGTCTACTCCACACTGGATTACCAGTAACCTAATGACTGAGTCATTTCCCTGTGTGGTAGGAGGTGAGGGTTTATGTTGTCTACCTGATTACAGGACACTTTGAACTCGTGTTTCTTGTATTCCCAGCAAGTGACCTATCCATCATGTGTGGAGTCAAGTCTCTGGCCCAGAGATGGTTGGAAAAAAGGGAGAACTCAGTATGAGACAGCTTCTCTTGGCAGCTTGAAAAGACAAACTTTGCCTTCCTTTCATGGTGAACTTCATGTATCAGCAAACTACTGAAGTGTCAACTGAGCTTGAATAAAGTGAATTATCTTTCAGACATACAGATGCATCTTCAAATCTTTAAGATTAACTTAGCACTTTGCTTGGCTCAGACCTCAAGTGACGTAACTGGTGCTGGCAAGGAAGGTGCATGCCATTGCTAAGGCAGATCTTAAAACGTAACTTCATTTTTCTTACCTGCTTAAGGTTGGTCGGTTTTCATTTTTTATATGGTTTTAGCAGGGTTAAGTAGATAAATTTCCTTATTATGCTGATCTTTCTATAAAAGACACCTGTAAATGCTGTTTCTTGTTTCATTAGTAATGTCTTATCTCTCGAATTGTTCAGTCTGTGGGGTTATTCCTTTCACCCATCCTTAGGTAGTTTAAAATATCTCTGATGAAATCTGTCTGCAGAAAATAGGTAACTTTGCTGGAAATTATCTTTGCTTAGTTATTTTTCCCTTGTGCAGTGGGAGTTAATCTTTTTTAATGACGAAAATCTTGTGGTTAATGGTATAGTTCTGTAACCAGCATGAAGCAACCTCCCACTTCCTGAGTTTTGTTACTGACTTGGCTCTGCAGCATGGTTCAATTCAGTAATTTAGGGTTTTCTCCTTCAGATTTCTCAAATGTAAAATACAATCAATGAAATCTTTTGTTCCCCAAAAAAATCATAGCTCATAGGTGTTGCTATGAAATTACTACAGTGCTTATCAGTTTTGTCCTGCTTAACTTCATAAATGTTGTATTACTAGTTGGCTGATCAATGAGTTAAATCTGTCTGGGGAAAGAAGTTATTTCTTACAGGTAACAAGAAATTTTCGTCGTGTGGGTCATTCCAGTCAGTGCTTTGAGGGACAGGAAAGTGTAGGGTAAATTTGGCAGAATTCATGTACATTTTATACCAGCTCCAGATGTTTTAAGCATTCTATGCATTCATTTTTAAAAATGGTCTTTTAATAGTTGAGGTGGTTAATAGCTTTTCTGCTCAAACTGGACTTCAGTATGAGTAGTTGATGGATATAAATCAGCATGTCTTGCTAACCTAAAACTTTTATTATTTATCCATGGTTTATTTTCTGTAGTTGTCAAGAGCTGTTGTCCTGTAGCCTTCCTTGACTATTGAAAAGATAATCTACTATTTAGAATAACAAGTTAAATATATTTGAAATATCTTGTATGCAGAATTTTTATATGGTCAAGTGCAAAATTATAAATCACACAGTAAAGGGACACAGAATAAAGTATGAAAAGGTCTTGAAAAAAAAGAAATGAGAAGTGATTCTGAATGTTAGTGGGGTCACGGCTGATCCTGAGATTAATGATTCTGTATACTGAGAGTTTGATCAGCTTTTGTTTAACTCAGCAGGAGTTTTTATTTTGATCTGAATGTGAATTTCATGTTGCAAGTTTTAAGTCAAATATTATATTCCATCAAAATGCTAATTTATATTTTGTTAATAATTTTAGACCATTTTCTTTTATAATCATAGGTTTCTCTATATTGAAGGTGCTGCATTGCCAAATCCCTTGTAATGAATGGGACACGACAAGTCAAGTGTTTAAAGTACATGATAAAATAAGAAACTGATCAAAATTTTTTTTATTTTTAAACTATTTTTCCATCATAAGTCTGAAAAGTAAGTGAATTTTTTTTGATTGTCATTAGGCTGCTCTGGTATAATTTATTTTAAGAGGTTTTGGCCTGTTTATGTGTGCTGAAATTTGCCAAAATTGGTAATGTGATATTCCATCTTTAGCAAGCCTATAGAGCAATAAATAATGACACATGACTGTATGTGAGTGTTGTTAGTTAATTTTTTTTGTGGTGTTCATGAAATGCAACAATCTTCCAACCCAAAGCATTAGGCAGCAAGTTGTACTCTGAACTAAACCAGATGCTGATCAGCTCTGTTCCTATTATCGACTTGGGGCAGAGATGGTAACCAGACCTTATTTGCAATGTTAACATTTGGAACAGATTAACAGCAGTTAGGCTGAAATGAGAAACCTCCACTTTACTGAAAAGGTTCAAAACATGTAATGCTGTAAAAATCAGGACGTCTGTAGTATGTTAGATAGGAATAAATAAGTTAACTGTAAGCCACACGTTCTCCTCCACAGGATGTGTTGTTTCCAGTTTATGAGTGACTCTTTGAAAGGACATGTTTATGAGGTATAGTCAGGCTTAAGTCCTGATAAACCATCTACCTGATGAGGTAAAGTTTATCCAACCTTGCTGTGCCTGTTCATTGTGAGAGAGCCCTCCCCTGAGCCAGGCTGTACAGAAGATCCCACAAATCCCATATGCATTCTCAAAGTGCAGAGACTCAGGATACTTTTGACAGCCTTCTGCTGCATTCAAACCCAACGGGGAATGTGCCCCAGAGGTCCTGTCAGAGTACATGGAACATGTGGTGGCCCCTACATTGCACCCTGGCTAGGGATATCTCTCTGTGCCTGCTTGAGGTATCTCAGAGGATTCACTGGGAACTGGAGGGGTTCAACAGGAGTGTAGCACAGGCCTAAGGCTTTTTAGGCTGAAACTGGGCTAAGCTTCACTGCC
Source organism: Drymodes brunneopygia (assembly GCA_013400955.1). Taxonomy (NCBI): domain Eukaryota; kingdom Metazoa; phylum Chordata; class Aves; order Passeriformes; family Petroicidae; genus Drymodes; species Drymodes brunneopygia. The sequence continues at coordinate 423,196 of VZTZ01043060.1, read as the reverse complement.
TCTTTGTGAATATTGTATAGATACTGCTGCAACCATGAGCTTCTACAATGCATTATTTCTCGTGTTGTATTACCTTCCTCCTCCTTCCCTGTGTTTTTTTTTTTATTGGGAATATTGCTTTTGCAGGAATTGAATGGAAAGCTTCAATTCTAAGGAGAGTATTTCTGCAAAAGTCAGTCAGAGATGTTACTGGGTTCTTGTTGTGTCACCTGCTGCATGGTTTTTCCATCTTCCTGGTTTGAAAACATAGTATTCAGGTGTGCAGAGAGTAAAAGCTTTTTGAAAACTCACAGGCTTCTATTTAAATGTAGTTATTCAGCACTGTCAGTACAGATGCTGAGAGAGAAGCATGGACACTAGCTACCCTGGTAATCTGGTCAGATTGTTCATATGGTAGCCATGTCAGCCAAGGAGATCTCCACCCACAGCTGTACAAATGGAGAAGAGAATCGGCAGCAAAGTGCTTTGTTCAGGAGTGGAGGGGCCTGTATTGGTGGTGCTGAGCACTTGCCATGGTAAGCTAAATGGGAAATTAAACCTGTTCTGCTCTAATTACAGAGTGGACTATTGTATGGATTTCAGTTCAGTTTATGTTGACTTGGAACAGGTTTTGGTTAAGCTCACAGTGTGGTTAAGCTTACAGTGAGGCACATGCTGGAGTGGTAGCTGTGCTTGGCTGTGACTTGTGTAACTTTCTACAGGTAAAGTTACAATCCCTCTTGTAGGAAGTAGCAACAGCCATTCCTGTCTTTTGGAACGGAGCAAATTTGTAATGACAGGGACTCTGCCCTGCACTGCTCTGTCCAGGTGACCAGCAAGGAGGGACATGTTTGGCCTTCTCCTTTAGGATGGGGAGAGGAGCCAAGGTGTGGTTGGGCGGAGCAACAGCACACTGGGACAAGCCCTGCAAGGAATGACCTAGAAACACACCAAGACTCAGAACCATTTACTCCATGCAAGCTGGTTAGAGATATGATCTAAAACATGTTTTTACCATGGGCAGGGATCCTGGAAGCATTGGACAAGTGCCTGCTTGACGCTGTTTCCATGTGTGGTGGGTACATGCTGGTGTACGCTTTGACCCACGCTGCCCAGGGTTTTGCCCCTGGCATTCAGTCACAAAAAAAAAAAGTTGCCTCCTAGCTTGTGTCCACCCCGCATGGACGTGAGGCAGGTTCAGGTGAATGAGTGGGTTCAGGCAGCCTTGGACCTATGCTGCAGGTCTGCTGGTTTTCCCTCCAGTAGTCCACAGCTGCATCACATAGCTCCTGAGTGAATCCACTTACAGGTCACCCAGGGATCTGGGTGTACGTAAACTTCCAAAATTTATTATAAAAAGTATGTTTGCCTTTTTCTTGACCTTCTAGGTATTTGGGCCTTATGAAAGTTGATCACGCTGTTATTGAATTACAGGTCAGTGTAAAGCCATCCGTCGCCATGATGTTACATAGAAGCTTGTCTGAATTTCAGTTTACAGCTGGACCTCTTCTGTGCTCCCTGTATTTTAAATCAGAAAGAATATTTTCAGATGCAGAAGAAAAGCTGAGAGTACTTTACAAGTAATAGTATTTTCCATGTAAAAGTGAAAAAGTAGTGAAATACTAAGCTGTTAGTATTTTAAAGCATGACTTCTTTTAGATGGTGTATATCTGGGGAGCACAACGGAGGAATTAATTTTCCCCTTCAGGTTAATGACTGTTGCAAAGGAAGCTTGGAGGGAAGTATTTTATGGCACTGCCATTGCAGAAGGAGGCAGATGGGCAGTTCTGAAGCACAGTGGATGTTGCTATCTCTGCTTAAAGACTTTGGTCTGAGACTGAATTTAGAGTCTCCAGCATAAGCACACAGTGCAATGTGGTGAAGCAGGAGTAAAATGCCAGCAAATAACAGCAGCTCAGCATGTGCTATGTGGCTGTGGTGTTAACATCTCCCACACTGAAATGGCTGCAAAACAGTTCAGAAAGTGGAAGCCTAGCTTCAAGCGAGGCAGAGGTTTGAGAAGAAAACTTGAAGTGACACAGAAAGTTTTGTGTGCCCAGTCTTTCGTATTTTCAGTCTGTCACCTCTCTGCCTTTCTTCATTTCTCAGACAGTGGTTCTAAGGGGACTCTGCCCAGCTGTCATTTCAGCATCCACAGCACCAGTAGCCAGGTCTCATTTCTGATAGTAAAATTTTGCTCATCCTTTACCTTGGTCACTTGAAATGTTTTGTTAGGCAGCGGCATATTTGCATTGGCAACCTTCTGCTCTGAAGATAAAATCATACCATTGCTAACTCTTGATCTTTAACTTCTCTCTGCTTTACCTTTGCAATGAGCATTCCTATTGTAAAGGGTTTCTTAGCCCTTTAAGCCCTTTTTAATACAAACCATTGCTTTTAAAGGTCCATTTTGTAAGAAATCTGTTGTAAGAAAACTGATATATTGGAATTAGTGACAGAATTTTACATATGGAGATGATACGCTGTAAAATCTCAGTTGCAGTTTGCATTAGATTTAGATTTAAAATGAGCAAAAAGTAATTGAGGGATAAAAATTGGCAATACTCATAGCCTAGGAATTATATTTCAGACTTTGGAAGGAAAATGGTTTGGCTTATTTTTTTTCACTTTCAGGAACATTATTATTTTCTTACTTAATGCTTTCAGATGCTGTTAAATGAAAAAAAAATTTCTGGAGTAAGTGAATTTTGCAGGTGCTTTGTCCTGGGGTGTCTCTTGGAGTTTTACATTATGACTCTGTGTGAAAGCAACAGGTCACAAACCTTTGTAAAGTGGCTTCCAGCCAGCCAGGAGTGACAGCTGAGGTTGCTGGTGTTGCAGCTGCCCTGGTGGGGTGTGCCAACCTGCCCAGCCCAGGATTTCACCATGTTGGGCGGGTGGCTGCAGCAGGGGACAGCACTCACCTCCCTTTGGAAAAAATGTGTTGTGTTGCACGCAAAGAAGAAAAAGGATTCAGATCTTATAGTCTCAAGGACAAATAATGGCTTGGCAGATTGCACAAATGTGGCCCAGTCTCAATTGAAGTATTGACTGCACTTAGTTACCACAACTGGAACTTAGAAGGGCACCCAGTCTCAAGGGAGAGGTTTGCCCTCAGCGGGAGCTCCCCATGGGCATCACCATCTCACATATTTATTACTACTGTCTCAGTATTTATTATTCTTACTGTCTCAGGCATGCATTTGGGTTAGCTATGCGCTTAATTGTAAAGAAAAAGCATATTTTTGGTGCTGATCCTAAGAGGAAATTCTTGTCTTTTCCTTTCCCTACAACTGAAGAAGCAGAGCCCTCTGTGTGAACCTCACTGCCCTACCTCTCCCTCCTCAAGGGCCCAATCCCATGCTGTGCTCACACCTCCAGGCACAGCAGCAACGTGTTTGAAACACTGGAATTTGGTGGAGTGAGAGCCCCTCCATCAAAGACCAGCATCGCTCTTACTGTCACTCCAAAGCAGCCAGGATCCCCATCCTGGCACAGACAAGGCAAATTTGATCAATAGGCATTTCAGCTGCTTCTAGTAAAAAATAAACACAACTTACCGCGTGGTTGTGAGGTGTGAGGCTTCAGCACATTGAGCTGGAATTTATTTTGGAAAGCTGAGGTTTAGGCCTCATATGTCCTGTAGCTATTCCCAGGAACAATCAGCTTTCCTTGGGGAATGGTAAAAATGACCTAAATATGTAATTTATTTTAAAGACAGCCTATGATTTTAGATATATGATTGCTTTCCTGCCTTTTACTTGTTTCACTAAAGATCAATTACATTTTTTTCTGCCCAAATCATCCTTTTTTCCCAACAAAAATTCGCATGTCAAATGATAGAAAAATGGTTTTGGTGTTTTTGTTAAGATCATGAACTGTTGTTTAGTTTTTCCTAAAAAATATCCTGACTTGTACTCAAACATGTTAATTCTTTAATTTCTTAGATGCATCTCTTTGGTTCGCGTCACCTCTTTTTAAATGGGGAAGCCTTTTTAGGCTTTTGCCAGGTCAGATGCTCTTTCCTGCTTACACAGTGTCATTGCAGTAACACCCAAGGCCCTGGATGGCTGAGGTGCTTTCTGGAGCACTTCATACCACATTAACAGTTTCTGAAGTCATCTATGTGTTGTCTGTGTTTGGTAACATCCTGAGGCTGGACCAGGCTCTTAGAAATGTCTTGATTTTGTTTTATTTTCATCTTGTTAAACAAGAAAGAGAGGTAGGAGAAATGTTAGTCAAAGATGAAGGTTTTACAAGGATTTCTCATTCACTTGATGTAAAACAAATTATTTACAGCATAACAGGAATGTTTTTGCACATGTTCCAGGATGGTTGTACCCAGCTTTGAGAAGGGAACAGTGACTTTCCAAGTAACTCACAGTTAACTCTGCCAGCTTTACATGTAGCCTTTAGTCAGAGATGTATGTAATTTCTATTTTACAGCTGTCCAGACACACTTTTGAAAAACCTAAGCCTTATACACCAGATGTTACTTAGTCCAGTGTGGTCTACCTTGGACCCATTCCAAACCTGCCTGCATATAATTTTCAAGTCCCAACAGCTCTGCAGTGCTAGAAGATAAAAACTGATCATAACTGTACCCTTTCATATTACTTAGAGCTCAGTTTAATTATCTGAAACACTACCAGATATATAGTTCAATCAGGAGAATTCCACCTTAACATTAACTACTACCATACCAATTTTTTTTCTAATTTGAGACAGGTTTGAGGTTACTAGCTCTGATTTATGCAAAGTTCAAATCAATGATTAATATAATTACCTAAACAGGGTTTTTCTTCTTAAATTGTAAATAATGGACAGTGTTTATATGGCCTTATTGAGAAAGGCAGTCCATGAATTTATATGACTTTGTTTTATGTACACATGGGTGGGGTATGTGTGTATTATTTGGACTGGATATTTAAAAAGTATTATTTACAGAGCTGCTAAGCAACTGGCAGTGCTGATTATATCCTTTCAAGAAAGAAAGTTTCTCAAATTTTTTGCGTCAGACCTGTTTAAGCATTTGCTTATAATCAAATGAATGCTGAAGTGCTTCCCTGAAGATATCAGGAACCCGAAGATGGTCTTAAATCAGGGCCTTCTGTGATGTAAAGTTTCTTTCAGAGCCCTGGTTCTGACTGTAGCCTCACTCTGAAGAGCTATTTAGGTTTCTAGCCTTCTGCTGTGGGATTTGTGTGCTTTGTAAGCCTCAGCCCTTGCCCTGGTAGCACAAGGATAAGAAATATTCCGAAGTTGTGTGGAGAGCCCCACTTTCTTTAGACAGTATTTTCAATGTATTGATTATTATCTCATATTTCAACCATATTTTAATATGAAAAAAAATAGAAAGTTAATAGTTTGGTTATTCTGTAGTCATTGCTGATTTTCTTAGTATTTACCTTTATTGGTACGAATTTTCTGCATATATTGACTGTGATAAATTTATCTCATTTGTCTTTGCTGAATTTTTTTATTTTTCTTACGCAACTGTTCCTTTAGTTTTGGATCAGGAAATAGTTCAGAGAAACAACAAACCAAGAAAAATATTAGTGATAATTTATAAAAAGTGGTGACTGATGCTCAAAATGTGTAATTGATGGAAACAGTGGCCACTTGGTTATGAATTAATTTTATAAGCACACATAAGCAAGACCCATGTGACAAATTAGAATAAACAAACACATTTGATTTTGATAATAAGTATTAAGCATGTTCCTTTTATAAAGTAATCTATGTCTTGGCTGTTATTTCCCTGAATGATCCATTACATTTCAAGTAGTGGTACTGGCGAGTAAAGTTAAATCAGATAAAAGTGGTTAATGAAGGAAGTAGACATTTCTGTCTCACTCTGTGAATAGCTTCTTTCCTTTAAGATTTTTAAATAGAAACAAAAACAGTAATAAGAAATATTTCCAGTTAATATATTATTTTTACAGATTTCTTATAACCTACATTAATTAGACCCCTTGCTTCACGTTTCTCCTTTTTGATTCATATTTTCTTATTTTTTAACTTCCTTTTCAATTTCAAATTTTGTGATCTCCTTCATGTGTCGGAATTACAGAGTACTGAAGATTTTTACCTCTTTTTGTCTTGCACTTTAAGAACACATTAATTTCCCAAACTGCCTTCACATTTGTGGCTACAGCTCCCTGCTCCACTTTCTCAGTGCTCCATTTCAGCTCCTGCTAAAACTGAAAGCTTTGGGAAAAATAAATCTAAGATGTCAGTGACTTAAAGCTCAGTGCTGTAAGTTTAAGATGTTTGCCTAATATCACATCACCGAAATGGAACAGATAAAGATGAAGTGTAAAGTATATGTAACGTGGCTTGCAGTTAAGTGCAGTAATTGGAGAATGCAGGCAGCAGATCTGGGAAGGTGATAAGGTAAGCAAAAGCTTCTTGGGAAAGGTAAACTGTCTGAAGAGCTGACAGTGATATGCACTGACTGGAAGCAACCCAAAATTGTTTTAGCCTTTAAGCATCCAACAGACATTGAAGTAATTGAGTAATCATACACTCTGGGTCCAGTATTCCTGTCACTGATACCCCATGCGTCTCAGTTATTGGTGTAATTTAAATCTGATAGCCACGTAATGGACCAAATTCTCTCCTCTACTTTTCATAAGTTGTCCTATTGGATTCAATATGAAGAATGTTTGCTTAAGTGCAATGAGCAGGATTTGTGTCATGAGGCTTTTTTTGCTTCTCAAAAGTGGTATTCCCTGCTGTATGTACTGTATAGCACCACAGAAGACGAAATACTTATTTTAAAGGAAATTACCCTGAAGCACCATAGATTAGTTTAAATTCTCAAAAAGGTGTGAGCTTTTCTGTTTCTTCCAGTGTTTAGGCACTTTTTCTTAATTTTCAAGCCAAAAATTGTACTCAAGTCTCCCTTTTGGTGCCAGCGTTTTGAAAGAGTGTCAGATTTTGCTCTGTAAAAGATGACGCCTGCCCCAGTGTATTTCTTGGAATGACAGCTTCTACCTTTCAAAGGTCATTTGGGTCAGAAATTTTCATTAAAAAATATTTGAGTACATGCCACATACCTTGTCTGCTTATTCAATCTTAATATTCAACAAAACATTTCAATATTGCTAAGGAGCCAGATTGGAATAAGCTCATTGGAGCATGGGAACATCTTTTAGTGCTGGTTTTGTGTATAGCACCTCATATGCTGAGGCTCGGGGTGCACAAGCTGTATTGTGGTGCGGATAATAAATACTAATTGTCAGGAGAGCTTTAAGGTGGGACTCATGCAATGAGCAGACAGCTTTGTGGAACAAGCCAGCCCTAATCTGTGTGGTAAAATGGGTGATGGGCTTGCACATGTCTCCCTAGTACTGGGGTGATTGATTAATATGCATGAAGTGTTATAGGACATGTTACAAGAATCTGATCAACCCCACAGCCTTCAGTGGGTAGAAAGCCAGGCCCACAGCTTAATGCAGAAACTTGGCTCTTGTAGAATTCTCCCAACTCAGAGTACATATGCCATGGGGGAAGCTTTTCTTGAGATTACGTGAGTTAGTTAATCTTGGGATTTGTTCAGCAGGTTTCTTTTGCAAAGTCCCCCCTCTACGTGTTTTCTTCCACCCTCTCCACTCCCCAGCAATAAGACTGCTTTCAGGTTGGCTCTAGCACAGTAACACTAGTCTGGTAATCGAAATTAGTCTGAACGACTCCCAGTAAACTAAACAAGACACAGCACTGCTGTGCAGTCATACAGTGTAACTTTCTAGCCAGACCTGGGCTGTGACAGCCATCATTTCTCCATTGAAGTATGCCCACGGAAAGGTCATCCCCAAAAGCCTGGGGAAAGGGGCAGCCAAGGAATTGTTCCAAAAGCCAGAAGAGATGAGAGCACGCTCTTGGAGTAGAGAGGGGCAGGGTACAGCTGCATTGACATGAGCTGTGCTATGCAAAGTCAGAAAACACTCTGGCACATCATATGCAATAAAATAAGCAACAGATATTTGTGCATTTGGGGACAAAAAACTGTCCCCTGGTTGTAACCTGTTTCTGTTCATTGAGACTCTATTTAGCTGAGATATCTTGTCCCCTTTATGCTATGAAGCAGCCTGCCAGGCTCTGAGACTCCCCTCCATCGCTTCTGCAGACAGCAGCAGCTCATGGCTGTCACCCATCTAACTGACACATCACCTCCCCACATCTTTCAAAGTTTTCACTCCTGGAAGGAGAACTGAGTTTTCAGAGAGAAGGAAGGGTTGAAGATGCCTAGCCTCTCTAAGATGTGGCTAGTCCTATCTAACTGCACTGCAAAAGCTCAGCCCGTAGGTTTCACCACTTCATGTCTTGATCTCTGCACACTTTTTCTAGGTGTGCTGAACGCAGCCTCGCTCTTTGCTTCCATCGAGCATATTGCTGCATGGGTCATCCTTCAGCCTTGTTGCTTTGACTGGGACACCTCTCTGTAATCCTTCCCTGGTCCCTCTTCATAATTTCAAAAAATAAGCTCCTTTCTCTCAGTTTGTAAAACCTTTCCAAACTTAATTTCCATCCTGCCCATTGTTCAGTAAAAAGGATTGACTCCACCTTCTATTACCCCTGTGATGGGTTTTCAGCCAGACACTGCCAAGCTCTCTCCCTTGCTGTCCTGCAGCATGGGCAGGGCTCTATCCACATCCCCATTACTTACAGCCTTATGCACATCTTCGTTTTGCCTGCTGCCTATGGAAAACTAGATGAATGTGAAATATCACTGACTATCCATACCTCATACTGTCTTGCCAATCTGTATCAAGCCATTGCCTTTCAAGTTAAATTTGATTGAAAAAATGAGGTTTGAAAATATGTTTAAGTTTTTCAGAACTATAAATTTTAATAGGACACATGAAGTTCAATTTTTTTTCTGAATTTGGGTTTAAATTCTTCTAGAGAAGGATTGGTATATTATTTAAATCAGACAGGTCTAGGAATAAACTCTAACAGGTTATTGTAGCACAGAATATTTTAAAAAAATTAGTATTTGGAAAAATACCTGAACCTACTTCGTTCTGCAGGAAATATACCCTATCTTCTGCTGCCTCACAGTGTTTCTCTGTTTTTGTATGTACTGTTATACTTTTGTTGGTCTGGAACAGAAGCACTCAACTGCTTTTTCTGACTTCAAAGTAGGTGTTGATTCTAGCAATTTCCCAAGATGTCTTTTTTAAAGTTAAAATCAAAACAGAATCTGGTTCAAGGATATGACTGAGAGGAAATGGTACATATTTTCTCTTGTTTAATTCTGATAGAAAAAAAATGCTGATAGAAAAAAAAATCTAGAGCCAGTCTACCCAAAAAAATTCTTTTAGAAAAAGTTACTTTAAAAAAGGTGATTTTTGTGGCAAATGGCTTTCTTGCTGCTTGCTTCCTTCTTTTGCAATTACAATTAATTTCTTCAATGCAAATAATGAACCACAAATCATACAATATGTATGATTTTTTGCTAAAAATGGATCCAGTTGCCTTAGAGATTTGTAAATGTTGGAATAATATATGAGTTCGTCTTTCCCAGTGCCCTGTAAAGCTCAGACTTTTCCATGGAGAGATGTCAGCTAAGGTGATTATTCTGTGAGCAGACTAAGCCTTGGGATTTCACAGCAGATCTCAAATGTAGTTAGTAAGACTAATTAGCTCGTTTTCAACTGGACTTTGGTATTTTTTTAAAAGAAGAGTATATTTATATTTTTTTTAGTATTTCTATAGGACCAGTTCAAGGTAATTAAATGAAAAAACAATGTAATAAATTCTTGGAAACAATCCGCTATAAATATTGGTTTATCATTTGGCATTCTCCTCTCATTTCCACCGGATACCAGGGGATTTGTATATCCGCTTCCTTTATGTTTCTAATTAAGAAACCACGTCAGATTTGTGGAAAACCTACACAATCTGTCACTTTGACTGCTGAGGAACGGGCATGCTTCCCTGACCCCTATCCCCATCAATCTGAATAGATCCAATTTCTTTGATTTATAACGAATAGAATTTCATTGGTGGCTACTGCATAAATCTACAAAGACTTTCACATTTTGTTTCACCTAAACAATGATTGGGTGGAATGTGTCTGTTTAAAAGTGACCTTGCTCCAATATTTGAACTTTGGCTTATAACAGGGGAGAAAAAGGTTTTAGTTGTTTTTATTCCCAAGGACTGACAAAAGTCATCACTGAATTTTCCAAGGTATTTGGTTCGTTTAAATTTTTTTCACTTAAAATCCGACATTCTGTCTTGCTTAAAATGCAATTTATTCAGAAAATGGCCTTAATAAATGTAAGGAGACTAATTAGGATAGGGTTATTGCTATTTTTTAAAACCATATTTCTTTGTAAAAACATGCCTTGTGCCAGCACTGCACAACTGACAAAGCCAAGCTGAAGTGCTTTAAAAATTTGAAGATATTTGGTTGGCTTCCCTATAAAAGCTGAGGTGAGCATTTTCTCTTCTCTGGGCTGGAGTTGCAAGAAGCTCAGGGCCCAGAGGCAGGAGGGTTGCAGGGCTGTACAGTGCCTTGCACTCCCGTCCCCACAACACATTCATAAACCAAAGCCCAGGGGCAGGCACCAGGCCCAGGTGGTGCCCAGGCAGACTCTTTTCATGCCCCACACTCCTGACTACTGGCACTGGTCCTAGGCCTGCAGTCCTGCCTTTGTTTGCCCTGATCCCAGGCCCTGCAAGGGAACTGACTGGTGAGCAAGGATGGTTTGGCTGCCCAGCACTGAGTGCAGTGTGCACACCACTGTCACCTGCAAAGGGGAACCACACTGCGTTTCTGGAGAAGCATGTTGTGTCTACAGGTATCTCCATGGAAGTGAAATAGACTGTAGCCAGGGCTCTCCCTGCCTCAGGAAATTTTGGAGGGCCCCTTCACCTGATGCAGGAGATGTCACAGGCTGGACATCACCCCCAGTGCACAGCCCAGAATTTGATGGTGCAGGTGGAACTGCCTCATTTCCAGAGAGCACACCCAGGCACATTTGCATCATTAACCATCACATCATATATTCACAGATAGTCACAGAGAGCAAAAGCATCTGAAAGATTAGATGTTTCTACCTAAGAGTTTTAGCCACTACTTACCTCACCCCAGGACCACATTTACCTTCCACAGCAAGAATTAGGGTCCTTCTTCCACTTTTGGGACCAAAACCCATGCTCATTTATTCTAGCTCACCCTCCAATTGCAGAAGGAGTTGGGGTGTCTGCAGAGACAACCTGCTGAACCCCAAAACAGTCATATCAAACTATGGATCAGTTTAACTTAAAAACAATTTAGTCTGCTCCGTACTAATTGGAATCACACAGTCAAAGCCATCTTGCCATAAGGCATTTTTGTGAAGCCTTCCAAAGCACTTCTTTTTGCTTCTAAAAGAGAATATTTAGGTAAATCTTTGGTGTTTCTGAAGATTGCTTTCTTTTTCCTTGGTGTTTTATTCAAATACAGTGTTTTTGCATACTCAGATGGTTTCCTGCTGGTCACTGTAGTGCTAACTCCCATTCCAAAGCACTGATAAATATGATTTTTGTTAGGGCAGGGTGTGCTGCAGGAAGAATTTTCATAGAGCAAGATTTCATTACAAGGATCTGGAAAAGTTAAAGCCTTTCTATTGTTTTCAAAGTATGTAGAAGACAGATCACCACTGGGTTCCTCAAGTTCCACGAACAAGTTTCCCTGCCAGAGGTTACTTATCTGGTATTTAGCATCCTATTACTCTCCTTAATTATGAGTACTGCAAAATTCCTCATCTAGATTAGCACATTACATGTAATTACTTACCATTCTGGAGTTCTGCATCATAAACTGCTCACTTTAAGATGTCTGAGATGGTACATAAAATTTTTTTATTCCAGAGTTGTAAGTAATATCTCCAGCCACTAAACTGGAATGTAGTTTTAACCCTTATGTTTCTTTGACTGTGAAAATTCCCTTAGTGTCCTTCTACATTGGTCATGTCTTCTCTGTGCCCAAAGCTGCTTTGCAAACATACACATTTTTGAATTTTGACCAGCAACAGATCACAGACTTGACTAAATGGCTGCATGAACATGCCTTGATATTATAAACATAATTTCTATATTTCAGTCTTTGCATTCTTTACTCTTTGGCATCAGACAAAAAGAGGACAGAAGCAGTAAAAATGAGATGTAGATGCTTCTTTGAATATGCTTTGTCTCCAAACACCTGCAGAAAGACCCTGAGCAGCCCACCTAGGGCGACACAACAACAGCCAGGAATGGCACAGAAGCTCTTGCAGATGCTTGGGAATGGTGTTTGAAGTTGTTCAGGAATGTGCCATGTGTGCAATCTGCCTGACAGACGCTCAGCCACCAACTGTGCCTGACAAGACACTAATGAGGGTAAGGCAGGGAGAGGAGCAAAAACACAAACATGAGATAGACCCTGTGTATGGAGTTCATGTACCCTCACTCTGGCACCTCCTGCCACTGCTTGGTCTCACCTGGGAGCCCTGGATGAGCCAATGGTGCAATTTCCTGACAGTTTAGGGTTGTGGGCTGTGCTGCCCAGCCCTCCTGCAGGAATGGTGTGTCACAGGCCTGGGGGCAGACACAACAGGATGGAATATGCCCTCCTCTGAGGGGCTGTAGGGTGCAGGTGTCCCCCAGGCTGACACCTGCTCCTTAGTCCCAGCCACAGGGACAATGTTTCAAGTGGAAGTTTGTGAACGGCTGGAGAGAATCCAGGGAAAGCTCAGTAAATGCTCTATCATTTTAGGTACAGATGGAGCTTTCGTTAATGCCTTGGGGCTGGATGATGGGGGCTGTGGAGATTTACTCTTTGTTTGCTGACAGAGCTCTGAAACATTTGGATAAGCATGGAGATTACCTCTATCAAGCCGAAAAGTCTGGGGTTGTGTAATATGTTCATACTCCTGAGACTGAGGAATTATCTGACACTTTAGAGAGGAAGAAATCATATATTCAGTACAGTGCAAATGTTATACTGGAGACTTACATTTAAATGTGCACAACAGTGATAAAACAGGGAAGTCTGTATCAAGAATATAAAAATTCCATGTTTGTAGTCTCTGTGCAAAAAATGAAAAAGGGTTTCCAGCTTACCTGGGGCCAGAGGGAGAGTTGCACCTGAAAACCATTGCACCCCTCTTTGCCCACTACAGAGAACAGCAACACTTGACCTTGGAACCATTATGTTCCCAACTTCTGTATTTATCAAACACATGCTGGCAAGCCACAATCAGGAAATGTAAAGTCTGACCATGAAAACTGTGCCTCAAAACCAACCAGGTGCAAACCAGTACCTTTGATTTCTCTGGTTGCTGGAGAGTAACCCAAGACAGGGAAGCAAACGTTGCCACTAGGGCTTGCTAATCCCCTGTCCTGACTGTGCTGCCCAGAGCCCGGCCGGCAGCGCTCCCTGGGCCGTGCCCGCAGTCAGCTCCAGGGCTCTGCTGGAGCAGGGGCTGGCTCAGGGGCCCTTTTGAGGCCCTTCCCACCCCAGCTGCTCTGAGAAGGGGTTCTGAGGCCCTTCCCACCCCAGCTGCTCTGAGGGGTGGCCATGTTCTGGAGGACAGCAAGCAGAGTGCGGGGTGCACGGTGCCCAGGCAGCTCTGCCCCTTCTGAGGTGCAGGCAAGGCCGCGCCGGGGCTCCGGCTGCCGGCCGGGATCGTGGGGGATCCTGGGCAGGCGGCAGAGCAGCTCTGACCTGACGCTTGGGAATCACTGTAGCACAAATAACACCCTGCTGCTTCTGCAGCTCCCTGTGCCTGCAAATTACAGACAGCAGCAACACAGGAAAAAACAGGTAATGCATTTACTACTTGGTCTTAAACTGAAGAGAGGCTGGGTGGCTCTGTGGGGCATGACAACAGCTAGTGGAAGCTCATTCCCCGTGTGGGTTAGATTGGGTGCTGTGTGTTCCCACCAAGGTCAAGGACTTGGGCAGTTTGTGGATCAGACCAGGTTTCTGCCGTGGCCACCACAGACGCTATAGTGGATTTTCTCCTCCTATGAAGTTTATTTGCTGCCCGTTTCCACCTCAGGAGGAAATCTTCTTCCTTATTGAGGGTTCAGTGGAAGTCCTCAATGCACTTCTGGACATTAACATAAATACTTCACAAAGGTTTTTGGGGAGAATGATTTATATTTTTGTTCAAAGGTGTTTTGACTGATTATTTTTCAATACAGAATAATTGAGACATTTAAAGTTTTAATCACAGAAGTTGGGCTTCTGCCAATAGTTTGTTGTTAATTACTCCTAGGCCTGGGGGAATCAAGTAAAACTCTGGAATAATGTCACCTGTGAGAGAACAGATCCTGCAGCTGAAATAATGAGAATGAGACCATTGCAGTGTGCAAAAAACACAGAATCATAGAGTCATTAATGTTGGGAAAGACCACAAAATCATTGAGTACAATCATTAACCTAACACAGACAGGTCCACTACTAAACTATGTCCCTAAGCACCACATCTCCATGTTTTTTGAATACTTCCAGTTATGATGATTCCACTATTTCCTTGGACAGCCTGTTCCAGGGCTTGACCACTCTTTCAGTGAAGCAGTATTTTCTAATATCCAATATAAATTTCTTCTAGAGCAACTTGAGGCTGTTTTCTCTTTTCCTCTTAGTTATTACCTAGAAGAGACTGACCCTCAACTCATGTTCCCCATTGTGTAATCTTTGCTCTGAGCAAGACTTTGGACAAGGTGACTGTCATTGAGCCTTCCAAACTTTGTTAAGGCTGAGCAGTAATCAGTAGCTGTGAAACAAAGAGACAGGATTTTATTATTTATCTATTTTAGAGAAAGGTGTTTTGTTTAATATTCAGTATTTTCATTTAAAGTCTCTATACGTACCTACTGAGAAGCGCATCCACCTTTGCTTCCTGTTTTTCATGACTGATGCAAAGTATACAAACCAAGGTGGGATGTACTTTTAATTGCTCTCTGTTTAGCAGCTTTCCTCACTTCAGCTGCTGATCTCCTGTTGGAGACACAGGGACTAACATCTTCCCATCCATGTTCCCACTCATAAAAACAAAGGCCATGTGTGTATTTGTTATGAGTATCTACAGTACTCCATAGCATTTGGGAGAGGAAGGCTGAAAATGATTGTTAGAAAAGCTGCTGCTTGTGATTCACATGGGAATTGCAGGGTCCATGGCCTTAGGAAGGCTTAGAGAAAAATGGCTTTCAAGAGGACTTCATCATCTGCACAGCGAAACATTAGTGTTGCAGTTGTTTTATCTCTAAAAGTGGAGTTTCAAAGAATTCAGAGAGTCACAGATGTTTCCAAGCCTCACCTTGTCAATACTTTAGGAAATTCAGCAGGCTCTGTGCTTGGTGAGGCCTCATGGCCAGAGAAGCAGGGCAGAAGCACAGCATGTTGCTCCTCTCCAGCAGCAATCCACAACCAGCTGACCTTGGCTTCAGGTCAGAGCCACTCAGCAGGATCTGCTATTCCTGAAGTCACCATTTGCCCTGCAGCCTATCCCATCCTGCAGGGAAGAGACTGGGTGTCTGAGGAGCAACAGACCATGGGATAGCTGCATGACTAGGTCCAGGCATGGAATCTGGCAGCAGCTCAGCCCCTTGTCAGGGTAAGACACAAGCATGTACCTGTGCCTCTCCCTCACCAGCTCTGCTAGAAGGAAAGATGACTGTGGTCTGGAAAGAAGATATGGTATATCTAGACCCTACTTGCAGTGGGACCCCAAAGTGGGCTGTGTGGTGTTCAGCCCCCAGTGAAAAGCATGTTGTTTGAGCTGCCCTGTAGCTCAGAACTGTTTAGGTCTCCAAGGCCTGGAAAGCAGAGGTAATGGAGATGGTCATGTATGGCACTGCAAGGTCAGAAGGCTGTTCCTCTGCTCAGGTGCAACAGTGCAGTCCAGGAGAGATGAAAGGCTTTAGGTTTATTCCATGGAGGTGACAAGTGGAGAAGTGTTAATGGTAGGGTCAGCGTGCAGTGTGAGTTAGACTGATCTGGGTATCAGCACAGAGGGGACACCGTGCCTCAGCCAGGTGGAGCAGTGGGACATGTGACACTTCACAGTAGGGCAGCTTTGCAAGAGATCCAAAGGACTTTGAAGTCTACGAGTGTGTGTATGGGACCCTGGCCATTTCTTGTGATCATGACAGAGATTAGATTGACAATGTTGAAGAAAATCCCCACAACCTATGGCATGTTTGTGAGGTTCACAAAGTAAAAAACTACCTCTGCCTTTTCCTCAATGGCTTCAGCTCTGTGTCTCCCTGCACACAATATTGCAAGAGAGCCTGTCATTACAGCATCCTTCAGCATAAATGCTGACACTTCCTTCTATATGTCACTTGGCAACTGAAAGTGTTACTAAAAGCAAAACCCACACACTGTTCAATAATTTAAAATAGGTTAGACTCAAGTATTTATATAAAATAGAAAGCTAATGTTTGCATTAAAATCTTACGCGTTCTTCTAATTTTATTTACAAACTAAAGATACCAAATTTCAGATACCAGCCCTTGCACTTGACTACTGTTCACTCTTTACTACTGATGCACACTTGTAACTTTTCAAAAGCAATTTTTCTTAACAATGGTTCTCTTTAAAAAATCTCTTAAGAAATATTGTGCACAGAAATATTGTACACCAGTCCAGAAACTTAATCTGATGCAAATTTTTCCAGGTCCATTGACTTCACCAGATGATTGACACCAGATGGCCCACCATGTTTGATATTATTACATTAAGGTATTAGCATATGTATAATTTTCTTTGTACTTTATCAGTAGTATTTTCTTTCTATCAGCTTCAGTTGACTTTTGCAACCTTTATTCAGGGGAATGGAATACATTCCATGTGAGTAAACATGTTCTGTGATGGATAAAGATCAAACTGCTACCTACTAATATAGCTAAAACTTGTTTGGTGGAGGATTTTTTTAGTCTTAAGCCGTATTTTGAAAATATTTGTTATAGGAGGAAGTTGTCACTGTGATTGTGGAGTATTTTTTGTGTAAGAATATTGTGGTTTTCTCTTTTATAAAAAATGTGTCTAATTTGAAATTGACAGCTCTGTTGTAAATACAGACTATGTAAAATTGTACGTTTCACCTACTTTTCTCTTGGGCATGAGCCCTTTCTTCATTAATAGATACAGAATCATAACTAGGTTATTTTAGACTGTAGATAAGGAATTCTGTCTCTTGTAGTAAAGAGAAATGCAGTTAAAGTACCTTCATAAATAGCCTACAGCTTTCCAAAGATGGGTTTTTGGTT
The DNA here is from genome assembly GCA_013400955.1 of Drymodes brunneopygia. Taxonomy (NCBI): domain Eukaryota; kingdom Metazoa; phylum Chordata; class Aves; order Passeriformes; family Petroicidae; genus Drymodes; species Drymodes brunneopygia. The sequence continues at coordinate 405,961 of VZTZ01043060.1, read as the reverse complement.
TGGCATATTGACTTTGCATTTATGAGGCAAATGTAAGAGAACATCTGGTTTGTTTTATCATTAATTCTGGGAATGTCCATTAATAATGCATTTTTGGGAATTGTTTTTGTTATTCCTGGAGAGCACTGTAATGAACAATCCTATGCTTGTTCTGCCGAGACACACATTTCAGTTTAGAGGTTGTTTTGCAGTCTTAATTATATTAGTTGCTATCTCCCTTTTTACTGCCAGAAAGTGTGTACTATTAAAATGAATTGCTGAGAAAGATGCCAGTGGACCCTGTGGAAAACTAAACTTCATAGTAGTTTAAAAAAGAAGCATTTTGCTCTTTTTAGGTTTTTTTTTTCTAAAATTCAATTAAAATATTTTTTCTGTAATTCTGGCCTACATTCATACAACCTTAGGAAAAACACAGTAACACACACCTTTTTTTTCTCCAGTTATCAGCCTAGCTATGAAACAATTATGAGTGGATAAATTGTTCTTGGTGTTGGCAGGAAAATGAGACATCAAACACCTCAATGTTCTTCTAGAATTCCTAGTTCTAGTGTAGCCAGATCACATAACTCCATAAATTGAAGCAAGATTTTCCCAGGTCAGTTAGGCAAGCAGTGGTATATGTTGGGCTGTGATTGAAGGCCCCACCTATGGTAGCTTGGCCTGGTTAAGGAAAATCTGGAGCTCCCATCAAATCCCTAGGTGAAGGAGCAATGGGACTCAGCACTGGAAAAACAGGATTGTCTGGCAGTTCAGAGTACAGTCAGGAAACATAGATTCTACTCCCCATTTTGGTCTGACAGCTGATCCATGCAAAGTGTCTCTGTTTATAGCATTGCAATTATGGATCTAGTGTCGAGCTAATTAGAATATGATGAGATTCTTTCCCTTAACTTCCTGGGTGTCAGATCCAACCCCCACACATACTCTGGGGATTTCTACCTCGTGTCTGTTGCACACACCAAGCCTTCATCCTCTTTTTTAAATTATTTCATTCTGTTTATTTACCTGAGAAAGAACCTTTTCCATGGATACCAGCTGAGCAGCAGGGGGCAGGGGTTCAGTGGTGGCCTTGGCTGTAGCACAGAAGATTTGTGTGCATCTGTGGGAAACAACAACACAACACGCAACTGAACTCCAGTAGTCACGCCTGGGCTCAGAAACAGTGTGAAAGACCAGACCCAGACAATTCAAACATCAATTTTTTAAAGAAACAGGGATTATTTTTTTTTAAACCCAGACTCAGATCAACAGCCCTCTCTTCTTGCATTTTTCCTAGAAAAAGGGGAAAGTTTCTCCAAATGTTTATGCATTTTACCAAACCAGCAGTGTATGTGGCATCACTTACTGTACTGATTTTCTAATTTTCCAGGACCAAGTATAGCAGCCTCTGAAGAGATCAGCAGCTGGGGAGCATTTTGGATATCCAAATTCCTAATGACCCCAGAGTAGTATTCCCAAACCTCTTGGCAGTTCCAAATTTCATGCCAAAAGTTGCAGGCATCTGTCTTACATTTTGAACATTTGTCATCAATATTCTTACTTAATTTAAACATCCGCTTAGGGGGGTCATGTATTCTCAATGAATAAAATTAGCTGCATGTAACCAATCTGTGAATTTGAGTTTAATCATAGAGCTCCGGTCTGGTTACAGATGTCTTTGTCCAAGGACTGTAGTTTACTACTGAATGCCTTCCCCATTAGCTCGGGGATTATCAAGCAAGGATTTATACCGTGTAGAAACCTTTTTCCTTTCTAAATACATAGCTGAATGCTCTCACTGGGGGGATTAAATTCAGGCTCTCTGAAAGACCTACAGCTGGTTATCTCCTTTAGCACTGACTTTGCAATCCACACTAAGGTGAGGGGCAGGGCATGGTCTCACTGCCTTGGGAGCATACCAGAGATCAAATTGCCAATGAAAGTCACAATTCAGTTCCTGCTCCCTCTTGCTGCTGGGGAAGGAACAAGGTTGCCACCATCTATTTTTCTGGGTCGGTTTACTGCCTGCTCCCACCCTCTCAGCTGCATTGGCTGAAGCTTTGAGGATGATCAGTCAAAGCTCTGATACCTCTTGCTCCTTTGCTTCAGCCTGTGCTGCTCACTTTGCTTGTGGTGCCCACTCACTGCCCAGTGCAGGTGCAGGAAGAAGATGAACAGCTGATCCTGTGGAAAAGGACGTGGTTGCCCCTCTCTGAAATCAGCATTCTGATGTGGTAATTGGTCACAAGCTCCTCAAATCCTTCTTTCTGTTATAAACATTCTGCACAGATGTGATTTCCAGTTTCTCACACAGCACAATTTAATTAATTCATCACTGAACTCCATTTTAGCAGAATTGAAGCTTTGATGTGACAGCAGTGGCAGTGTGCTAGCAGTGCATAAACTACAAACATTTTAATTAATGTTCTTATTTGCATCGTATCAACATAACCAAGGAAAAAGCAGAAACAAGATCTGAGATTCAGTCTCTGCTCTCCATCCTGGTCTAAACAGTGTCTATTTCTATGATATTTAGCTTGCAGCATATGTAAGCCATCGTGGATGATGACCTGTTCTGGAGATGAAGCTGCAGTCCATAAGCTAGACTCTCCCACTTTCATCATTAAATCTAGAACAAGCCCTCCTTAAGGAAGAAATGATTCATATGACTCTTGGAGCTGAAAGGTTTGATTGTGGTCCTCACATCCTCACATCTCCAGAGTCCAGGAGTAAGTCCATTGAACTACATGTAAAACCGTCTGATTTTAATGTTGAATTAATAAGAGGTAAAGATAAAATGAATCTGTTTCTTTGCTGTAATGATATATACAGGTTTTCTTACCCCAAAAGACACTTGGTCAATACTGAGTTTCCCTGTGAAGCAGCACAGCCTCATTTCTCTTCAAGCATTAGGAAGCATGATAGCCTCAGGCAGCTCTGAGCTGCACTGTGAAGGCCAAGTGTACCAAACTGAAGCCAAATGACACAGGGAATATTTGCTGTATATTTTTCCTGAACTCTTTGTATATAAAAACAATACAAAGCTTTCAAAGATTTTTGAAATATTGAAAAGGATGCAAAGAAGTGAATTCCTGTTTAAGGGGTTGCTTTGGATAATGCCAGGTAATAATTATTCTGTTGTGATAATAAATTCTTACAGAAAGTATAAATCAAGGGTCATGAAGATTACTTTGCTAAGAGATCCATGAGAAGTTAAATGATTGACGTGTGTGAGCTGTGTAAAGAATTAATCCTTCTTCAGGTAATCCTGAGATGTCTTCCAAGACACATACTCTTCAGCCATTCATTAAGATCACCAGACCAAATTCTTGAAGTTTTTTTACTCATTATGGTGGATTTAATCTAGTTTTGGATTTTGCACTGTCTGACTTAAAAAAAATTCCCAGGATCTGAACAAAGGTTGCTTGAAGTACCACATAGGCTCTTGGAGGCCAGAGGAATACACGTTGTATTTTCTTTTCTCAGTCATTACTTTCTGACAGAAGAGTACAGAAATGTAATTTGGGATATGGGGTGGAACCTCCACCAGCACTCAGCCGAGCCAGTGGGGGGCGGGGTTTATCTTGTGCCCCTTTTCACGGAAACTCTTCTAAGATGAACTGAAACTGTAACTGGGGATGGTACCTTTCTGCACCCTCACAGCTAGAGTGCAGTTTACAGTGGCTGCTTCAAACCCAAAGCCCAAAATACACTTGCTTAAAATTCTGCCTGGGAGCTGTCTGAACTCACCCTGGCAGCAGTGCCTGGCAGATGTCTGATGTTTTGCACCCAGTGTGTGCTGTGTCAGGCTGTGTGATACCTCCCATGCCCCAAACTGGACATTTCCTTTTCTCTCCACAATTCCCTATTGCCTGATCATGTGCTGCTGAGAGCACCTAGTTCTCATCCACCCATGAAATTTTTCCCTCTTGTCCCAGCCACTGCAGCTGGGACATTCCATCTTCTGGGCCATGGGGCTCCAGTTTGCACATCTGTGTCTGCTCAGCTGGACATCGCCCAAAGTTTCCTCCTCTTTCTCTATGTTTCCACTGTTCCACTTTCTATCCATTTGCTAAACAGTCATTAGCATTAAGCCTGGACACTGATGACTTTTATATTCCACTCACAGTTTCTCTGATGAGATTAAAGTCAGTCCTATCTTTTTTCTTCTTTGCCTCCTCCAGCTTCATCACACTATGACTAATACAAATAAAATTAGAAGATGGATTTGTTATTCTCCTTGATTTCAGGGTGAGAACATCAGCAACTCTAGTATTGCATATAAAACACACAGATCTCCTCTCATTCCTTAATATTTTCCTGGGGAAAGAAAGGAAACATCTCAAGAACCACTTTTATTCATTCTGTGGCTCCACAGAAGAGATGGGTATCACCCAGTAATTTTTCTGAAGGATGAAAATTAGTCTACACCGTTCTCTTCTACTTTTGTGTTATTATAAGCATATTGGATCTGGAATTTGAAGGTTAATGCCAAGACACTTGAATTGTCTCCATTTGCTGCTGAAGGCAGCACAGGCCACAGCTCAGAGAAGGGACACCAGCACCAGGCAGCAGTCAGCAACAACAGATTCACACCTGTTGGCCCTGGCTCTGCCTGCTGGGACACAGGACACAGGTCACCAGGAGCAGAAGTGACAGTGACCACAGGCTGCAGCTATCAGGAGTACCAGGAACCATGTTCTGCCCCATCAGAACTACACATGTGCAAAATCATCTGGTTGCCATAGGGTCTGTAACAGGAGCAGCCAGCAAGGGCTTGTGTTCTCTTTCCCCCCTCCCAAGCTATTTTACAGGCATGCATTCTGCTCAGACGAGAAGCAGAAATTGGTGAAGCAGAGCAAGCTAAACCCTCTTCCACATCAGCCCGTTTTGGCCCAGCAGTGTTGTATCAGAGAGAAGCTAAGTGAGAGCCCTCCTAACATGAGAGCAGATGTGAGCCAGTGTTTTGCCATGCCACCAGGGCCAGGGGTAAGGGGCTACCAGGCAGTGCTGGAAGTGGAGGGACAGGGTGCCTGTTACTGGGGTCTAGAGGTTCAGCGAGGAGTGCTGAGTGTGTCTGCAGCAAAGTAAGGTCCCAGGGGCTCCTGAAGGAAAGGAGCTGTGAACATCAGTGGGGATGACATAAGCTAGTATGGCTCAGGAAACCTCTAGAGCACAGGGCTGGAGAGCCTATCCCATCCTGCAAGGACACCAAGGAGCTTTGCTTTAAAGCCTTTTACTTGAGCAGTCTCATCCAGACATTTTGAGTTTTCTCCTATTTACTGATTTTAATGTTTGGTTTGTTATTTTGTTCTGTAATAAAAAAATGCTTTAGGGATTGGAGGTCTTCTGGTATGCTGGCTTCACAGAAAGTCTGGAGCAGCTTCAATTCAAACCTCTTGCCAGTTCAAGTCCCATCACAGCATTCAGTGGGGAATTGAAGAACTGGATAAGTTTCTCCTGTCTCCAGGCTTAACTCACTGTCTAGATTTATGTCAGTTCAGAGAAGCTGGGATAATTTAAAAATCTGGAAATCTAAAAAGCTGGAAAATAATGTCAACTGTTTTAAAAGAGCCCAGTGGACCTCGGGATCAGTACATGTGGGGTTTGTGGTCTGGACAGGGTCTGTATGTGCTCTCTTTAATGTCATTCTCATGGTTGCTAGGACAGTGCCGAACTTCCAGAGACTTTTCAGACAATCTCAGTAGTCCTCCCAATCCTGCCAAAAACTAGTCTCAGAAATAATATATTTTGTCTCTCAGCTGTCGACTTTCCTTTTAAAGCTCCTGGACCAAAAATATATATCTATTTTTGTTAGCTCTAATAGTGACTTAGACAAGCAAACTCTAAGTGCAGTTTGGGTGCCCCTGGCTAAAGAACATATTTTGTTCTGTATGGATTCTGCAATCTTTTTGAATCTAATTATTTTTCCACTAATCTCCACTAAAGACCCCATAGCTCGAGGACTGCAATAGTATCTCCAAATCATAATGCCCCCAAATCAAATCCCTAAATTCTCCTCCAAAGCATAGAATGAGGACAGGCATCCCCAAAGTGGACAGCATCGCATTGGGCAGACCCCTCTCCCTGTGAGGGAAATATGCTCAGGGCAAGGATACATCCCAGATCACTCAATTCACCCTGTAGTATGAAAACTGTTCTCCCTCCTGCAGAGGGCTTCCAGCTCTTCTCTGAAAATCACTGCCAGCAAGTCATCTGGAAATCAGCCTGTGGTCATTCCCTTCTTTCTAACTATGGCTGCTCCTTTGGCCGGCTCCAGTTGATGTTTAAAAGGAGGAGTTGGGCTCCACTCTCCTACATCCTGGCAGAGGGAGCACCTTCTCTTGCTGGTGGGGTGAGACAATGAAATGACAAAGGGGAGGCTGCAGGCATGGCCAGTCCTGCTCTGCAGGTCCTGGTGCACTGTGGACTGAGCAAGGGGCCTCACTGCTCCTCAGAAGGACCATGCAGCCACCCTCATCAGACCTTTAGTATGAAAACTGCAGCACACATAAAATGTCAGTGCCTTCTGGGACATGTAGTAGCTGAATTTCAGGTTTGGCCTTGGGTATTTAGTCTTGGATTGAAGCAGAATTTGTCCCTCTCTCTGTGTGGTGCTGCTCTCTAAGATTAATTTTAACCTCTTGGGCTGGCTTTTCTTGTTTTTTTCTTGTCTGAAACCAATAGCCATAACTAATCCTTCAGTTTCCGATCTGCAGGAACTTCATACTCCATGAAATGTGAGAGTGACATTATGCCTGCCGTAATAGAAATGCTTTACACAAGGGCTGCCCTTTTTTGATTAACAATTGTGAAGGGTGAGGTGCAAAAGTCTGACATACAACAAAATGATGTAATTTTCACACTGGGATCTCTTCTACAAAACAAGGCATGAGTTTCCATGACACAGATTAAGTTATTAGTAGATAAACTAATGCATTAAGTAAGTGGAAGCAGCTAATTGTGTGAGAGGACTGGGGGAAAGGTTGCAGCCAAGAGTTGTGTAATTTATCATGTCAGTCCTCACGTATTTAGTCAGCTACAAGCACTTTAGTTGCCTGTTTGAAGCTATTTGAGAGTAAGCTTTGCGGAGAAGCTCCACAGATGAGGTATGAACAAGGGGAGATGACTTACAGTCAGAAAAGCAGTGCTCCTTCACTTGAGAGCAGGTGGCAGGGGAGAAAATTGCCTTGGAAGTTCCATCTCTGCATAATGATAGAGCCCAAAGGGGCATGTGGAAGAGGCCAACATTCTGAGAACAGGATCTGACTTAGTTAAGGGAGAGTGTCAGCTGAGGTGAAGATGATGAAGAGTGTGAGGTCAGAAGTCTCACCGAGGGCAGGTCATCACAGACAGTTGTTGATGTGGTGTCAGGGGTAGCCAGGGCAGATGGTACACTTGGAGCAGTTACCACAAAACTTGAAAAAATAGCCAGACCCTGGCTGCAAACAGGGATGTCAGTGCACCTTGGGAGGAATTGTGATGATGAATGCAGAATAAAGTGAAGTCACTGAGCTGTTTTTAAAAGCAGAGAGATTAACTCCCACTTTATTTTGAGGGGAAAGAAGAAAGTGAAAATGGCAAATAAAAATAAATAATATTTTTTTCTATTTTAATGGAAGACTACAGAACTACATTAAAATCTCCCCCTGAGCTGCTGTTTTGTCTTTGTGGTCCAGCTTCCTGCCTTGGGCTGATTTAAGCCTGCCAAAGCCAAAGCAGCTCCTGGTTATGCTCGGCTTTCTCAAGGTGACTCACTGGAAGCCCTGCTGCAGCTACTTCTGGTGTGTTTTTCCTTTATAGTGTGAGAGCTCCTTGCATATGAAAAGGCTTTCTGGTGAAGACATAAGCTCATTGCATCTCATTCTCCACTGAATTAAATAATTTTTAAAATATTATTAATATTGTATAAATTATATTTGTTTTCCAAGGCTGATGGTGGCTGATCTAGGAAGGTGTTTGTCAGGTCATCTATATATTTTCTTTTAGATCAGATTTTTGCTTATAAAGAAAGAGATAATGTCTCTTATCATCCATGAAAGTACTCAGATGATTTTATTTAGTCGCATCAATCAATGATTATTTCAAGTTGTCAAGACTTTTCTCCAGATGACTAGAAATAGTTTAAAGCAGATATACTATTATTGGGTTTTCATTAGGAGAGCAAGCCTGTAAAAACCAGAATTTTTAATGGATAATTGGTGGAGGTTTAAGAAAGCATTCCAAGTGGATTTTATGATCAGGTGCTTCTTTATATCCTTTATACTCACTGAGGGTAACAGATTCAATCTGAAGGGCGATGTGAAGGTCGAGGCAATGTCGAACCACTCTGGAATGAAGGATTGACATAAATGTTCAGCTGTAAAATGGTACCTCCAACTTGGTGTAATTCCTTTAGGCAGCATGGTTTACTAAGACCTGTGAACAGAGTATATCCATGGCTTGACATGGCTAAAAGCTGTATCCTAGGGAGGGGTTATGAAAGTTTACTATGATTTCTATTTTGATATTTTCTACTCCTACTTTACAAACCTTTGAGGTAATCATAATTACCTGGCCTAATGGAAACTGAATATTGTGCAGTCTTTGAGATCTGAAGTTTGCTTTGCACACCACATAGTTCATTAAAGATTGCCTGACAAGTCTCCTGGAACTGTCTTCTCAGCTGGTGGAAATCGGGGTAGCTCCACAGGCTTCAAAGGATCTGTCTTTCCTTTCCTCTCTTACGTGTAAACAGCCTCTAAACTAATGAACCGAGATCTCAGGTTCATGACAGAGTTAGAAAGGGAAAGCAGATAAGATGAACCCATGCAACATTCACATCTTGAGTCTCGGTTGTTTTATTATTTAGTGTACCAGAAACAGAACTTTAGCACTTAGTATGAACTAAGGGTAGGTCTGGATGGGACAGGCAGTGGATTTCACACAAAAAGAGGAACATCATATTTAATAATTTGTATTATGTACCTGGAGCTAAATCTGTGCCTCTGAAGAGGTATCTACATTATCAGGGGGCTGGAGACTAAAATGGGAGATGCCAGAATAAATTTAGGCAGTGTTTCAAAATTTCTGAGATATGGAATGAGACAGAGCCCAAAGTGTTCCTAAAACAGGTTACACACCCTATACATGGAAGTTTCTCTCCTGTGAAACCCTCACTCCTCAAGCATCTTCTTGTGCTGTTTCTGTTTTGTTCAGGTCTCAGTACAGCACCCATCACTTCTACCTGAGCCAACAGGCTGTGACCTGACACTTGTCCCTGCTTGGTAAAACAGCTTCTGCCTGGGGACAGTCTGCCCCAACTCCCAGGGTCCCTGCAGGGATGCTGGCAATGTCTGGAGTGCTGTAGCCCATCCCTAAGGGCTTTAAAGGGCAGCAGTAGAATAGTCCTGCTGTTCTTAGACCATGTCTGTGAAGGAAAGCTGGACAGGGATGGCTTATAAATGGCTTTGCATTTACTAAATTTGATATCCATGAAGTTTAACTGGTTAGCAAATGTACTTACATGCCAACTTACTGATAGTCTGCAACCAGAAACAATTCTGCATGTTACATACAGCAATCAATAACCTTTTAAGAGACTTCGGTGATGGTTTTCAGGAAATAAAGTTGTACTATTAACATTCCTGTAAAACCATTAGTCCTAAATGCATGTAATTGATGGGAGTACTAATGTTTGCAAAATGAACTGAGACTGATTTATAAGTCTGATAATAAAATAGTTCAGTAAAGGGCTTTGATCTAATAGCTGTGAAAGCAGTACACACACCTTAACGATTATCCTTGCAGATATCCATCCTCCTTTCAACTTTTACTAGCTTCAGTCATGACAATTTGGAAGGGAAAAATCCCACCTAAATGCAGCTTGATAGAGGCAACCATTGATCAGTTACACTCTGTTCTCCTTCCAGATAGGAGCATCCAGTAGACTCCTTGGGCTGTTATCAGTGATACTTTATTTGTTGCTATTGACTGAGATTAAAGAAAATAAACACCTTGCCTTCTTCCTGAACTGAACAAAGATTTCCCCTATCCTACATATACTGAAGTCTAACAAACTGGCTTCTTCAGCACAATCTTTCTTCTGCAAAAGAAGTACTTAAGCATATAGCATTAGCCATGGTAAATCCCCAATTGCTTTGGTCCATTGGATCCACTCACTTTGCTAGTTTTTTCTTCCCTTTTCCTCCTTCCTGATACAAATTGTAATTTAAAAATCAAATCAATCAATCTTCACTCAGTTTTTCCATACTATTGGAAGATAATTTTGCTCACTAAATGAATACTTTCAAGTAACTTCTAGGCACACTTGATAAACTCAAAAGATTGCATTCATTATGCCTGTGAAAAGGTTATCTTCCCATAGATGGCTCAGTATTTATGGTGCTTGTCCAAGAGTCTCTCCTCTGTTTCCTAGGACTAGGACTTGATACCACACCACAAGGCTTTATGGGATGATTGTCTTAACTCTCTAAGATGAAGATATTGTCCTTTGCATAAATAATTCAGCATTTTTGTAGTTGTTCAGTGTGTTGACTCTCTCAGCTTCTTCCTCTGTTATTACCACAGCTTTTTCCCCCTCAGGCAATGTGTAAGCTGTTTAGTGGAAAAGGTTGAGAAGAGCAGCTCCTCCTCTGTGTTCCTCCTAGTCTAGCAGGACTAGTCTAGCACCCTCAGGGAAAGTGGGAGACATCACAGCAACCCTCTGGGTTGAATCAGGCAGCAGAAGGACAGGAACCTGTGTTTATCACAACTCACATGTATATTATTAACTGGTCAGGAGAGACCAAGCAACGGGAAGAAGAAGGTGGCAGCATTGCAGGTTCCATCTGTTCTTGTGAAATCAACATAGCTACCTTAGAAAAGCTAATGTCAACACCTCCTCTCCTCTCCT
>VZTZ01043060.1:368164-394786 GCA_013400955.1 Drymodes brunneopygia | reverse complement strand
TGCTTTTCTTCCCCTATATATATGTATATAATTTTAATTTTAAAAATATGCAAACCCAACAAAGCTCTGGTTTCTGCAGAAAATCACCAATTATGAACCAAACCCCACAAGTAATTTTCCTTATATATGGACAATTTTATTTAGATTAGTAACTTTGCTGACGAGCTAAAAGTTTTGCCTGTCTGGAACATTATTCAAAAACTGGAATGGAATTACTTCATCTTCATAACATAATTTTAAAGGTATGTAGTATGGTATCAACCCTGAGAATTCATGTAGGTAACAGGCATATATCACATTGCAGGCTGTATTTACTTGTGATTGCTTTCTGCTGCTCTGAATGAAAGTATTTCTAACAAGAATCCAAATGTATTTCTCCACTCAGTGAAACTGCCATTCACAATGCAAAAACACACAAAAATTGCCTTCAAAAAACCCTTTGGATTTGTCATCACTCTTTGAGCGATGGTACCGGGAAGAATACTTCATGGTCGAAGTGACTCCAGCCAGGAGGAGGGGTGAGTAAACTCTGCGGGCCACTCGCAAGCCGGCTGTTTGCACCGCACACGGCCCCACAGCCCTTAATGAGGGATCTGTGCAGGGCTGACTCACCCGCCCGTGTCACGGCGCTGCAGAGCGGCCCCGAGAGCGCCGGTCCCGGTGCCGTTCCCCGGCTGGGCGCTGCTGTGTGCCCGGGCTGNCGCGGGGGGACCGCGCCGCGGGGGCTGGCACCGGCCCGCAGCCCCTGCGCGCCCTATCTGATCTGGCCGGGGTCTGCCGAGACCGATTCAGCCTGTCAGGAACACTGAACGCGTCTGACAGCGAGCAGAGAGCCCGTGTTGGTCGCAGACTCGGGCTGAGCTGCCGGACCCGAGTGCGGCGTGCGGGCTGTGCCGCACAGGACAGCGCTGGCTCGGGCACACACACCCGGCTGGGCTCACACCGTGCCCGCACTGAGGTGTGTAAGTCTCTGCCAGCCTTTACAGCTGCCTTCTCTCCTGGGAAGGCCGGAATGTTAATCTAAGTAGTACAAAGCTACATTCATTAAATTTGGAAGAGCTTTGAGTGTTGAATTGCATAGAATGTAATTGCGCAAAAATAGGCCATAATGTAAATGTATGGTTACAAACTTGAAGCTAAATAAAGAGCAAACAAATACCCGCCTAAAGAAAAATCAAATTGATTTTAACTTAGTATCAGTGACCTTGCCATTTCCTATGTATTCCTAGTGACAGGGAAAAGCACACCAGGCAATGCCTCCCCATGAAGCATTTTCATTTTCTCTTCATTAGTTTCGTCAGTGGGGAAGGGCAACTGCTCATAAGATTTGCTTTTACATAAATCTGAGTGGTAAAATTCAACATTTTCTGCTGGAACCGTTCTATATACAACCTGTCCATTAGTCACCTAATACATTTTTTATCACTTCATAGTTCATTTTCTTCCTTTGACCTTTGAGGATTCCCTAGGAATTCTGAAACCCATTAGTATCTATGAACACTCACAGTAAATCCATAAATGATTGCTTAATGGTCATTGCTAATCAGAATTAAGCAATCTTGGCATAGCTAAAGCTTTTATATATTTGGGGGTTTTTTTCCCCCTATGTGGTACACAGATTTTTTTTTATTTATTTGCAGTACTTATTTTAAGTATCAGACGATAAAATAAATGTGTGTTTCTGAGAAAAAGCCGATAAAATATTGTATGCATCAAGTGCTGAAGTCATAAATGCATTTAATGAGAGGCTGCATTTCCACAAATGATAGAGGGACTGTTTATGAGCATCACAGGGAGCTTACATAACTTTGATAGGGATGGATGCAGCATCTCAAAGCAACAGATAATGGCACTTAGAGAAAGGGATAGATGAACTTCAAAAGATTGAATTTCATACAGATAAACATCACAGTGTTCAGATGTTTATCTGCAGTTTATCTAATCTGGGTGGCCTAGGGCTCTTGGAAGCTCACAAAGCCCCTGGTACCTCCGCTTTCAGGTAGGCTAGAAATGAAGTGAGACTAGACACACTTGCAGTATTTTGGCATTTTTGCTTTTATTTCCTGCTGCAGCCTTGAAGTGCAGAGGTGAGAGCAAATTGAAAGTAGTGGACCAAACACAGCTTCCATCAGATCTCCTCTGTGCTGGATGCTGTACAAACATAAAGGCACTGACAGCTTTGCCTGCCTCAGTGAATTTACCTTCTACAAAGGAAATGAGGGAGTGTGGAACTGCACAGAGTGGAGAAGTGCAGATTTACAAATGTTCTGTAAATTCTGCCGTTCTTTGGTTTTGCAGTAAAATGCAACATTTATTTACTGGGGTTTTATTAATTTTAAATATTAAATTCAAGCAGAAGGTATGAATGATACAAAGCCCTGAGACACAATGAAAGATTCCTGGTGTTTTCAGCAGACACTTCATTACACTCTCTCTGGATGACAGCAGAGTTATGTGTGTGAAACACATATGCTGAAACACCAAAACACTGAGCTGTTCTGTGCAACCTGTTTCCAATATGAGACTCTATGCCTGGTACCTGCTTAACCATGTGGAGTACTGAAAAGTCAATCTAATCTTGGAAATTTATTGCTGGACTCAGAATTGCTGATTGTCCCTTTAAAAGCCCTCTTCCCTGGTGCCAAGTGAACAAGGGAGACAGCTGCATTTTAAAGATGTAAATTTCCAGTTCTAATGGCTGAAGAGGTACGAATGCCAAAATAGCAGAAATTAATAAAAAAAACCCAGTTTTTATTATTTTTTAAAAACTGAGTTCTTATAGCCAAATGCTTATTTTCAAGGCTTGAATCATGATTTTGGATGTCTTGACACTGAAAACATTGGCCTAGTTATTTGTGATTCACAGGGCAGTTACAAAGCTGTAAATAGATTTTGCTTAGTTTGATTTTTAGATAGTTGTATTTCCATTGAGCGCCAAATAATCTCTGCCTGTACTTAAGAGAAACGGAACTCATAAATTTAGGTTATCTGTTGTTGGGTGTTTTGGAGGAAAGGCAACTGAATTCAATATAGGAATTCCTTGAGCCAGAAGCAGATGTCACACTCTAAACATCTGAGGCTCATGATTTTTTGGCTGCCTCATTCTGTGCCTTTGTCACGCATTGTGTTCCAGTCTCGCTTTGAGGGGAGCGGCAAGGGAGCACCAAGGCTGTCTGATGTCATTGTGTCTTGTCATGTTCCACCATCATTTATGGTCAGGATCCTCATCCAAAGCCCTATGGGGTCCTGCAAGAGCCTTTCCCTGATCTCTGTGGTGCCAGAGCAGCCCCTGCTTGCCCAGTGTGTCCCTTCTGCCAGAGGGTAGGTTCTGCTCTGCTTAACCTTTAGGAAAAATAATTGCTTTCCTCTAAGGAATATAACTTTAAAACCAGAATTTTCCAAATATTTTAATGTATATTCAATTTAATATTTCAAAAGACACATATACTCCTAGAGGAATACCTACATTTGCTTAAGCTAATCCATTGTCTAGTATATATTTACACTGGATTGCTTTCACCTCTTACTATATCTCTTCTGGTTTTGGGGTCTTTTTTTGATGTGATGGAAAAGGTCTCTTTCTTTCAATTTCATTTCTCATTGGTTTCCTTTCCTGGTAATCATGCACTGCTGTGCCATTGTGTATGATCTGGGGACATGAGCTGGCTGTGAGCAGAAGTCAGTGGAGTTCCCTGCAAAGCAGAAGTGGAGCATGCAGGAAAAAGCCCTCAGTTAAGGTCACAGTAGTCTAGGTACAAACTGGCTTAAGAAGTACAGCACCTTGAAAGCTTTGGCCCTTTGCAAGGAGCAGAAAGGGAAAATATTTTATTAGTATTTTAGCTGACTGATTTTGTTTCAGAAGACCATAGCAGAAAAAAACAGAATAATTGAGGAAATTACAATAATAAACCCTTTTCTGAAATGGTATTTAACTACTGACAGCTGATGAAATGAGTCCAGAAGCATGCATAAAACAAGAAAGGAAGAAAAAGAAAAACATGTTCTTATTCATGGACATTGAGCAACTTGGCCCAGACCAGTCCCCATTTGGCATTATTTCAGCAGGAAATTTTTTGGTAAATCATAAATTCTTTCCCAAAATATACAATGCACTAGTTTAAAAACAATCAATCATTCAATCGAAATTGAGGACGAGTTTGTAGAGGCGGCTGTCTCATTTTCAAGTAGCTCGTCAGAGATACCAGTGGGATCCGTGCCTGCGGAGCCGCCGGGGAGCCGCCAGGCTGGGCTCCAGCACCGGGGCTGGGCAGAGACACTGCGGGGAAGGAGAGCCACGGGCTGGAGCAGCACATTCTGCTGGTCAGTGCTGTCGGGTCAGTGCTGGGGGGAGCCCCTGGCCCTGCCCTGGGGCATGTGGCCTGGCTGCAGACACTCTTGTCCCCAGCTCCATGGTATGTACTGACATCTCCATGTGTCTCAGGCAGGCAAAGAGCTTCCAGCAAGGGGACATTGGGGTCCAGCCTTGCAGGTACTCTTTGCAGAGCACACACAGACATGCACTTGGACTATGTCAGTGAGGTCAGGGCAATGGCTTCCAGGCATGAAAGGAGGGCTGGTGTGGCTAAGGATGCTAGAGAGGGGCCTGGGAACTGCTCGTGACATCTTCAGAGGTTCTGGAAGGATATGTGCTTTATGTAACTGGTATTCCCTAGTGCAAAGGCAGCTGCCAGTCTGTGTCACTGCAAGCTGCCAAATTGGTCTCCATCTTTCCCACACACCCTATTTTTTAAGAAACCTTTGCATTTGTTTTTCCTACATTGTTTTTCACATCTGATAATTGTGCTAGATTAATGAATAATGCTTTGATCTTCATATGCAATAAAATTTGTTATAAATCCATTGAGAAGGGTGTAACCAGACAATAGAAAACTCCAAGTTATTTGGAATAGTGAGACAGCAAAAGTGAAGAAGTAATAAAGATGGTCCTTTAAAAAGTAGGAAAAAAACAACCCCTTCCTATTTAATAAAATGAAACAATGTTTGAAGCATATCCCACAAAGATCAAACAGAATTCTTATGTCAATATTATTGAAAAAGGAGATCTCCCTTTTTTACCCCCCCGATATTAAGGTTTTGAACCCCAGGCTAGAAGGTTTTGGAATTACTTTGGATTTTCACCAGTCTAACAAGATCAGAATCTTGTCTTGTTTAAATAAATTATTTGAAACCATATTCCCCAACGGCCAAGTCTTCAGTAGATACTGCTGTTGAAAGGCTGGTCCCTTTGTTTGTTTGCCAGAAATATGACTATATGCATGTGCTTTGCTTTTGAAGTCTTTCTATTAGTGGACATGAATCTGCTTGTCCTGTCAGGTCCTCAGCCAATACTGAACTTGAACTTTGTTCTTCTGTTTCAGACCTGGTGAAGCCTCTCCATTTTGTCCAGATATGTCTTGTGGCCCAGAAAGGGTATTTTCTCTGCCCACAGACATTATCTTCCCCCAGGTCTATCAAAAAGTTTTTATAATTTATCAAATAATCATGGGAGGAGATTCCTGGTTTTTTTTTTCCTTGCTTGCTGTAATCATGATATTGTCTTCTGGATCTGTCCTTTTAGCTTTTGGCCTCAAGTGTCTAGAGCTGTCTTCTCAAGGCGCACCGTCATCCCTGGTGGGAAATTATCCTACGACGTGCAGCTTGTGACACTTGTGTTTGCAGATACAACAGTCACATATGAGGCTGCCCACAAAGTTTTCATCAACAACCTGAGTTGAATGTGTTTTTCCTGGTGCTCAGAGATCCCAGGAAAACTGGCTACACCTTTTAATTGCACCTAGTGGATGTATCTGCATATGATTTGAAATACTGGCCTTTTCCAGAATAATTTTATTAATTCCCTGGTGAGAGTTTCTTACTTTTATGTGTTAAGAATGTACCTCTTGTAAGGAATTTTATAATGCTAGTTCCAGGAAAAATTTTGCATGGAATTGCAGAACAATAGATCCAATACATTCATGTACAAGAATTATTAATAACAGCATCAGTATCTTACTGACTGATTTTTCTCTAAAGCTACAATTACACCTATCTATAATCTCTGCTGCAGTGATGCAAAGTCCGTGACAATGCTCCCCTAAGGCAAATAAATTTACATGTGTGAAGAATCCCAAGCAAATGTCTTAGAGATTTCTGAGTTTTCTGAGTAACAACGGGTGTATGGTGGCAACACCAATGACCTCAGTAACCCTATTTTGTTCAAGACTCACTCTGCTATCATGGTAGTCCTATTTAGGTACCATATTTTTCCCATTAAATGACTCTTTCTGCAGCAAAAGCACTAATAAATGGTTGAAAGTTTTAGTTTTCAATTTACGGCAGTTAAGCCATGCGGTTTTCTGAGTACAATTTCACAGTACTACACAAGATTGTAAATCCTCAGAACATTTTGCACAATTCTTTAATGTCAAAGACAGCATGTATTCTGAACTGCTGAATCTGCAGCTTAAAAGGAGGTAGGTTTTCTTCCAGACTTCCTACTAGGAATTCAGGCAGAATTTTTTCCTCTGATCATCAAAACACTTCTTTTAATTTTTGTTCAGAGTGCATTCATGGCAAGTTTTTGAGTTTTAATGTGAGTGTTGCCTGGTATCTAAATATTTTCCCCGCCTGTCGTTTCATTTCACATAACTTCTAAACAACAATATCCTCAGAGATAAGGCACATTATTTTTCCATTTATTCTGCTACAGCAAATTTGTATTGTTTTCTTGGAAAGTTGATACACCATTTTCCTCACTAACCTGTATGTTCTAGATAGACTCATTGCCTGCTATAGGTTGGTTTGCTCTTGCATGTGTATATACATCCTGCAGCCACACCTGTTCTTTTCTAGGTTGCAAATTGTTGATCGTCTTAGGGATCCATTGTCAATTATCACTACACAAAGCTCAGTTTTCATTTGTGGGGTTTTTTTCCCCAAATTTTTTAAAGACCCACTCAAATGTTCAAAATTTAAAATACCAGATTTTGTTACTGGAAACCTTTCAATAAATTAAAATGAAAAGTCAAATACAAGAGGTTTTAAGGATTTTTCAACCATTTTTTTTCAGTTTGTTTTTAATAATTTTAACTTTTTAAAGATCTCAGGCAAGCAGCACTACTTGAAATAGTTAAATGTTGGCAAATATGACAAATGTGGAGGATATTTTTCTACAGCATTTTCTGTAATGGAGATCAGCAATATCTGAATGCTTCAATTGATGCAGGACATTTAAAAACTGCACCAAAGTAACACTTGTCTGGGTTTAATCTCTAAGATTCCACAGAATATGGATATTTATTAGTCAAAATAAGTTGTAAAATACAATTTATTTACATACTTGTTGGCTGAAGAAGAGAAAAAATATTGCATGGATTTGTGAATTATTTGTCAGATAAAATATATTCAGAAGTATTCCAGCCTGCTAATTTGACTTTGCAAAATTCCTGTGACATGCATGTCAGACTTAAAAAAACCCGCAAACATATTTTAAAAGTATCCAGAGATCACAAAGACATCAACCTATCATGTGAATTGCAGCAAGGAAACATTTGGATTCTATATAGGCAACTCTTGTATTGTCTCTGATGTGTAGCAGACACCACATATAATTTACTACCATTTTTATTAAAATAAAAAGCACACTTCAATAAATATCATATCAGACTAGGTATTATCCCAGACATATTTTATTTCTTAGTCTTTGCTGCCTCTTCAAATTTTGGCATAAAACAGGAGGATATAACACACTATAAAGAAAAAGTTACAGAAGGTCTTCAAGTTTGTGATGAGTGAAAAGGCTGCCCCACTTATTAGTGCTACCTAGACATACAGTAATTGATAGGAATAATCTCATATTCAGGAAGGGTTTGTCACAGTGTTTATGGTAAAATTTTATGAGTAAATTTTTCTTCCACTCTCTTAAACTTGATTTATCCAACAGATTGTTACTGTTGAAACTTTATGGTGTTTTTTGAACTTTGAAATAATGTCTTATAGTGAAAAGTTCCAACGCACAATGCTGTTGAGCAGCACTGAACTTCATTCCAAGTGCCTAGGACACCCTGGGAGGAGAGAGACAGAAATCAAGCAGAAGTGAGTGATGCAGAAGTCTCTTTTGCATCTTATTTTGTTCACATATGAGGGGTCCTGATGCCATAGTCATCCTGCTCACCTGTGGGGCTGCTCAGCTTTTTCTACAGGCTGTGTAGGACATGCAGGCTGCTGCTTGCATGAAGAGTTGCCAGGTGTCCCCTAAAGCCACTGTGTCACTCCTCTGCAGCTGGGCAGGGGAGACAGCATAGAACATAAGTCTTGTGGGTCGAGATAAGGACAGCAAGAGTTCACTCTGACATTACTGCCACTGGAAAACAGACCTACCCTGGAGAAATTAATTTATTTTATTACCAATCAAATCGGAGTAGGGTAATGAGAAATAAAAACTAAATCTTAGAACACCTTCTCCCCTCCCCTTCCTTCTTCCTGTGCTTAACTTTACTCCTGAATTCTCTGCCACTTCCCACCACATTTATCACACCTTGTGATAAATGCTTATTCCTCAGGGGGATGACTCCTCACACCATTCCCATGTTCCAGCAGGGAATCCCTCCCACCAAAGACAGTCCTTGATGGACTACTCCAACATGAGTCCTTCCCACAGGCTGCAGCTCATCACGAGCTGATTTAGCATGGGTCCCTTTCCATGGGGTGCAGTCCTTCAGGAACAACTGCTGCAGTGTGGGTCCCCCATGGGGTCACAAGTCCTGCCAGCAAACCTGCTCCAGTGTGGGATCCTCTCTCTGTGGGGCCATAGGTCCTGACAGAAGCCTTGTGAGCTTCCAGCACAGGCTTCCCATGGGCTCACAGCCTCCTTTAAATGCATCCCCCTACTCATTAAGCAAGTCGGGTTTATATTGGCAATACATTACATTAATTTCCCCAAGTTCTGACAGTTTTGCCCATGATGGTAACTGGTGAGTGATCGCTCCCTGTTCTCACCTTGACTCATTAGCCTGTATTTTCTCTCCCTTGTCCAGCTGAGGAGGGGAGTGATAGAGCAGTTTTTGTGGATGCTTGGCATCCAGTCAGGGTCAGGATTTAAACACAGAAACATAACAATTTCTGTAGTAGATCATGTCTTTAAATTTTAATCTACTTAATTTAGTATTTAGCATTAACAACCGAGTGATCAGTAGCAGATATGCTGGAGAACAGACCAACTATGAGATAACATGCAAGGAATTTCCTAGCTCATATGAATCAGTAGCTTGTACTGTGATGGGTGAGTTTTGTTTTTTGCTTTTAATTTAATATAACTACCAGTCTGCTGTCTCTTTGACATGGCTGTTGAGAATTATGTTCCTGCACCTAGTCTAGGACCTTTTCTAGTTTTATGTATTAACCAAAGTACATGAGCTTAAACTGATTATTTGGCACTGCTGTAGGGTAAAGTAACTGGGTACAGCTTATCATATTAATATGTGTTTGATTGATTGCTGGTTTTCTCTTAATTTCAGTATTGACAAAGTAAATTTTTCTTGGATGATTTAAGAACATAAAATCTCAGAAAAGGTGTTGTTAAAATTAAATTTTTCTCTTTGGCTTGAGGATACCTGTTGGCAATGAACTCCACTCTGTGGGAAGAAAACATATCTTTTAATATCTTGAATCTTTCTCTTTGGTTTTTCTGAAAGTCCAATATAAGTTGCTAAAGGACATGGAATATTTTTGTAACTTTGTGTTTATTCCTTTGACTCTCCTCTCTCCTAAAATGGCTTTTCCTTTTAATAACTCTTGCCCTTAATTTCCATATTTCTTTGAATATATCTCTATTTCTGTTGTTCAACACAAGAATGGGTTTTATCCTACCCCATAACTACCTAAAAGATAGTGCCTACTCCAAAACAGTTATCCAGGATCTTTGAAAAGGAAGACTGAAATCCAGGGAGAATCTCACTGCATTGTAAGATGAGTATTTGAAATAACTCAGACAATTCCCTTCCTTAAAATTGATCTTTTAATTACAGAGGAAAGTGTAGTCTCCATTATGAGACTGCACACTGACATTTTGGACAGCTAAAGTTAGGTGAGATGGATCCTGCACACATAATCATACTGAATCACTATTATGGATTTGTATATCACCCAATATTTTCAGTATCACATACCACACCATTTTTAAAAACCCCATACAATTCACTTTATTTTTTTTTCTCTTCCCCCCGCTCCACGACCATTGCATAGAGTCACAGAATGATTTAGATTAGATGAGATGTCTGGAGATCATCTAGCACAACCTTCTACTCAAAGGAGACCCAACTTAGGTCAGATTGCTCAGAGCCTGTCTCAGTAGAATGTCAGATATCTCCATGGATGGATAATCTTCAGCCCCTCTGGATAGCCCTTTCCAGTGTTTGACCGCTCTCATTATGAAGACTTTTTCCTTATAACTATTTTATATTTCCCTTGCTGTTATTTGTGTCTCTTGTGTCTCATTCATCCACTGTGCACCACTGAGAAGAGGCTGGCTCAATTTCTCTATGTCCTTTCATTAAGTAGTTGTAAACAGCAATAGTATTTTCTCTTAGCCTTCCTAAGACTGAAAAATCCCTTCTTCCCTCAGCCTCTTCTTGAACGTCCCTCCTTGCTCTTGCTCCTTAATCGCCTCCATAGCCCTCTGTTGGACTTCCTCCAGTTTGCTGGTGTTGCTTTCACTGAGGAGTCCAGAGTGGGACCAGCACTTGAGATGAGCTTTCCCTTTTAAACCAAAGGGAATAAACACTTCCCTCAACCTGCTGGCTGTGCTTTTGCCTATGCAGCCCCATATGAGCCTGGCTTTCCAGACTGCAAGAGTTTTGCTGTGCATTCCTAGAGCTGAGCAATGTGAAGCCTGGGTCCTTTTCAGGGTGGGTGCAGTTACTCATTTGATGTCATTGCAGTTGTGTCTTCCAGTGTGAATCACTTGACGCCATCAGCATGAAGTGCTAAGTGCCCTTGCTCAGTCACAGGGAGTGGGGTAATTTCATCCAACAATTGTTAGGTGGTGTGTCTGAGCTCAACATCTGCGCTTGCTCAATGGGCAGTGGGGAGAGAGAGAAATCTGCAGAGACTGATTCTTCTCACCTATATTAGACCCTTATTTTATGAGGAAATTATTCTTTTTGGAAGGGTCTGGCTCTTTTCCTTGGTTACAGAATACGCCTGGAGAGTTGGCTTAAACTAACCTCTTAAACATTTGATAGATTTTCTTAGGTTAAGCAAATTTTACCCTTACTGCAGGGTTTTGCAGTCTTCCCTTGCACGGGCTAGACAAAATGTGTTTACAAGTAATCTGATGCCCGTATGTGCAATTTTTCTGCTGTTACCATTCTAAATGTTTTCTGCAAGTTTGACCTCCAGAGTAATCAGGTGTGGTGAGATAGATGAGCCTACTTAAAATTTTATTTTACCAAGCAAAACAGATAAAACTCATCTAATTGCTCTAATAGCCTCATTCATCACATGACCTTGGTGATCTGATGTTTTCCCCTCTATTTCACTCTTGTAATTCTTGTAGAGGAATGGAAAGCAATGCCAAGTCTGTGCAAGAAAAGACCCTCTTCTGGGACAGACAGAACTTTTCAAGAAAAAAAGTTCTTTTCCCCAGCTGGGAAGCCATTGACTTGTCCTTTCTGCTCCTTGAAAAAGCAGTGGCCATTTGGTTGACCAGTGAAGATAGCTGCATCAATACAAGAGCTGCTCAGAGGTGCCTGATATCAGGCAAGGAAATGGAAGTTGTAATCGTGTGACTCTGGCTTTACATTCAAATATTTCAATTTAATTATCTATTTTAAAGGATTTTTCTACTTTTATTTGTATCTTTACCAAAGGTATTTATAATGTTTCAATATTTGAAAGAAGTGTTGAATACTTGTTGGCAGAAGCAAGTATAAATTTTCAATTTAAGTGAGCATCTTTCAAATTCAGAGCACTGGGTAAGTCCTTTGTGGATGAATAAGGTGAGATGTTCTACATAAGATGGGCTTGTGTTACCCCTGGGTGTCCTGCATCCTTCAGAAGCTTCATACCACTGCCTGAAAATGGAAATACATCATCTCACTAACGAAACTGAGCTTAGAAATATTGTAGTCTGAATACTCAAATTCCCCTTTCAGAGGGAACCAAGAAAAGCTGATGGTTAAGAACATCTCCTCACCTGTCATCAGTCATTTTTAAACCAAAGCTTGCAGTTCTTTGTGAGTGAGACAGAACTTTTCTCACCGGAGGACCAGATGGTACTGTTGTAAAATTCATCACCAGCTTCAAAGGTTCACTGCTGAGCATCAGCACTTTGTTCCCTCAGTCCCTTCTCATGCCCAGTGGTGAGAAGCACAGTGAGGCAATTGGGCTGTGTTGTCTTTAACTGCAGATGATATCCAGGTTTGAACTCTAGTGGGGCTCACCTGAGCATCATTCAGAATCCACAGTTGTCAGATGTTTTCATTTGGTTAGTGACACATCAGAGGGCATTGTACTGACCCTCTTTGATCCACAGAATTTGTGTTTGTTCTTGATCTAAGAGGTAAGTAAGGTTTTGAAGCAAAAGGCCCCTCAGAGTGTAAATGTACAAGAATACATGGAAATGCTTACTTTGCTATAATTTAATCCTGCCTTGCTATAGTTTGAACAATTTATTCAAAGACTGAATTGAGTCATACAATCTATGGGCAGAGTCTTTATCAACCAAACCCTGCTGAACAAAAAAGTTCCTCCTAGATAAAATCTTGGGGATATACAACACAATTTACCTTGTGAAGCACAAAATAATGAGACTAATTAGGTGTGTCAACTGCTTGTTATTTTAACATCTTTATGTCTCCAATGTATTATTTCAGATGTTGATTTAAAACATTGTATTTTGAAAAAATCCTTGACCAGTTATTGCTATTGTGAACTTTTGAAATGAGAAAACAAAAATGTTTGAGCCCAGTGTAAGACACATAGTGAAAAACACACATTCTTTATTTGGAGTGGCAATCTCTTGGCTAGTTGAGGTTAAAATGAGAATGAATACAGGGCAATTTAAGTCAGAAACTTGGGGACAACAAGGAAGTCAGAAGGCAAAGTCAAGCACTCAATAGGAAATGAAACTATTTTCGTACTGTTATTTTAATACCAGTTAGTCAAAATCAGTAAAATTATGAAAAATGCATCATCATTTAGTGCTGATGTAAAAATAGCAAGGCTCCAACTAAAGGCAAGAGTTCCATAGCCTGAGTGCTGTCAAAACCAAATGAAATGTAAGGAAATGAAGAACAAGAAAAATGAAAATTTTTGTACAGTTTAAGTGTACGATACAGCTTACAGAGAAGTTCACATAGTTCAGATGTCCCATCCCAAGAGGATGTGACATTAAAACTAAAGAATCACAGGAGGGCAACAATCATGCTCAGATGTGTGGAAAAGCTTTAACATGAGGAACAAATGGTCTAGGACTCTTCAGCTTGGAGAAGAGATCAATGACAGCAGATAAGATGTATGTCTGCAAAGCAATGACTAAAGTAAGCAGGAAATGGCTGCTCACTGCCTCTGCACATAACAAGTAGAAAACATCTAATTAAATGATTGAGTGATAGTTTCAATTAAGGAGAAGATGAGATTTTTTTTTTAATCCCTTTCTAGGGAAGCTGTGGAACACAGTTCTGTGTCAGTGGTGAATGCCAAAAGGGTTACGTAGCTTCTAACTTGAGTAGCCAAACTTATGGGAAAAGGAAAGAAATCCCACAAGAACTATGTAACACATTGATCCCTCTTCTGGAAGGGAGGTTGCTGAGCTGCAGACTGCTGTAGGCTGGAAGGGGAGGCTGGGGAATCATTGCTATATGCTTGACCTGCCCTTGGACCCTTCTCTTGGCCTCTGTTACTGGCTGTTGACAGAGTTTGGCCACCAGATCTTTTGTTTGACTCCTGACAGCTGTTCTTAAACCACCGCACAGAGACTGGCAGTGCTGTTATACCTATCACTGTGGCCTCTGTAAAAGTCTTCAGCAGGAACACTTATGAGTGTGAACTTGCAGTGTTCTCAAAGTAAGCACAGTAATTGTGCACAGCAGATCATTACACTGAGAGTGATATCCATGAAATTATTGAAACAGACCATCAGCTGTTTACTGAGGGCTTTAAGGATCTAAAGTTCTTAGTTAGTATTGGTCATAATAGGCTTCTAGCCACTACAGCTCCCTCCAGTTTGTAGCTGAGTTAGAGCTTGAGTGTCATTTGTTACATCTAATTCACCAGGGTGTTCAGGTGATTACTAAGTCATCGTGCCAAAGCATTTGCTTTGGTAGTCCTTAGTTAATCTCAAATTGAACAATACCATTTGTCAGTCAAGAAATACAGTACCTCTTCTTTCCTTACCTCCTGTACCTCCAGTAATTCTCCTAGTGATACTGTCAATAAAAATGTTTGGCAGAGGCAGCTGCTTTTCAAGGTGTGAATTACACCTTTGGCTTTTACATTATTTCTGCCATCCATAAAGCAAAGATGCAAGAGGAAAAAGCTCCCAGTGTTCCAGTAATCCCAGACTGCATGCATATTTCTCCTTCATTTCCCAGCAACTTAAAATCCTAATATTTGCCTTGCAGACTATAGCAGACTTCAAAGTGTGGGTGAAGGAGATCTGGGAGGACTGAAAATCCAATCAACTTTAGAGTTATGTCTTGGTGAACTGAACTGGAAACCATTGTTGGCATGCAGAAAAGGCCAATATGGAGCAGTTTTAAGGAGAAGAAATAATGAAATAGGTAAAAATAGGTGAAGAGAGGAAAGCTGGTTCAGTAGTAGTTTCACAGATTGGGAGCAGGGGGTTAGTTGCTGAAGATAAATTAAACAGGGGTCAATGAAGCCTGAGACACTGCCACGATAAATTGTTCCTACTGGAAGAGTAATTGAAATGGCTCTGTTAACTTCAGTGGGAATCGGATTAGGGTCTGTAAACTGCTGGAGGAATATTTAAGTTAGCTTTTCATATTAAGTCTTCATGGAGATAAAACTACTTTAAAAGGAAGATCCCGGAACTTCCACCATTGTGGACAGTAATGCTTTATTTGAGTTAGTTTCAGGCTAATTGAATTAACACTGCTGAAATAAAGAGATATCTGAGTTCCCTTGAAAACCATTGCAGTTTTTATATTAAATATGTGAATTTCTCTATTTTTCCTCAAGTATAAAAGCCAAAACCAAACAGTGCATTTTAGTATATAATAAAGATGCTTCACTTACAAATGGTGAAGTGACAATTCTAAAATCGTCACATCAAATGAATATTCAGTAGGTCCCAATCCTGGACCTGCACTCTTGGAAAAAGGTTGCCATTGCTAACTGGAATATAACTAATATAAATGAAAGGCCACCTCATGTTTTCTGAGCCCATGTGCACCACAAAACTACTCTGCTGATTCTATGCTACTTCCATTCAGCTCCAGAGAAGGAGCCTTGTGTTTACACACTCTTCCTCAAAAGGATTGAGCAAAGTAGGTTAGATGCATGTTAAATCAAACAAAGGAAATGGCATTGTGGCCAACCCGAGATATTTATTCTGTGAGGCATCCTTTTCTTCCCAGAGGTGTGGAACTGCATCAGCATAGATTCACCTGATGTGAAGGTGAAAATAGAGGGCATATATAGAAAGTCTGGGTGAGATTTACTTAGAGGCACTCTCTCAATAAAGATGTAGTGGACTGCATACTTTTACATGTTTGTAATAGAGGGACAGAGCAGAAAAACACACAAAATTTCTGATCTAATAAAGATGAGACAGATTAAAGGCAGAGTGACCACTTCAGGAATACAGGGGAATTTGTTTTGTTGGGTTTTTTTGGAGAGGAGGGGTGGACTTGGGAGTAGTAACAAAATACAGAGTTCTTTTAAAATTAATTTCTTTGGGATTCCTATTCATTTATGGATGCCCTCTTCCAATTGACCCCCCACATGATTTCACACACAGGTATTATTGCATAACTGACTGAAAGAAAAAGAAAAAAGGAGGAAAACCCATGAATGACAGTCACAATTGTCAATTTGCTGAAGAAACAAGGATCCAAAAAACCAGAATTTTTTTTTTAACCCATGGGGCTTTCAAAACTGTATCCAAACTCCTGAGGCAGCAAGTAACCTGGCATCATTTGGCATTCCAGCTGATTCTAGGAGATGGAAGTAGAGAGGTGTATGAGTGTGAAAAGCACACTGATTTTTTTTATCCTCAAAACATTTCCTTAGTGCTGAATTATGGTTCAGGCCAGTTTGTAAGTTATATGAGCCAGTTTGCTGATCCCTAGATATGAGACTCCAGGGAGATAAAGCCAGAGTCCAAAACAATCATTCAAAAATCCAGTCAGAAGAAGGATGAATATGATACTTTTGGGGATGGTGGCCTGTGGAGGGAAGAAAAGGAATTTTAAATGGGAAATTACTCAGAAGATCATAAAAATAAGCAAGTTAAAAAGAAAAAAAAATGACTACTTTTTGCATTATGGAAAAATATTTTCAATATGAGATTTCGCAAAATTAAAATATATCTGTCTTTTCAGCTCATTCTTTCCTGAATTTCAGGTGGCTCTGCCAGAGTGTGGCAGATCCAAATGCATGTGCTTCCGGCTTGTCACAAAGATCCTTGCTGCACGTGACAGTAGCAGTGTCACCAAAGATCTGTGTTAAAGGGTTGCTTCAGTAGTTCACCAAACACATATGGATTTGGTGAAAAATAAGCACATTTTGGTAGTAAAAGAGACAGGGTCACTGAGGATCTCTGCAAGGCTGCATCAAATAAACCTACAGATTTCCTTCATGACCTTAAAGCCTGAAGTCCATGAGTTTAGGGGTTACAAATATACATGCACTTTTTTTAATGTTTATATTGACCAAATAACAGCTGGATGTGGATTACAGTGACCATTTATGTGTTTGGCCAGCACCACATGTAGGCAGTGAAATTAAGAATTGTTTTCAGCAATATGCCTGCATTGTGCATGCACATTTCTGCACTGAAAACATCTGAAAATTGGGCCTATGACCTCTTTGCCAATATTTCTACTGGGAATGTGGTGAAATTGTTCCTTCAGTAAACACCCAGTGATATTGTAAAGCTAAATGAATTCTTTTGGAAAACACACTAAAATCCTTGGAAGGAGAGTATAACGTAAGTACAAAATACTTTTTTATGCAGGCTGAGTCACATTCCTCCATCTTATGTGCACAGATGAAATAGTTGTTTAATATCAGTCTTAATTAGCAAAACCCTGCAAAATATTTTATGTGGTGTATGGTATGATCATCACTGATGTAACAGCACTAGTGTTTGAGGTCCCATGTGCTGAGTGCTTTCTTAGGAAAAATTCCTCAGAAATAGGAACAGAACAGGAACACAGGTGACAACTTTATTTATGAATGTGTACATCTGCTACAGGTGCCTCGAACCATGCAATTATGTAGATTTTTTTCACAGGGAAGAGGGATGTGAAATACATTTGTTTGTTTGTTTGTTTAAGTCAAATATTTATATTATCGAAAGGTACCAATTACGAAAGCATCTGATGTAGGACAAAGGGCAAAAAGGAGCAGCCAGATTATTTCTCCCTGTAACTCCTGAAGTACACTATAATTGCAACAGCCACAGCATCACTTGTGCTCCATCCTTTGGGCATTATCCATGGACTGGCACAGGAAATGAGCTGTGCTTTAGTGAGCTCCAGTGTGTCAGAATGATTGTCTCCTCAAAGTAAAGCTGAAAATGGGAATGGGATTTTGAGCTGTTAAAGGGAGAGGTCAGTTGGGGAGTCAACTTCTGTCAAAATCTTGCTGAAAATTTCATCAATAGATGTGCATATTTGGGTAGCTAAATCCACCCCTTGCATCTTGGCTGCACCTCAAATCCTGTGCTCAGTTCTGGGAGCCTCACTACAAGGAAGACATTGAGGCAGTGGAGTGTGTCCAGAGAAGGACAACGAAACTGGGGAAGCTGCACAAGCAGTAGAAGGAGCTGGGGATGTTTAATCTGGAGAAAAGAATGCTCAAGATAGAGCTTCTCACTCTCCACAGCTATTTGGAAGGAGGTTGTAGCAAGGTGGGGGTCAGTCTCTTCTCCCATGTAACAAGACCAGAGGAAATGGCCTCAAACTGTGTCTAGGGAGATTTGGTTTGGATATCAGAAAAAAATTCCTTCACTGAAAGGAATGGCAGGCATTTGAATAGGTTGCCCAGAGAAATGGTGGAATCACCACCCCTAGAAGTGTTAAAAAGATGTGGATGTGGCACTTGGGGACACGCTCGAGCACTGAACATCATGGGTTGGCAGTTGAACCCAATGACCTTATGGGTCTTTTCCAACTTCAACAGCTCTATGATTCTATGACCCCTATAAGCCTGATTTTAAAAAATGCTGTCTCAATTTCTGCATCTATGGATGTTTGTATTTACTTAGCGTAGATATTGTTATCATGAGCTAAACAGGGACATAAAAACCTGACTCATTTCTTATCTACATTAAAGCACAATAAACACATTTGACATGGTGTACTTTAAAAAAATAATACAAAAAAAGAGAAAACCACCCATCTAGAAGCCAAGCCTTCTGTGCAGGACTCCATTTGGCTTCAGTGCAGCTACCTGCCAGGCTGATTCCAGATTTCAAGCAGTCTAGTGAATTGTGACAGACTGGCGTCAGTCTTGTATTCCTATCTTATGAAACGTTTCCAATGGAATATTTTAATTAAGATCAGCTTTGCTGGCATCAGAAAACTCATAACGTTCCCACAATCAAATATCAGCTGGAGAAAGCAGTAAGCAGTTGACCACAGAGCTGTTTTTTAACTTCAAATGAAGGTGGGAACCTGCTCTGGTTTGTCAGACAGTGTCTAGCTGCTGTCCTGCTCCTCAGGTTCAGCTTTGACTCCTCAGTAAGAAAACAGTAACGTAGAAAACCACCCATGTATCTTTTCCACAAATATTCAACTCACTCCCTGGATTCAGATGGATTTTCTGATATTAAACAAGTAAATCTGTAATGGAATAGGGAATTAAAATTAATCAAAAACAGAGCTGTTCAAGAAATTCAGTGTCTGCATTGATTTGTTGTTATTGTTTTCCCCATGGATTCAGTCAAAGAGCACTATGTCCAGCTTGCCATGTCGTCAGCATTCACTGGATCCCTGCACAGGCTGTCTGAGGAAATCAGGTTGTTTTTAAACAAAGATGCAGAATACGGTCATTTAATTTTTTTATCTTATAGATTTCAGGGTACTTGAAATTTCTTTGAAATGGAGTAGACTGTCTAGGCAGATACAGTGGCCAATCACCACTTCTCCTGTTAATTTGCATATAATGAGTCTATTGTTCATCAGGGATTAGCATTCAGAGACTTTTGGCTGCTCAGGCTGCTCTTTGACGGATTACTTGGACCTGTCACGACTCTTTAAGGATCCCTGCTAAGAGGCAGAGTAAATTACCCTCTGCTGAGCTCTGTGCTGCTGTGGCTAGGCTGTGGTTTATTTAAATCGAGTTCAGCCATTGCCACACCACACAGCAGCACATGCTGCAAGAGAAGAAAAGTTCTGTGCAGTTTGGGCAGTGGGGCTCCCAGGGCTCCTCCAGGCTGTTGGCTGACTCTGCTTGCACGGCAGGCAGATCCATAGGGGCTGGTCATGGTCCTAGGCCTGATGGCTTTGGCAGCCCTGAGGGAAGTCAGTGTCCTTGGCTGTCCTTTCCTTAGTGTCTGGTCACTGCCAGGAGGAACTCCTATGAAGGATCAGCTAAGTGCTTTCAGCATACTAAGGAGACCACAGAGTGGTGGAGAGCTGTCAGGAGCAGTAGGTGGGTACATTTTGACTCCTTTCCTGGTGCAATAATAGGAGCTATCAAATGAAGCCAGCATGTGATGGGTCCAGGACAAAGGGAGGCAGCTCATTGCTCAGGGTGTGAGGGAGTTTGGGAAGTCCTTGCCACCAGAGACTAAGAATGTAGTTCCCATGAGTTCAAGGGGAAGCTGGATCTATTCGAAGAAAAAAATTTTGAAGATACAGAGACAGTGACTCTTCCTCAGAAAGGTCCCCAGCTATCAGATACTGAAGGCTGTGAGAATGTTTGAGTTTGTAAAACTAGAGCCTTGTGCTGCTCCCATGCTCTTCCTCAGAAATCTGCATAATCTCCATCTGTGACTGATGGAGACAAGGCACTGGGCTGGACTTGCCATCCACCCAGAATGATTACTCCCCCATTTGTCACAGATGTGCTGCTTGCTCCCCCCCACTTTCCAGCCACATGTTAACCTGCTGTTCACAGGCCTCTCAGTTAATTCAGGTATTTGTGCATGTTTTCCACATTAGAAATTAAGAGAGAGATTTACCAAGGTACATTGGTCACTTCATAATACCAGTGTTGCTGAGTTGCTGCCATTTAAGAATTATTGGCTGATGCTTTCTGGAGAATCTTCTGTACCAACAGATCTACTTCTCCAAGTTCAACTATAAAAGGAATTTAATACCAAGTCTACCAGTTTTCAAACTAGTGAAAACACACTGTTGGTACTGGCTTTGGGCTTCTCATATAGAGAACATATATGCAGCTTAATTATTCTAAAATGTCATAAGCAATGCCAGTGAAAAAAGCTACATTAATCTGGAGTTACTGCTAAAAGGATAAAGTACTCAATGAGTAAAAAAATGTTATAGGAATGTTGCCATTGTCTTAAAACTAAACCTTATGAATCTAGGATATGTAAGGTTAAATTTAGACAATGTAAGGTTATATTTAAAAAATAAATCTAGGCAAATAAAGACAGGCAAATAAATACTTAAGATAATTGAATGTTCTTAACAATCTTACTAAAACAAACCTTTAACCCCAGTTTGAAGAGAAAAATGTGATTAAAGAAAAATGAGTGTGTCTATAAAAATGAATTTAATCTAATTGGTGACTATGTGACTATTCTTACTGCAGGGAAGGCCAAGGTGCTAGAAAGTTATATAACATTTTAGCTAGAAGTAGGTTGAAGCTTACTGTCATCTTAACTCAGGGACTGAAAGCACGAGGTGCCAGTGGCACATCCTGAGAGTCCAGGGTCCTGAAGAGAATCACACAAGTACATGGTGTTTGAGCTCTCTTCTAATCTAGCCTGAGGTTTGAAGCCAGTTTGGGTATTGGCTCCAGACTGCAGTAGTTACCTAACTCTGCATGGACTGATTCAGCCACTCTGAGCCTGCACCACTGGGACACAGCTGATCTCAGGGGACGGCAGCAGGAGAGTGCTGTGCAGAGCTGGTGCACAAGGAGAGGCAGGAAAAATTCCACAATAGCACAAGTGCTGTCAATGAGGTATATGGTTTTTATAAAATCGGTTTTTTAATAGAAATTCGCTTAGGTAGTGAACAGGATTTTTCACCAGTTTTCAAGTACTAAAATATTCTCTTTTGTACTTGTTCACAGCCTGACCATCTCTGTGGAAGGATGATTTCAAAGAGGTGACATTCTGAGACTGTGGATTTGAATTTGTTAACATATCATGGTAAGAAACATCTTTAGGACAGAAATTTTAAAACTGAAATATTTCAAAACAGACAGTAGCCTAGGTAGCAATATATATAACAATATGCCACATTTTTAGGATTGTGATAATATTACAAGCATTATTAGTGAGACCTTAATCTGGGTTTCCAGTACCTGAAGTAATAATTCTGAGCCAGGGATAACACTGAAATTTTTGATGAAAATTTTTCCTTAAATGGGAATGTTTTGATCCATCTTATCTGCTGGCACTGCCTCTGAGCCTCCAACTTCCCTAGTCCTAAATACCAAGCTGTGCTTGCAGAGGCATCAGACAGATGAAGAGGATGAGCGAGGCCTTGTGCCAACTGTTCAACCTTCCCTTCCTGCTTCACCCCTCACACTGCTGGCTGTCCATCCAGCTGCAAACGTTTCTTAAGCAAAGGATTTCTGAATCTGTGTTTCAGCTTCGGGTGCCTGGTCCTTATGAGGCGGGATCTTCTCCTTCACAAATGAATAAATGCTGCTCCCTGCTGGAAACTCCCGGTACGTTGCAGTCTGCGGACTTTTTCCTGATGAAAAGAAGGTGTTGGAAAATGCAAATAGCTTTTAAAAAACAGACAAGTGCAGTCCTTCAAGGGGCAAAGTCTCCAAGGGTTAATGTTAGTGCTGTGGTGCTGGATCTCTTACTGTTCCTCCTGGGCTGCTCTTCTGCAGCACTGGAGTCAGAGCACCCTGTCTACCAAGAACTTGGTATCACAAGACAGTAATGAGAGAAGCCATAGAGAGACCACCTGGCAGCTGCTCTTGTACCTCAGATGAAATCCAACATGCCTGCACACATACAAAAGCAGACTTTGATCTGCTTTGTTCCTTTTGATTTGGTGTAGAGGGAGCCACTTCACCTTGTGAACGTAGCAACTCTGTGCTGCCTGTCTTATATCAAGCACTTAAGTGCAGAGGAGCAGGCAAAGAGGAAGTGTTTCCTCTGTGACTGATGGACCCTGACAGCAGTTATCATCCTGGTCCCTAAACTACTCAAAGCACGCCCATCCATGTCTGTGGATGCCACGTGGTGGACCTCACTGAGGGGAGACCAGGCCATAGGAAGATACCTGATTTGCAAGAGGTGAGCTAGCTTGACAAGCTGTCATGCAAACCTGTTTTATGCAGGTTAATTTAAGTAGAAAATACATTCA
Source organism: Drymodes brunneopygia (assembly GCA_013400955.1). Lineage (NCBI taxonomy): Eukaryota > Metazoa > Chordata > Aves > Passeriformes > Petroicidae > Drymodes > Drymodes brunneopygia. Next base: position 372,077 of record VZTZ01043060.1, on the reverse strand, counting down.
AATGCTGTACTGGATTAGGCCAAATTCTGAACATCTCTTCCAACCCTGTTGACTAAGCCTCACATAAGGTGCTGGGAGCAGCAGTGTCTAGTTCCTCATGGGAAGGTCCAATGTACTAAGACACTTTCACAAAGTACAGAGACATTCGTAATAATCTGAATCTAAGAGCTCTCAGGTCTGGGGGATGTTACATCCCATCACTCACAGCATTCTCGTCTCACCTCTCCATTGCTACTTCTCTGCACAAGAGCTGTGGTGCCAGTGTGTTTGGATGTGTCCATACATGTGAAGAGCTGAAAAGACTGGGAGAGCTCTCCTTAAGCAGATTGTGTGAACTAAGGTGTTAATTTAGCAGGGTGTATAGTGCAGCTGCAGTCAAGAAAAGAAGTAGTCAATATCAGATAAAGATAAAGAAACCTGCAAAGGCAATAGTGTTTCAAGGAATAAGAAGCACATCAGAGTACACCACCACATTTGAGCAGTAGGTGATACCAGACCAACTTCAATCTAACTTTTATATCTTTCAACTTCCTTTTCACACTATCTTTGGTCTAACATTGTATTTCTTCAGCCTTCACCTCTAGCAATCATTACTTCAGTCTTTGCCTCTACTCCTTCCTCAGTTGTGGTTTCTGAATTATTGAGACATCTTGTTTTGCATCATCAACGTACAATGATTCCTTTATAAATGCTGTATTTATTAAGGCCTTAAGCCAGTACTTGGTGACGTTGGTGGGATTCAGTCCACTGATTTCAGAGGACTTTGGAACACACTTTCTCTGTGAATCACAATACTAGTTTCATTTCTTAACCTTTTTCCTAAGTGGTGGAATATCAGCATGGAAGCCAATATGTTCCCAACCGCGAGCTTTGCCTTGTCAGCTCCCGCAACAAAACCTGGAGAAGATGTATCCCATTTAAGGGAAGGCAGCCAAGGAAATATGAAAGAAAGCTGAGGTTCTGTTTTTCCAGTTTTGTGGGAAGCAAGTGATAATTGGTGTTAGTTTCAGGCCAGAGTTACAGCTCCTGAGCTGGGTCTCAGTCCCTGGTTCCTCTGAAGTCAGTTTGGAAAGGATGAATCAGAAGTGAGATCCAATGATGCATTAAGAGCTTTCCCAGCAAAAACAGATTTAGAGGAACAAGCAAAACCAAATCTACCCAGTTAATGTTCTTTCCTGAAGCCCAAGAAAAACCCAGGACAAAAAATAAAGATAAGTAGGTGCATCATTGTGCTACTGTATCCTGAAACTACAAAATACTGGAACTGAGCATGTGGCAGTCCTTTCTCTCTTTCACCTAAATCTCTTGGTTCTCTCTGAAACTTAGCTTTTCCCCTGTGCAACCCCTTCTGTGGTCATTTGTGTCTTCTCTGTCCTCTTCACTAGGCTGCTACTCCTCATGGGTGCTGTTTGTAGTTGTCTCTCTTGCTCATGTCACTTCTATAGTTTCTGTTCTCTTAACCATTGCTGCATCAGTCCTTCTCTGTCTAAGCTCTTTTCCCCTGCTATAGGATTCATCTTCTCATTCCCTGTGTAATTTCTGGTAACTTCTTTTCCATATGGGACCAGAAATCCTCCAGAAAGTGGTGTGAACCATATCCACAAATGGATTATATTAGGCAGGCTCTACCTGCAACTTTAACATTAATTTCCCATTAGAGGGAGCAATGTCTGTGGAATAGATAAGATTTCTGCACCTGGAAAGCAATTTTTTATGCCTTTAATGTCTCTGTCTGGTTTTATTTGGGGTTTTGTCTTTAATGTAACACCCCTCAGTGCAACATTTGAGCATTTTTATCTTTTTCCTTTTTAATGTACAGCAGCATCTTTTTATTGGTAAAAGGTAGAAAGTGGTTACTGATTGACTCAAACAGAAATGAGGACAGAATATAGACAAGAAGGGATATCCTGCTTTTTCTTTTTTTTTTTCACTTGTAATTTAATGAATATTTTTACAGAAGATTAATTGCAGATTTAATCAATTTTGAAAAACACAACATCAAGTAAAATGTTAAAACCTCATGTTAAATAAAGTTACTCAAAAAATCTTCAAGGAGAAATATATGTTTGGCTGATAGCTTTTAATATGACATCAATGCCACTCAGACTGAACTGTTTCCTGTTTCATTCCTGGCTATTAAAACACATCAAAATGAAAAATAATGCAAAGAAAATACAGGAGCAGAGCCGCAGAGAAACCTTTTTTTTTTCTTAAGAACGGTTGGGTGGTGTGGAAATTGTGATGTTCCGGAACTAATGCTCACAGCAGGGAGAAGAAAAAGTTCACAAGCTTGTCAGTATTAAAGGCTCAAGAAACGAGATGTTAGAGGCGGTGGTATAGGACAGGACCTTCTGAACGCTACAATAAATCATTTTTATTGAGATAAGGTTGTTGCTCCTGTATTTTAGTAGGATTTGAGACAAAAGGAAAGCAGGTTTGTGCTGACAGCCATATTAATGTTTTTGGTATGTTTTGAGTTCCACCACTGAACATTTAGACTCTTGCATTCAATATCAGAAATTATTTCTAAATGATACATTAACAGTACTTTTCTGTTCCAAATTAGAAGTTAAGCCTTGCTGTAGAGGTGGGACATGGAGAGAGGGCAAGATGATACTGGTCACTTTTCTGACACCTCTTTTTCCCTGTGAAATGCAGCAGCTCCTGCCAACCTCAGAAGAGGTGTGAGCTGTACATCTTGCAGCTGCTTTTGTAAATGCTTTGGCTTCCAGATCCAGAGAGCTGCTCTGCAGTAAAAAAGGGGTCCTAATAGCTGTCTGCAGCTGCCTCATGGCGTGATCAGAGGGGAGGCACACAAAGGGACAGAGGTAACTCTCACAACTGAAACTGAGTATATTGTGGTTATATATGTAAGGAAAAATATTCTTCATATGTGGTCCAGTGGTCAAACACTGGAAGCAGATGGGAATGTCAGTCTTCAGAACTCAGCTAGACACGATCCTGAGTAGCCTAATTCAACTTTGAAGTCAGCATTTCTTTCAGGAAGATCTTGGCCATAATAACCTCAAGAGGTCCCTGCTAACACAAATTCTGTGACTTCATTATTGTGTCATATATCCTATATAACCCCCTCTGAATACCTCTATCTGATCTGTCAATCACAGGTAACAGTAAGGAGGAAAGAAATCAGATTAAAGTGCAAGATGAAGGAAGCAACAGAGACACAACTTTGGTTCTGAAATGTTTTTCATTGACTTCTCAGAAGAAATTGGTAACTGACTTCAGGATAAGACATTCTACAGTAGTGCAAATACTTAGTGACCATGTAATCATGAATTATGGCAAAGGATGACTTCAAATATTGAGCTGTTTTCTCTCCCAGTAGCATTGGTGAAGGGACAAAAGAAAGACATTGTGCTCCTGAAGTGAAACATATCTCAGAGGAGAATATATCCAAAGTAAAACCTCAAGGTAAGGACCACAAATTCTTGTGTGATACTTATTCATATGATTCAAACACAGGATACTGCCTGCATGTCTTGATGAAAATAGTTGATGAAATTAATTATTTTGGCTTGGATGACAGGAAACACCAGGAAACCCTCTCTAACAACAGGTTTGTGAGACAGCTGAGAATATCACTGAAAATGGACTGGACCTAACATCAGCAAAAGTATTGAAGAGATTCATCCTCATTTTTGAGGAGATTAGTGGAAAATCTAAGACGTTTGCTTTACTATTAAAGAAAGAGGTGATTTTTTTAAAGCTGAAGAACAGCCTTCAGAAATGTGTGAGCACATACGTGCATCACACAAATTATGAACTGCATTGTGTGGCTTAATATAAGCTGTGAGGAAAACTAAAAAGTTGGGAAAATTACACTGCTCACATGGGGTATTCTTTTTTGTGCATTATCACATACTTTTTCTTCTTTTTTTCCCTTTTTTTTTTT
>VZTZ01043060.1:211529-368154 GCA_013400955.1 Drymodes brunneopygia | reverse complement strand
TTTTTTTTTTTTTTTTTTTTTTTTAGTCCCTCACATTGCCAGGATCACTGTTTTCTTAATGCATAATTAGGTAATTTCCTTTTGTAGCACTTCAAGAACATTATTTTGCTGCATTCTCAATGTTCAAAGTGCAAGACTGCAGTTCATTATGTCCCCGACTTCTTCCTAACTTTATACAAAGGCAAGATTAATGAATGTAGATATGAGATTTAATTTTTCATGTCTATTAACACTTTATTGGCATGGGTTTTTTGGTCAGTTCTGTTACAGTGGTTGTGCTGGGACTGGATTATAATTATCTAGGGACAGTAAAAAGCCCAAACTCCAACAATCCAGTATGAGTTAGACTAGTTAAATTCATTAAAATTTATAGGAGATGCTCTGACATCTAACTCCCTACTCACCACCACCACCTCCTTCCATCACACAGCTATTTTTTTTAGTAAGAGTTTGCATTTTTGTTTTCTTTTGGCGGTGTTTATCTTATGGTTCTCTGTGGTTCTCTGCCTACTTGCATCTCACAAACAGCATAGCAGGGCTATAAGGGCTTTGCCATGTAATTGGCCAGTATGGCATTGTAAATACGTAAAACTAATTCCCTGGACAAATAGATGTTGTATAGCATTAGATGCACTTGAGTGCAAATAAAGAATTTGATTATGTTTCTCCCTCCTGCCTGAGAAAAACAGTTCCCTTAAGTCTTTTATCTAGTATCATGTGGCTTAAGTGCTGAGGCTCCTGGTAATTGCCTTGCAGGACTGTTCCTCATCTAAGAGACATCTGCAACTCGTGACTCACTAGCAGTCTAGTGAGAATTCCTTTACACCAATTTCCATCCCCAGCTCTTAATTTGTCTCTCAGGCTACTTTAAGCAGTATCTTTCAACTTTTCATTTCTCCAAGGAAATGCATCAAATATACTCATGCACAAGGATAGGAATCAGCCTACTGCTCAGAGAAAGGCATCTCAGAGGCCACTTTTGATGTCTCTTCATGATCCTGTGCTGAGAAATCATTGTTACTTGAAGCAGGTAAGGTGGGCTGTGCTGTGGGTGTCAGCTTAGGTGTAGATGCACTTGCAGCATGGGAGGGAGGGGCTATAGCAGGACATGGCTCATATAAAAAAGTTGTGAGATGTTCAGCATAAGCCTCTGCCTCTCTCCACTTGGAAGAATGCAGCATAGGTTTGAACTCTAGGTTTGAGACTGGATCATCTCTTTGTCAAGTAAGAGATTAATCCACGGAGCTTCTGTTCATCCTTTCTGCATTTCACACTAGGCCCAGGGAGAAAACATCCAGTTTGTGTTTGGCGTTTGCAAGCTAATGCTTGTGCAGAAGAATTAGGGAGGTTGGAAGGAGTTCTCTGCTATCTGTGGCTCTCATTTCTATTGCATTGCTTCAAGAGGTGCAGAAACTGCTAATCACTGAAGTGAACTGGGAAAAAATGAGTAAGTAATGTTATATATTAGTTATGCTTAATAAAATGAAAGGCATCTGTCAGTTTAAGTTCTACATTTCCCAAGAAGTTAAGAAATAACTAATAAGAAACTGCAGCAGAGGCAATACAGAAGTCCTGTTTCTGTCGACAAGGAGGTCTGTATTAAAAGCATTTTTTTTCTGAGCTGACATTAGGCTAATTCCCTCCTGTCCGTTCCTAATAGATTGAATGCCAGGAGTCAAATGCCACTTGACCTTGTAAAAATTGGATGACTCATTCGAAGAAAACAAAATCTAACAAGGCAGAGTCTTTCTGATATAAGTAAATAAGTAGACCTGGTCCTACATAACTGATGTTTCATGGTGCTGCTTTACAGCAATATTGAGGCAGCCTTTTCTGTAACAATCATTTAACCTGGAAGAGTGCAAGATAGTCAGAGCACTCAATAGCAGCCTCTGCTTCTGCCTGTTCTCAGGGGTTTGAACAGAAGCAATTTGTTTTATGGGACATGGCATCTCTCCTGCCCTGCTCATGCAAAGAATTGGCCTTTTGTAGGGCCTCTCTGTGCGTGCTTGGTGCCAGCAGATTGCCTTTCTTGGCACACACAGACGTTTCAGAGGGAATGTACGCGGCTCTGTTTGGCCCGACAGACATTTTATTCATGTAGGGCTGATTTGCCTCATTAGCCATCAGTCCAAGAAAGTGTGATACATCGGAGTCCTGGCTCCAAGTTAACCCAGGGACACTTATCCAGAGGCAGCTTCTGGGGAAATACCCTCTCCGCTGCTTTCCCTCTGGAGAACAAGGGGATGCATGTTGTACTTCTCCCTGCAGAGGGAAGGCCTCACTCCACTCCTTGAGCCCAGCAGCTCATTTAGCTGGTTCACAGGAGCTAAATGCACCAGGCTGCTCCTTCCACAGCCTTGCTCTGTGAGGCAGGGATATAAAGGCAGGGAAAATAATATGAGTTGAGAATTGAAGCAAAGTGGTTACAGTACATGATCGGCATGAGATGACCCCATGGCTCTGATACAGGCCAGTAAAGCATGCTAAGGCTTGAAAGAAGAGTAATTACAATCAATTACTGCATCTAAGGTCACAAGAGACTGTAATTACCTCTCTGATCTCCTGTATTATACAGCGCACAGGCCATCTATTATGATTATAATAATTATTACAGTTGTTAATGCTATTATTTTAGAAAAAACATCCATCTTCATTTCAAAACTTCCAGGGATGCAAAAGCCTTGGTAATGTATTCACTTGGTACTTACTCCAGCTTGCTTAATTACCAGTGCCAGTCAGGCTGTAAATTTATCTGCTAAATCCAGAAAACCTCTACTACCAATTTCTGGTCTGCAGTAAGTATTCATAGACCTGGTCAAGAACATCCTGTATGTTTGTGCATGTCTACCTGTGGTTAGCAATGCAGAGGAAAGGTCTTCATTCTGTCATGACAAAGGGCTTAAGTTGATAGAGCTCTGCTGATGAGGTTTTGCTTTACTGCTGCTGCTTGAAAATGACAGGTCATGACCCTCCTTTTGTCCTTTGCTTGGTAAAGGCCAGTGTATCATTTTCTGTTGAATTGCAGTTAACAGTACACCCTGCTTTCCTAGTTCTGTACAGTGTAGTACAGAGATCCTCTCTGCATCTTTGTACATGGGTGTATACAATTAGACTGGAAAAGAACTCAGAGGCAAAAGGCATTAATTAATGTGCCTATAAATTTCCCAGGAGGGACTAATGTAAGAAACATGGTCTTCAAATTGCCTTTGTTTTAGACCTTGTTTAATCTGTACTTTCTTCCTGGCTGCACTAATTTTCATGGGTAATTACTACAGGAAAATAGACTTTCCCTCTGTACAAGTTTTATTTACAAATCAAATATCCTATCAGAATGGGAAATGCACATAAAAAACTAAGGTCTTACATATTACAATTACATTCATAACCAAGAATTGTTGCTAAAATATTTTGGAAACCCAGAATTGTTAGAAGTGTGAATATAACCAAAGCACAAAACCATTAAAAAACCCCAAAAACAAAAAAAGTTTGTTCTGGTGATAGACAGTGGCTTTTCAGACAGTCCCTTCCACACAGGGAAATGAGGCTCCTTCACTTACTCTAAATATAAGTATGTTCAAATGTACATTTCTCTTAGCAACTTTCCTTCCATACATTTTGATCCTATTAACCAGTGTAGCCGAGGGTGGGGGGCAGATAAATGCCATAGATATTGCTACAGTCAGTGAACATCAGCCACTGAATAGGAGAGAGACCTCTGAAGTTCTCCAGCTGAGAGAACAGCATAGCGACAGCTCACACCTTATTGGACACCAGAGAATACAAAGCAGCAGAAACAGCAACCACATCTTTGGAAAAGCTTCAATTAACAATGAAACACAAATCTGCTGGAAGCAGCACTTGCTCCATCCTGGTGTTCAGAGGGCTGCTTAGCACAGCACATCCCTCGGGGCTTTGCTGGAGGGGCAGGAAACACAAAGTGCTCCCACTGCAGTGCAGATGCTGTCCAGAAGTTGGGTCTCCATATCAGTAAGATCAACTGCACTTGTAACCTCAAATTTCATTAGTGCTGTATCTGTTTTCACAGCTATGGAAAATATACTTCTTCCTTTTGGAGAATTTTGCAGACTGTGGGCCACAGCTGTTAGCAAAGCTCCCATTGATTCAGAGCCAGAGAAGAAACCTCTTCACATGCAGTAGTTATTACAAGCTGTTTGCATTTTTAATGCATGCTAACAATACAGTTGAAGGATATTTTTTATTGTTATTTAGTGATTTTTTAAAATTGTAAGTCAAGAAAACGTGTATTAATATGGTAGTGTCTGAACATCTCCTCTAGCAAAAAGAAAAAAATTACAGAGAGAGAGATTTTAACATGTAGTCACCTCCTGCCCTGTAAAAAGTAAATAAGTGGATGACATCATTTATGACCTAAACAAGTGGCAAAATAATGAAATGCCTTTGCTGATGGGAAGCAGAACTGATACATGCCTCACATATCTGACTCTGTTAATTTAAAAGTTGCTATCTTCAGCTGAAAAAAATGTTAAAATGCCCAGTGTCCACATTTTATTTCTGGTGCTCATGAATCAAACCCACACAAAAATGAGGCAATCAAAATGCACCAGATAGCTGGAGAACTGAGATGGGGATGCTTGATAGTGTTGTGATGAGAAGTAAAATTGTCAAAGATTGCAGTTCAGTAGTTTTATATGAACCACAGACAGAGAGAAATTCACAAAATAATAAAATTTTATTTTTACATTCTTCTGCAAAAGGTTCCAGCTTTTCATTTCATATATTTTAATTTCAAATTGACATAAGCTAAGCTAAATATTCTGGTTTTGTTGGGAGAAGGCAAAAACCTGAAACTCCTACTAAAGTAAAGCATCTTGTAGTGTGGATTAGGTTAAGGATAAATACCTTTCTTCTTTAGGAGATGTGTCTTGAAACAGTGTTTTGTTTTCATCCGTCTAAAGGCAGAGACCTCTAAACCCAGCCAGAAGATGCTACAGGTTGTAATTGCTGGAAGGTCTATGCTCCTCCATATGTGGTGGCTTTAAAGTTTGGTGCTCTGGTTTTATCCCAGTCAACTGCTCAGCCTGGAGAACAGGAGGCTCAGGGAGATCTTATCCACGTGTATAAAAACCTGAGGTGGGGCTGGGGGAAAAAAGACAAAGCCGGAGACTTCTCAGCTGTGCACTGACAGGGCAAAATTCTGAAATACAGAAAATTCTGATAATTATCATAAAGACCTTTTTTTAACTGTGTAGGTGATCAAACACTGCAAAACGCTTTCCAGAGAGGCTGAGGAGTCTCCTTTAATGGAGATGTTCAAAGTCAACTGGATGAGCCATGGGCAATCTGCTCTTGCTGACTTCACTTGAGCAGGGGTTGGAGCAGATGAGCTCAGAGATCTCCACCAGCCTCTACCACAATGCTGTGAAATGGCTTCTTCTCTACTAGCACTTTTTATGAAATTCGGAAAGCAGCCCGACACACTGAATGCCAGCCAGTGATCAGCCTAAAGGGAACAAATAGTCATTGGGACACATTTCTGAATGAAAAGAATTATTTTTTAACTTCTAAGCAATGTCTGCTTTGTCAAATTATTTATCTGTCAGCTTGAGAGATAAGATCAGGCTATGCCTGTAATGCCCATATGTTTCTTTTGCTGCAGATCATTCAGCGCCAAAGTTTCCTGAATATCCAAATCAGACTTTTAGGTTATTAATTTGAAACACTTGGGATAAAAACATATGAATCTCAAACTTTTCTGCAGGGCATATAGACCATTTTCCTACTGCCAGCAATATAAAGACAAATTAGTTTCACTGCAGAAGAACAGAAGACATTCTGAAGGTTTTCTAGAGATTAGTTTAATTAGCTAATAAGCCAAATGGAATACACTTATTTCATTGAGATAGCAGAAATGCATTATCTTCAACAATAAACCCAGCATTTGCATTCAGCTCATGACAGCAAAGAGACAGTGAGTAATACAAGGGAGATAAATTTAACAGGAGACAAGATGCTGAACAAGGAGAGGGATGAGGATACAAGCAGAGCTGGCAGAGTAGTGAGGACAATTGCAGTGATGATTAAGGACACAAGGACACAGAGAGAATTGCACTCCACTCAAGCTACCTTTGTCCAGCCCTGGGTGAAGCATGCAGGAGGCACTTTCACTCCACTAGCCACACAGCTGTGTGACATGCTGAGAGGCACAGCACTCTGCTCAGGCACTGTGCCCTCCTGCAGCAGCTCTGTCATGCCTGGGGCCAGAGCTGGCTGTGTCCAGCCAGCCCAAAACCCTGCACAGCTCAGGCCAGGGTCTGTCTGTCCCTACAGATGTGCCCCGAGGAGCAAGTTCCCAGGAGCGTCTCAGTTTCTCCCCAAGGTCCTCATGAGTCTGTAATTAGTTCTGTAACTAGTTCTGAAACAAGATGAGAAAGGGAAATATATTGTAAAGTAAAGTAAGTGGGTCATATGAAAATGGAAATAAGTGATAAAAATTATGCTAACAATCATCAAATAGTCTTCTGCTGGGCCTGCCATTGGTTTATAAGGGGGCTGGTGCACAAGGCAGAGAGGGACTGCAAGGCTGGGAGAGGTGGGGGAGGAGTGAAAGTGTAAAAATGGAGAAAAACAAGATTCCCTTTTGGTATATCACAAGATGGCTGGATTTGTTCAGTGGTTCATGAAGACACTACCTAAGGTTTTCAGGTGATTTGTGCCCTTAGGGAAACTTGAAGAATGTAGAGTGTTTCAAATTAAGTGCAAAATCAACTTTTATTCTGAAAGACGACAGAATGATGTGAGAGAGAATTCAAGGTCTGTCCAGAGCAACTAAATTTTAGAAAGTCACTAGAAACATAATTGGTCTTTTACAGTATAGGGCAAAAAAAATCCTGGCATCTGACTATCCCTTCCATTAAAACAGATGATAGGAACCTTTGAAACCAATGGATGTAACTAGAGGACATATTTTATGAAAATGAGTCATTGCTTTCAAAATCAGGACCCCTTTTATTACTGCTGACAAATTGGCTCACTAGTATAAAGAATATCTAATTTGTAAGGGCTTGCCTTTGGATGCTGGTTCTTTTTTTTTGGATCCCCAGTCTTGATTAGCCTCCTGTATTACAACAGCATCAATCAAGCTGACTACAATCAATTGGATCTGAATAGTGAAATCTATTTCCACAATAATTATTGACTGTAGCTATTAACATTATGAAATCCATATTCCTACCTGCTTGCTGACAAGACCTTCACCTCTCTTCTATTTTCTTCTTTTTAGTTCCACATACTTTCCCTGATGAAAAAAAATTAAAAATACTTTTCTTTTTTTTTCCCCTTCTGTTCACTGAGGTAAAATGGTAAGATGCAGAGGTAACCATAAGGTAAAATACCTTATTTCAAAGAGGAACTAAACCAAACAGTGTCCTATATAAATAACAGTAAACTTCATGTGATCCTGTGTGGACATAGAAATTAACTTGGGGCTCCAACAAGAGCTCAAGGTAAAGAAAGATGGTATTTGTGTGACAAATTCACCTCCAGTGGTGTTTGGATACAGACCTCCTTACTTACAGTGCATTGGTTCATCCTGTGTATAAGTAAGTGACTGTAGTTATTTATATAAGCTTATTGTTATGTATCCTGGAACTTTTAATGGGATGTGAGGTAGTTTCAGTGAAGGATTCCTAAACAGTGTATGAATTTTCCATGTCGGTCCTCCATGGCCTGCATTCCAGCCCTCACCTTGAAAAAAGAGCCACTAAAACCTGCTCTGTTTACTGTAGTTAAGACCATGACTTTAAACCACAGCCTTGAGCTATTGCTGCAGTGCTGTGGAGCATCCCCAGGAGCTGTTTATCTCTCCAAGTCACAACTGCTTTCCTTTCATCTTGCTCTGTGCAGGAGTAGTAACTTATTCCTGGCCTCAAATTTTATCTCAGGCTGCCTCAGCCACCCAGCTGAAAGGTAGGCTTAATCCCACCTGCATTGAAGGGGAGGTATAAAAGAATTGCTTTTTTATTCCCATGCACTGGATACAGAACCAGACAATAGGTAGACAGTCAAAGAGGAGGAACTAGTTGTTTGTTGGGCCACAGAGCACACACACCAGCATGCCCACAGACAGACAAGATTTGGGCTCACAGATGACAATGTACAAATGAGATTTCCATGCATATTTAAATGAATATTTAAGACTCTCTATGAGAACAAGTATTCCATTTTCAAGGCTCACGTGGGCACTCTTGGAGCTGCAGCAGTGCCATGTGTCAGCTGGACAGTGCCCACTGCCACCAAGCAGTGGGGTGGGAGTGGTTCTGTTCGCACATGTGGCTGTGTGAGGCTGACGGAGAACTGCATAGCTGGCATCAAAGTGAAAAGCAAGAACAGCACAAGCAGAAATGATGTATGACCCTAAAGCACCCCAGACCTGAACACAAATGGGAGTTATCTGGATAGAGGAAGATTGACAGCTCTTTGAATCCAAGCACTAAATAAAGACATGCATTTGTGGTGCTCCTAGAAAGACTCTGTTTCCAGAAATCAATTCGAAGACTTGTTCAGCACAGTGTGCAGCATTTTTCTCCCCTTCTCAGACAGACTAATTTTACCTCAAAACTTGCTGTCTGCATTATATCTTCTCTTCATTTTTTCTGCCAAAGATAAGGCATTGTCCAAAACTGACTTAATAACAGCAATAAGAGAGATGGATTGTCACTTTAGGTTACTCAGACAGTGGTTGAAGTTAATAAAGGTTCAGACTGCTTCTTTGTGCTACAAATGCTGTGCAACAGATTAGCCTGCTGGGGAGCACAATTGGAGGTGCTGGCTCCCCAATCACTCCTCAGACACCAGGATAGTGGGGCTAGAGCATTCATTTTCTCATGAAGACATGACAAGTCTTCATGAGAAGACTGCTGGAAAGCTGCAAGTATAACCTCAGCACAGTTAAAGTTCTTCTCTCACACACCAGGACAAGAAGTACCATTAGTGTGTGAATGATGTATGAGGTGTTGGGTTCCTGCACCCCTCCCTTTTTGTTCAGGGGTTGACCATGAGCTGTTCCTGCTCTCCTTCCCTCCCACAGTCCATCATGGATCTAAAGCTTTGACCCTCACTCTCTGAATGCACTTCTCCTATGAGCAACTGTTCCCAACAGGGGCTGCACAATCAGGCATAAGGCAGCAGCATATGACAAATTATGCTTTTTTTGTAGACTGTGCAGAGCTGGAGGTCAAGCACGCTATTAATAATTCTCTGACTTTTTAAAAGCTGTATTTCCTCCATTTGCTGGCAACATGATTTGAAAGGTCTGTACAAGCCACTTAAAACAGCAGCTGAACAGAGGCATTTCAGCATTGTCCAATATTGATTTTTGCTTCTAACTCGCCTCTTTGCTAAGACTGGTTTCAGTATCCTGTGAAGTATAAGTGAAGACATTTCCCATCTCAATAGCCATGCATTGTAATTTGATCCCATAGACAAACCCATAGTATTTTCCTTAGCAACATGGCTTGTCTCAAAGAGCAAGACTGACACAAAATCTCCACCCTGTGCCACTGCTGCCCACACTGAAAAAAGGCTGAGTGGGGAATGGAGGGAGGTGGGCAGGAGTGCAGATCACAATCACCAGGCTGTTCACTGAGCTCAGCTGTACAAAAAAAAACCCCACAATATAGGGCTGTTACAACAGAATATTTCTGCCTCTGGGGAAGGGGTCCCAAGAACAAGAAACTTCAGTAAATTCGAAGTACTAGTTAGCATGCTCCCACATAGCAGAAGTTTAAAGGAAAAAGACATCCAGGAAAATGTAGCAAATTCTTAACCAAAATTAAGGAAACAAAATACCATATGTGAAACATGAAAATGTGAAAGAAAAATAACAATTGTAAACATGGATTTGATTAACCATAACATTGACCTAAAATTTAAGAAATTTCCCCACTGGTGAAATGAGAACATATAAATAATAATTTTCATTTCTTTTGTGGGGCTGAGCAAGTGAGATGCTCATAGAAGAGGAAAAAAGGTCATGAGGAAGTGCTCTATATTTATACTAGAAAGAAGAAAAAAAGACAAAGAAAGAATAGGTTTTCTGCTTGGTGGGGAGTGAGATGAGAGCTCAACTGAAAATGACATTGAGAAGGCTGAAGGGCTTCAGCCTTTCTTTGCCTCATTAAAAAAGATCTAAAAGTATTCAGACTTCAGAACTTAAGAACTTAGGCTGGTAAAGAGCAGAAGAGGCTGCATAGATACATAATGTATCTGCAAATCATGTGAGCCTTATAAAATTCAGCCCAGAGTGCTCAGAGAATTGAGCAGCAATTTCACAGCCATAAGCAATCATCTCTGAGGGCTGATGGAGGGTGAAAGTTCCAGAAGAATGGAAAATGACCTCTCAAGAGCTCTTCCAACCATGGTTACCGTTCCAGTAAGGACGGAAAAACAAAGGTAAGGCCGTGATCTATTGATTCCTTCTTTAGGAAGTCACAGTGGCAAACAACTACTTGGTATTGCCCCTACAGGCAGAGCATAAAGTTTTGAGAACACAGGGTCAGACTGGATCAAATCAAAGGTCCATCTGTCACAAAACAGGCTCAGATAGGAGCCTGCAGCAGTTACAGCTTTATCTAAAACCAAGAGAAGGGCAAGCATACACCAGCATATTCTCTCAGCTCTTAGCAATCAGAAGCTTAGGGACTTACAGAGCTAGACTTGGCATCCTTCTGTTAATAGCCCTCCATGACCTTTAATAGCCCTCAACAATTACTAATCAAGAGATCTTGAAAGTGCTATTACATGAAATCAGAAAGCACAGAAACTGAAACCAGTCACATACTTTCTACTCCTCTGCCTTTTAGTGAATATATTTTTGTTCCCAGCCTGGAAATATTGTTATCACATATACATTCATTTCATGAACAGCTAATCCTTGAAAAAAGCAATACCAAAATGTCAGGATAGCTACTTGATATTATTTACATTCAAGCACAGTTACTCTGGCTAGTTTGTCAGAAGCTGCTTCATGTTAGAGTTTAACCAAATTTATTTGAAGCTATAAAGAGACAAGACAATCTCATGTAGATGGATACACTGCAGTTAGAGAATAGTGATTAAAGAACTTTATTTACATTTCTAGCTGATCAACATCTTATAGATCCTTCTAATGGGAAGAATTGATTTTTTTCCTCTGCAAAAGGGACTTAATCAATTTTGCTTCTGGAAATGTTTTATTCAACAATAGCTAAATTTCCCTGCATACACATCTGTCAAAACAGAAGCAATCATTGGAAAAGAGAAGCTTTTTGTGCTGATATAAAGATATGTTTTATTCTTTCAACAGAAGCCTATTGATTTTTTATGCCTTAAAAAAAACAAATACAAATCCTTTAAATGTGCAAAACCTTACCTCCAAATATTAGCAAATTTAGTTTGGGTTGACTTTTCTAGATTTTTTTAAAGATTATTTTGTACTTTAAATTAAATGTAAATGTCATCTTCTGGGAAAAAAAAATATTTGCGCTCCTTTTCAGATTAACTTATTCTAGTGGCTCTGTACTAATATAGCCTTTTCTGCTGTGCCGGACTGGGACTCAAGAAGCCTTGGTTCTCAGCTCTCCAGCTCTCCAGGTGGCTCTCTGGGCAGAGGAGGTGTCTCACTTCATCTGTAAAATGGGAGCACTCTATGTCCTGTACAGAGTTTTGGTATCTGTGTGCAGGACACTTTTTGAGAACATTATGTTTCATGCTGCTCAGCATCGCATTTCTTGATGCAGATGGAAGAACTTCCAGTGATCCATGGGTTACACACTGGGTGAAGGTGAACAAAACCCACACTCTTTAGGCTGTAATGCCCTCATTCACAACAATGGCCAAATGCCTGTGAGGTGCAGCTCAGTTAATGGCAACAGCTCAGTACTTTTTACCACATGTAACAGTGGGCCAATCTACACATAAATAAGCAGAGAACTTTTTACAAGTTTTTAATACAGCAAGTCTGCAGAAATGTTTTAGTGATGAATTTTTATTGAAAATCCAATTAAAGCATGCATTATTCAGCTCAGTTTCTACCATGGGCACTGCACTTACACAAACAAACATTAGGCAGGTTCATTTCAGATAAGAGGTTCTTGTCTTGTTTGGTTTTATGCAGATTTCTAACATCCACAATTTAATTTAAACTGATAAGAAAATCAGAGAAGTCTCACCTCCCTGCTGTCTGTAGGACTCTTGACCTTGCCAGGACTCATAAACACAGGGAAAAAAAGCCCCTGCGAATATAGTACATGACACTGAATCCTTCAACATTTAAAATGGTAAGATTAAGAAGAAACCTGTAAAAAGAGTAAAAATTAATTTGTGTGTTTGCCTTCAGTTAGAAAACCTCCCAATTCTTTAAGCTAATGGATTGTCATATCTATAAATACATCTACTCTCTTAACCTCTTGCAAACCATCCGTTGCATCATAGCCTGGATTTGGCATCAGTGCAGTCACTGCAGCCAATCTGGCCACTTCTGGGATACCCTTCTTACTGCTGTAGCAGTAACAGCCTGAAACCTGAATTGCAAATTCGGGCCCTGGTGTACTCTGTTCTGTGGTAACAGGTAACATGAGCAAACAGTCCCTGCTCCAGCCTGGATCCACACCCACCACAGCGCTCCCACCCATGTGGTGGTTCTCGGTCACACCAGAATGAAAAGTGACCTTATGAGGCATAGCCTGTGTGGCATACCTTTGAATCATGTTTGGGAGGGAGTACGGCTTGTCAAAGGTGCTTGAGGTACTTAACTGACATACACTGGAGCTCTGAGAGAAACAAAAAAAGCCAGGAGAAAACTGTGGCTCCCTGGAGGTCCTGCTTAGCTGCTGGCGCCAGTCGCTGCTGGCCCTGCACCAGCACCCTCCCACTGCTGCCCACTCTGACACAGCTCTTCTGGAGGGAGAGGTTAAGCTGACACTGAGGTGGCAATGCCCAGCCCACAGACCTCCAGGAACACAGCTCCTCCATCTCCCTACACCATCCATCGCCTCCAGTGCTCTCTGGGAACAGCATGCCCACCCATCATCACATGGCCAGTACAGGGCCCGGCACTCTCTGCCCTCCTGCCCTGGCCACGGCCACACCGCACCAAGGGGAGAATGTGATCCTGAAGTGTTCATGCATGTGTGATCGTGGGCAGGGACTCAACACCCACCTCCTGACACAGCACCTCCCCAGCTGCCTGCTCACACAGCCGTGGCTGCTCCCACCTGCCTTTTCTCTTTTTTGTTCTGGTTGTGTGGAGCTGGGTGGGACACGAGTGCAGCAGGACTCTGCATTGCTTGGCACTTCTGTCTGGGAAGGACCAGCAGCAGGGACACGACGGAGGGGTGAGCTGGGGACAGACTTGGTGTGCTGGCACAGCTCAATCCAGCACTGCCTCTGCCAGGTGGCCCTGCTGCCTACATGGGCTCCACGCCGCTGAGGAGTGGGGACTGTACCCACAGCATGGAGGGCAAGAGCAGTCACTGGAATCAGCAAGAGAAAAGAGGCCCACAACGACAGTGCTCAGCTTCACAGACTTTTATTTTTGACTCCGTACAGAATGCAGCTGCAACTGTAATAAGGCATCAAACGCACTATTGAACAGCTCATGATGGACTGTGATGTTTCACCCTGTTGTGGGTTAGAGTTTTACAAGATTAAACCAGTTGCTTTCTCAGCCAGTAAACTCTATACTCATTGCAGACAGATTTTTAAAAGAATTACAAAGACTAAAAAATTGTAAACACATAAAAACCCAGCAACAACCCAGTGTAGCTTCCTAGGAGAGTTTTAGGCATTTCTGCCACACTTCAGGCTGGCAGGAGCAGGCGAGGCTGGTGGGAGACACGCCGGGCACCCACAGCGTGGGGGCTGGGACCACGTGGTGAGCATCCCCAGCAGATGCCATGCAGCTCCCAATGTCCAGCCTCAGCCACAGCGTCTGACCAAGGAAAAGGAACTGAGAACACGGGTCAGCAGGGAGCTGTTTGAGCAGCAGGGAGTCAGACACTGGCAGCTGTCGCCTCGCTGCAGGGAAGCCTCCCTTCCTGCAGTTCAGGGAACCATGGACACCTCCAGTGGGAAGGCAGAGGCCAGGGCTGGGCCCAGCTGGCAGACATGTCATGAGGTAGAACTTGGGAAAGTGTCAGTTGGGGCTGGTCATACATAAACTGACTAAGGGCACAAATCCTGTTCTGTTTCCAGGGTACTCAGAAATCCATACTCAGAATCCTGATATGTTTAGAGGGCACCTAAAAACCACTTGGTATACACCAAAATTTAGCTCCCCAAAAAAGGGAAAGGCTGCCCAATGATTCAAGTGAAAACTTTAGCCCAAGCAATGAAAAAAACCACCAAAAATTCTTCTCCCATTTGTACCTTTAAAGCATTTAAATTTCGAGCAGGGGAAGTCAAATTGCAAGGGTGCATGAGGGGGCAATCAATGTCCCTTGGCGTCGCCCTTTGGTACCATCTCATGTGAGATGAATGGTGTGAGGGCCTGTCCACTGGCCAGTGGGCTCCTACATTCATTTGCACCATCAGCCACCAGACAGCAAGTGCTTTGGTTTCTGTCTGTGTTTGGTTTCACAGCATGGGAACCTGAGAGTCCAGAGGTTTTATATCACACTGCCAACTCACATCATGCTGCAGTTTCTAAAGGTGATCAGAGAAATGCCCTGAGTGTTTCTATCTGCTAAATTCCTGTGCTCTGAAGGCCTTCCTTCACCTCTTTCATAGCACACATTTACACCAAAATAAAGAAACTCTGTTAGTCCTGTTGTTTAAATTTTATTACTCCTCACACTTCTGCAGTGTATATTTAGATTATTAGGTTGACTAACGTTTCATTAAAATGCTCAGGGAAAATTTCAGGGTTCATTAAAGTATTGCAGGTTCATGATCTGTGACAGGCATTTTACAAAGTGTCAGAAAACTTCTCACTTGACAATAACATACTGACAGTCAGGGAAGCGTTCCTTTTTCTAGTGCTAATAATCAGCATTAAGGCATGTCATGGTTCCTACAGGAAATCTGTGATCCGTACAGCTTAAGCTGTCATCTTTCTGCAATAATGGAATGTACTCCAATTTCATGCATAAGTATAATTAAAAAATAAAAATAATAGCTCTCAAAACCACCAGCCTCAGTTTTAGAGATTCTGTCACGTGGGTGAGAACACGGGGCCCAGGCAGGTGAAAGGGTTTTCATCCTCTGAAATATCAGTCCCCCACCCCACACCATCTTGCTGACCTCAGCTCAGCAACATTTCCCCTCTCACTTGGCATGGCTTTCCCTGGGCCTGTGGAGGCCACGGCCAGCCCCTTCCCATCCTCAGGGCAGGATGAGAGGAAGCATTGTTCCCACCTTCCCACCCTGAGGAAAGTGTCAAGCTCTGCAGGCAGTGTCCACATATCCCACCAGCCAGCCAAGGCCAGCAAAGGAGGAACCTTCCTGCCCTGCATCCAGACTCTCTGGCTGGCTCCTTCCTCACTTGTACTGGTCACAACAGACTGAAGGTAGCTTCCAGATATAAGAAGACATTTCATGTATTTACCCTAGAGATTCAATCAGGAATCCCTGATGACACAGCAGGAAGGATGTAAGCTCTTTAAAGATAACTGTGGAGATGCTGGTCACTGCTGAGTTACTGCCTGTGAACACGCTGTGTATCATGACATAAACTGGGAGAATCATTTATTGGGCAGCAGCACCCTCTAATAAGGCAGCTCATTTAATTGCACAGTAACACTGACTAAAGCTGTGGTTGGAGCAGAGAACATATGAAGCAGCATCTCTCTTGCGGGGCCAGCGTTAAAGCCTGGGTTCCACACTATGGAATTTACTGACCAAAGGCGTGAATCCGGAGCAGGGCAGCTCCTTGGGCCCTTGGTCACAGGCACCCAGCCAGCACCTGCAGCCAGCAAGCACAAGGGACTGAACTAGTTGAGTCAGACCTGGGTGCTGCACTTGTCTCCCAACAAAAACAGCCAGAGAAGGGGAACCAAGTGGCAAAATAGTGTTCGGTCTCTCTGTGAGGAATCCACGTTTCTGCCATGCACTTGTTATCCTGAACTTCGTGCTACCACATATTACTGGGTAAAGAGAGTATAAAGGAGATCACCTCACCCCTTCCCAAGAGAACTCTTCTCCTGTGTGTCACAGTGGGAAAAAAAAGGATAATTTAAAAAATATTTCATATTCCTGATATTTTAGAGTTAACTCACAACTGAGAAGGCTGTCACAGTGATGCATGTTTCTTCTAAGACTGGAGTCAGAGACTGCACAGACAGAGCTCTTCACTCATGTTTAGCTTTGCCAGGGACACATACATATATAACACACATATACATATTAATATGTATTGACCATTGCTCAGTAAGAACTGACAGCGGTGCACTGAACAATCTTTGTTGGTTTTTCAGCACTGCAAGAACACGTCAATGTTCCCCAGAAACTGGCTGGTAATAAAGCAAATAGCATCAGTGGTACAGGTTTTTGGCCACAGTGCCACAGAACTGAGATTAATAGCAACATGTACCCTTGATCATCCCCTACATTAAGTGAGTCTCATGTCAGCCAGTAAACTGCCTGATACTTAACCTCTGTATTTCCTGATGATTTATTCTTTACAAATAAATTGGGTTTTATTGAATGAGTCTCAGAGAGCTCCTTCCTGACCTTTCCTTGCTGGTTATGAGAAGGTTGACAGCCTAGTGACATAAAACTGAAGTTTCAAAAAAGGACTAATAAGATGCAGACAGCCTCAGTATAAGCAAAGCCCTGCAGCTGAGCTTGAATTTCTTCTGTCTTGTGTACTGAAGGAGAAGTGTCCAGTCTCAGCATCCCCATGCTTTTTCAGTCTTTGGGTCTTTTGAGACTCCAAACAAGAGGTCTGTTAATTCATGTTGGGGCAGTTTTCATACAAAGACATCTGTCCACCAGGAACTAAACTTCTTTTATATGGGTACTATAGCTATCAGAAGTTAATGACTATCAATCATTGCTAATCTGAACTGAAATGGAGCCACTGACCTCAAGCTGAAAGAGCCTTTTGTCTCCTACCAGTACCATGAGCCATATGGTTTCCTGCCCTTTGCCTCTTATTTTATATTTTAAATAATCATCACTAATTGTACAATTGTTTGAAAACATGGGAGGTTTGTGGCCAGTCATGACCAAGTGGTGTTCTTTCTTCCCTTAGCTGTCACGTAGCTGAAGAGATCTGCTTAAAATTAAAGAATAAAAGAGTATCTTAATGAAATATTAGCCCTGCTATTTGGTTATTGGTCCTGCTTCTTAACATTCTGTCATGTAGACTGTTAATAATCCTGCAGGCTTCAAAAATTAACAGCTTCCAAAGTGTCAAGGTCATTCTTGTTCTATATGTGAGTAATAAGAAAATCATATAGGCAAGACACCAGTGGAATGTTTTATATTAGGATAAACGAGTATCTGAGGAACCTACTTATCACAAATCTCTTTTTATTCAGTGGTTTTCATTATTTTATATCATTTGCATTTCATCTGGCACAGTTCCCCTTTACAAGTACTCATATATTGCAAACATTTGATTATAGAGCTTAAGATAACACCATTCTTGTCAGACAAATAAACTGCATCGCCAGCTATCTTTAGTTGCATCTGCTTTCTTTAATGAAACATATTTTCCTGCAGAAATGCTGCCTTAAAAATCATGACCACACTAATTATCTATGGCAAGCACATCTTCCTCAACTAACGACAGCTCAAGCATATTATCATTTGCTCCAGACTTCATTCTGAAATTGAACGATCCATACAGCTTTGCAGACTCCTTGGAGGATGCAAACCTGCTCCTCCGGTACAGCTCCCCTTTCCACATGGACACCATCAGCAGGCTGGAGAGCACCACGCCCCCCAGGGTTAAGAGGCAGAGCCCAGCGATAACACAGCGGTCCAAGTGCGCACCGATCCTCGCGCTCTCATTCTCCAGCCTCTCCATCTCCCGGGCAGCCACGGTGTTGGGATCCACAGTCACATCTCTGGGTACCACGTAGGAAATTATCACCAGCAAAATGCCGCTAACCAGGAACAAAATGGCACTAATGAACCCATAGTCAACGGATTTCCCGGCTGCTGCCTCTGAGGCAGCATCGTCCTCCTCGGAGACCAAGGAAGGAGAGTCATGCACCCATTCAGGTGGCAGCTCCCTGCAGGAATGCTGCTGCTGCAGAGGGGCATCCTGGCCACCTGCAGGAGTGAGGGGACTTCTTGCATGCTGCACATTTACATTTTCATCCACATAGGTGAACGATGTCTCGAGTTCCTGGGCACAGCAGCAGGCTTTCTTCTTCCCCCCATCCTCTTCCCTGGGCAAGCACTCGGCTGGGTGGCAGGGCTGGGAGACACTGGAAGGTGCAGGGTGCTCCTGGGGCGAGGTGCCCAGGGAGGAGGGCTGGGGTGCCAGGGGGGGCTCAGCCACAGGGCCCCTCTGCAAGGGCTTGCAGTGCCGTTCACAGTGCAGGGCTGCCACAGCAGCAGCTGCTCTGGGGTCCACCTCACCCCCCTCATGCTGCTGCTGCTCATAGGGATGGGAGGGCAGGCTCCAGCCAGTAGCGGTGCCCAGGGGCACCTGTCTGCTCTCCTTGGCCAGGTAGAGAAGCTCCATGCAAGCCATCGACCTCGTCCCCACGAGCCTCACCTCCTGGGCTACGGCATTCTCCAGCAAATGCTGCTCCTGACCTGCAGAAGCGGCTTCACAGTACTGGTGCTGCTGTATCCCAAAAATCTTCTACTTTTTCAACAGCGTTTTGTTAGGGACATGGCTTGTGTCAGCTGTTAAATGATTAAACAAATCCTCTCTGACATTCATTTCTTTTTGGTCTGCAAATGAAACAGCAGAAGGGGAAAAAACAACAACAAAACCGAACCCGACAACCTCACAATGATACATTAATAAACCAAAGGGAAGATAACGCAAATGTAATACATCAGCCCTCCTCTCAACTGTTTGAGGAGAGCCGGCAAGCACGATTGTTTTAACCATGCATTTAAAACTGCAATCCTCTTGCAGATCCAAAATCTATTAGGGAATCTAATCAACCTTTGACACCACTATCCAATTAAGGCAGTAACTACCCACAGCACAGGATAACTAGAAAAACTGTGTAAAATGTCAGAGAAAAGATATGTCTGTTCTTTTAGACGCATGTAACTCCCATCCTCCCCTTCCAAATAAAGAATTTTACACTCAGATTCACACACTAATTAGAAAGAAACACGCAAATCCCATGTAGCTCAATAATCCAGGATCTGTATTCTCCAGTGGAAATCTGATAATCCTATGGGAAAAGCAGCGCTTTCCTATATAAGATCTACCATTCATCTAAGAGCTTTTGGAATGAAATTATGCCTCAAAGACTGATGACTCAAGGACGGATATTACTTCTAATCTGCAATTAATTCGTTATTACCCCTTTCGCCTGGGCCCCATCCCCCTCGAGGCCGCCCGGTGTCACGGGGCGAAGCCTGCAGCCCGACAAATGTGTTGCATGCGTAGGAAACACATGTGCGCCTATAGCACATACGTGATCGCTCTCAGCCGCTGCTCACTCACGCTCTTCTCGGGACCTCAGCGAGAACCAGCCGCGCTGGGAACAGCGATTCCCGCCGGCGCCGGGAGTCGCTGGATCCGCCCGCCGCCGAGTGACCCGAGCGGTACCGGGGTAAGCGGCGCACACACGCACAGGCACACAGCATCCCCGGCGGGCAGGAGCACGCCGCCTCCTCCTGCCGCTGCTCCTCCTCCCCCTGCTCCTCCTCCTGCCCGCGGGGCTCTCACCTGCCCGGCACGGCGCCGGCCCCGCACGCNCCCCGGAGCTCGGCCGCTGCCCGCGGGTCGCGCTGCCAGGGCTCGGTCACCGCCTGTCCCCTCCGAGTCCCTGGCCCTGGCACGGGTTCGGAGAGGAGCTTCCGTGCAGCCTTTTGCGTGGGTGCAGCTCAGTCATCACCCAGAGTTGTTTTCCATAGTCATGGGAGCTCATGACTTACTCCAGGGCAAGATAAAATCGGATTCTCAAATGATGAATGATAAAATCAGATTCTCAAATGATCCCAGAAGTGCTGGAGCTGAGACGTCAAGGGACGTGCTCTCTGCGCAAGACTGACTGGAAAATCTCAGGAGCTCACCCGTGTTGGCAGACTGTCCATGCACTTCCTCTGGCCGGCATAAATGACTATTAAGAAAAAGACTGTTGCCAAAAAATACATAATAAATGAATGACCATTTCATTTTCAGTATGAACCTTCCCTGAGTTTTCTTGCCAGTGCTTTTTCTTTGCCAATGTTAGTGATAAACTAGAATATGAAAATAAAATACGGAGTAATCTGAAGTGAAGGTTTATCAGAGCTGAATACTGTGCTGTTGTGGGAAGACCAGGCTCTGGGGAGACAAAAAGCAAGCATGGGCAGGGGGACATTTGTCATGGAGCTGAAATGAGGATGCACACAGGAATTAGAAGTGAGCAGCACCTGCCTGCATGGCTGTTGGTCAGGAAAGCAGAGGCTCAAGATGGAAAGCAGGCTGGGAAGGAACCAGCAGTGACAAGCACAGACTGTCAGAAGGATTTGTCCTGGCATCAGAGAACAAGGTGATTCTCTGTAAGGACTTTTTGCCAGTTCTGAAGCAATGCATGAAGCAATCAAATTGGTTTTGAAGATATATCCTGCTGAGACCCAAAACATCCAGCACAGAACATTCAAGTCTTTGTGGGAATGTCAAAATTACTTGCCAGGCATTGGCAACTGTAGGGCACTTGTAGTGCCCATCACACAGCTCACTCACTGCTCTGGGCTGCTTTGGATACCATTTCAAAGCAGCTACAGGCAGTGTTTCCATTAGCAAAGTGCAGTTTCAGTGCATTGAATAGTGTATTATTCACTCTTTGAAGAAAAATTGTAAGGAGAAAATTATGGAGTTGGAAAATGGTGCAGGCTGTCCTTGGAGCTTTTTAATAACTGTGCCCTCTTTGAGATAAATATAAAGGAGCAAATAAAACCTAATCAAAGAAACAAGAAAGCCTATCTGTAAATTGTTTAAATAGTTTCAAGTAAAAGTAAAGACAGAAACAAACTCTCTTTAAGGCTGTTGTACATTTCCATTTGGGAATTAGCAGGATAGGGACATTCAGTTGTTGGGCACTGACACTGCAAGCTGCACCTGCTGCATCTGATAGACAAATCTTAATGAAATGACTGAAAGGAAAAAAAATATGGTGCTCAACCCTGGCAATGCAGCCTGGAAGAATGGGAACACCTTTCCTGGGCCCCAGCACAGCCTACCAAGGCCTTGGGTGGGCACTGTCCTTCTGACAGCTGATACAAAGGCAGGAAATTTTCTGCACACAACAAATGGTCATGTTGTCATTCTTTCAAAACCCAGGAGCTACAGCATGTACTCTTGAGCACAAGGCTCAGCTACTTGTTATTTAACCACAAAAACGTCTTGCTGCTCTGCCGCCCACTCTCCTCCCCATTTTGTGTCAGCGTGTGTTGGGTAAGTATATTAATTTGCTGCTGGTAATTGCAGTCCCACAAACTATGGAGCAAACAGAGGGAACCTCAGCTCTATCATGCCAAGTGTTGTTTATTCTTAGGTGCCTTCCCATGTGGTGCTGTGTCTCCTTTGCTTAGTGCGGTGCACACACTCGTACAGCGAAATCATTGTCTAGTCACAATTCATACTACTGGCATTTCGTTTTCTTAACTTTGGATGCAATGAGTTAACAGCATTTTCTTTTAACGAATGTGATTGTTGCCAATGCTCTGAGGTGTGGAGGTGGTGAAATGAATGCATAGCAACGCATACTCTGCAAACACAAGAACAGCTGGTGAAAAGATTAATCAAGTAAGGGCGGGAGTAGGAATATTTGTCACAGAAAAAAAAGTGGCTATATAGAGCTAGAAACCAGAGTGATGGACACACAATGGGACAGGAATAAAAGACTGGAGTAGACTGTCAGGGTGGATGAGCCTTGCTCTCTCTGCTGCAGCCTGCCACATCATACAGCCCTTCCAGACACTGAGCAGGGCTATGGTAGTAACACAGTGGTAATACGGGATCTGACAGTAGGCTGATAAAGGTGTCTCAGTTGAGATACGTGCAATTAAATTTAAACCATGCTCTGGAGCAGCTTGTAAGCTCTCTTCAAGTTGACCCAACTATAAATGAGTATGTGAACTAGACGTATATGGTTTTTTTTCTGTTCTCAGTAACCTATGCTCACCCTAATACTGGAAGGAGGCTTGTGAGGAACTGAAAGTTGTTTCACACTTTCTGTTTGAAGCCTCAGTGAGGACCTGACCACACCTGAAGGCTTCAGAGGAACCAGGCAAAACTGGAACCAAATGGTGCATCCCATCATGGTCTGGTAGAGGATGGGTTTTGAAATATTCTAGTTGCCATCATCAGTTCAGGGGATTTTCCATTGCTGTATGAGATCCTCAGTGAAGCATTCCCCCAAACATTTTTATTCTTTTTTTCCCCCTCTCTGTCTTATAACTTGTCTACAGAGTTGTTCAATGGTCTCATTTTCACAGAATCTTCAATTCCTTGCCTCACACAGACACAGGACCTTGGGCTTCCAGTGGTCCTTGTGCAAGTGTTGCAAGACTACAGAGCTTCTAAAATAAAGGTGCACTCCAGCCAGTGTCGCTCAGAGAATAACACGTTCAGAGAAGTCTAGAGAGAATATTGCATAAACTTCCCATTTCTACTTGAATAGATCATACTGTTGAGCAAAGTAAATTGGCTAGGGAGGCAATAACATGGGGCTGCAGAAAAATTTAAAACCTATTAGAGAAATATATGGACCTGTGTACTGGTCTGTGAAAAATAACAAAGGTAATAGAGGGGAATGAAGAGGCAAAGCTAAGTTTATATATAAAGAGCAAAAGAAAAAATGTGATCCAATTCTTTTTTTGGCTTAGAGAATATAAGTATTCTGAGGCTAGCAAGCAAATATTTAGACAACTCACTATAAAAATAAAAATCCGGCATTTCTGTGTGTTTAAAACACATTACTGTCACAGATCTATTGATTTATAAAGCAAAAGCAGACAGGAAAGCAATTTAATTCTGCTTTGGTTGATTCACTAATGCACATCCATTGTGCATTAATAAAAGACACAATAAGTAAATAATCTTACAGAGATACAAGAAACCACAGATGTGTGTTATGATGTTCCAGAATTGCCACAAGTAGATTAAATCTTTGATAAAGCCCTACATTTCTCATGTCTGAACATGTGAAATCATGGTTTGGGTAAACAGAGCCCCTGGGAATGAGCAAAAAAAGTCAATCTCAGTCTTAGAGCAGAGGGTCATCTGCAGGAGCAGAGGGCCTGTTGACCACTTGGAAGGCACAGCAGTTGTAGCCCAGCTCAGGAGCTAATGAAGGACAGGTAGGAATTACTGAGCTGCCAGGCTGAGGTCTGCTCCCTGGCTCAGCACCTGTGGAGCCTTTACTGGCCTTTACTCCCCAGGAGGGAAAGGGCCAGGTTGGGGTGTCCCAGGGCTGCTGTTCTCACCTGCTATGCCCACACCAGGGACTCAAGCTGGCCACCTGACCAACCCCACTGCCACAGGTTTTGCTGCTGATCCTGAGCAGCCTCCCTGCTGTCCCCCTTCAGGAGCTCATCCTCAGCCATTTTCCCTTCTGAATCCCCAAGCAACTGAGCACCCCTGTGTCAAGAGGCCTATCCTTGACTGTGCCTTGATTGCTCTAGTGTCCTGCTGACTTTCTCACAGCTCTTTCTCAGCAGTCTGGGCTCAGGTTGCACAGTGGGACATGCCACGTGTCCCCACAGGTGTCTGCCCACTGATGGGGAAATACCAGCACTGTGCTGTCACCGTGCTGTGAGAGCCATAGTTGCCATTTATTTCCCACATGGTCATACCTGTGACATAAAGGACGTGTTTCTCCCTGGGTCACCCCACAGATTGAAGACTACAGCCCTGAACCCTCTGTGGCTGCTGAGTGCCACGTGTCATGCACAGGACTGACTCCTGTCATTGCCTTTTTCAGGTGTTTTCCTGGATGGTTATTCTCTTCACTTTCCTGCACACTTGAATGGAAAGACAGAATCACCTCCAGTAATCGCACATTAGATCTAGGAGATGTAGTCCACCAGTTATTCAGCACAGACAGATCGAGAAATACTAATTATAGAATGAAGGAATTTAAAGGGAAAGTGAGATAGTAGACTACCCTGGAGGGAAGCCCTGCTGAAAATCAGAGGCCACTTAGGAGAGAAATTAAGAAATCACCAAGGAGATTTTAAGCAAGGGATTTAAAGGACAGAGAATAGTGAAGAAATAAAAGGGGACTGCAGCATAATATGAGGAAATAATAACTTGACTCATAAAGTTAGAGGGAGTTTGTACTGAATCTGGAAACAAAAATTACCCTGAGCTGTCACAGTACACATAAAACTATGGGTGAAAGAAGAAAGTGAAGGCTGCAGTTTCTGACAAGGCAAGGACACACAGTCTTCAGTAATATATATATTGCTGGTGACAGAATGAGGTTTTATAGAAATTATCAGGAATAGTACACAGGGATTCTATATTATCAGCATGTGTTAAAGAGTTTCTTCAACAGAAACATCAAAGATGTGTTCACATTAGAGGTAGTGCTGATAATTTATGGAATTTGCCTGTATTAAAAAGACTAAACTTAAAAAAAATAGTAAAACCTTCTTCTTTTTGTAGTGCTTAATGTCCACATATTATAAAGTACATTAAAAAGCTGAAATCAGAATTCCCATTTTAAAGGCAAAGAAGCTGAAACATGGGAAACTTGTGTAATCCAGGCAACACAGAACCAAAATCGAGGCACCAAAATTAAGGTGAAAGATTTGGGCCTTGAACCTTCTTCCTCGTTCCACCTGTTTTAGCCAACAGCAAAAGGCAAGCAGTGACTTAGGAGGGAACTCAGTTCTTTTCTTCATACCTAAGGTGAGAACCACTAGCCTGAGGGAAGAGAGACGTAGAACTATTTTAAGCTCATAAATCTTAGCATCAGAGATATGCCAAGAGGGTGTATCAGTGGGGTTTTGAAGCAGAGCTAGGGTCCATGCAGATTGCTGGTGGTGGCATTTGTGTCTAAATTAGCAGCCATAGCAGCCCATATGCAAGAAAGTTCAAGGCAGAGCTCTCCTCCCTCTTCTCTTCCTTTCTTCCGTGGTCCCTTAAGCTGACTACTTATGTGTGAAGGAAAGCCTCGCCCATGTGTCTTGTCCTGGCCCCATCACAATCACCGTAGCATTTTTGCAATCAGCTTTAAACAGGCCAGGATTTCTCACTGTCCCTCCTCATCTCCTAATAATATTGAGGTTCCTTCTAGAACAGTGTCTGCAAGGAGTTGTAAAAAACTCTGGTGGAATATAACACACTAAAACCAGGGGTAGGTAAACAAAATGGGAAAAGTAAGAATAATCACAGTAATATATGCCCTGACAGAACTGCCAGACTTCCCAAAGGGCAACATTTCTTCTGCAATACTGAAAAACAGTGAAAGAAGTGCTACAAAATAAACTGCAAGAAGTAATTCCTTCTACAGGGCCATGTGAATGAGCTAGACCATCTATCTATGCATTTTCCTCTCTGACGTCCAGTGATGTGATCCTGTTTACTTTCCAAGGAAGTGTGATCAGACTGAAACTGGAAGGGAGAATATTTGGTCTTTTTAAACAGTCAAACCTTTAAAAGTCCAGCCTGTCCCCTGAATTTTGAGACTGCAACTTGAGGTTTTTAAACAAGACCTCTATTGATATGAGTGGCAGGCATTGCAGACCAAACACCCACAGAGCAATAAACATTTAATTCATCAGATATGGTTAAGTCCTTCAACATTCTTTTTCATGTCATATAGCCACTCTTCATATTCCTAAGGACGTTCTACTTGCTATCCTCCTTCGATAGCCTTGTAAAAAGGAGGAACATCTCTTCTTAAGGCTGAGCTTAATAGGGGTATGTGGAATCAATAATGGAAAATAAAACCTGACCTGATGGTTTTGGTTTTATTTTAGTTAGGAGGCATGAAAGGAAATATGATGTCATGCTCTATATTAAAGCAGCTCTCCGAAAGCTTTTAATTGCAGTGTGTTTTGAAGCCGTATATTCAAATGGTGACAGCACACTGCGTTGGCTCCTTCACAAACAGAAGTCTTAGGGAGTCACATGCTGCTACAGAAAATGTTTTACACTTTTCTGTTCTTGACACATCAGAGTCATTTTTATCTGGTTACTATGTTATGCATGCAACAGAACTGCAATGATAGTAAAATCTGCGACATGCAGGCAGGACTGCGGGCACCGTATGGAAAAAAGGCAGGCGCTTACTTGAGCAGCTGCACTGAAGAGCTCCTAATACATTATTTATAGGAAATCAATATTTTTTGTAATAAATACATACACGCGTCTATCTGTCCATTCAGGAAAACAAAGATGTCTCTGTCCCACTGTTGGTGAAAAGCAGAAAGCAAGACCATAGGGGCCTTAGCTCACATTGGCTAATTACCAAGTCTTCCTCTGGCAGTGTCTGGGGAGCCAGCACAGACAGGTTGGGTTTTGCAGCACGGTTGGCTCTTGAAAAGAGGAAGATCATTTTTAACTTGTGGCAAAGACCTGGTTCCTGAGCAAACAGGTCTCCATTACGGAGCCCTGAATGCTCTTTCCATCGCAATGGGATTTATTTCAGTGTGAGACAGAGACACATAGCTGAGTGTCTGGTGAGAAATGCCTTGGCATGAGGCCACCTTGAATGGGATCAGAACAGGAGTGTTGGTGTGGAGGAGCCCAGAAAAGGACTGTGGTGATCCAAATATCCCGGGGGGAGTCCCTGGGGTTGATGGGGCACAGGGCAGTGCCTGATCAGGCAGCTTGTGAGAGCAAAGAGATGCCTGCAGATAGATAGATAGCTTCTCCTGGTCAAGGGGCATCTGGAGGTGGATGAGCAAGGAAGGAGGATTTGTTCTCACTGTGTGCTAAGTGTATTACTGTTTTATGTTTCTCTGATTAAAGATTTATTTGTTTGTACATTTTCTCAAAGTCAGACCTAATGAGGGCATGTGGTTTTCTGGCACTTCTTGGGTGGTGATTAAGCTTGGTTTAATCATTGCCTCAAGAGATGTCAAATACATTGATGCTGCTGGTTTCTGGTCTTATTAACCACCTGGCTGAGCATTGTATGTACACATTATATTGAGGTAATAGGAGTTCTTTGGTTAATCTTTCTTCTGAGACATCCATGCATGTGTACACACACAGCCCTCACAAATAGCTGTGTGGAGTTTTTCATGGAAAGTGGGAGATTTGGAAATGAATTTCCACTCCTTTTACTCCAAGTGACACACTCTCCCCCGCACAATATTATACATAAAATGAACCATGGGGAGCTTTTTTCCCAAGCAGACGGAAATGATGTGTTTTGAGGTGGGTAGCTGCATTTCAAAGCCAGAAATCTGCATGGAAGATATTTGTGCAGTGCCATCTGGACAAGTTTTTAATTAATGTGGAAAATGAAAAATTAACAGAGGGACTAACAGTTTCTTCATGTTCAAAGACATAATCCTACAGGGAAAAAAATACCCATGGTTATATTTCCAAAGGATTAATAAAGAGCTTCTACCATGGGTTTATAAAAATGAAATCAGACTAAGAAAAAATGTTTTAAACATTTATGGTTAGTTTTATTAATTGATTAATTTTGTTAATTTAGAACAATTCTATTTTCTTTAAGAAAAGATAGCAAGAAAGGATAATGACAAATAGATTAAGATGCAATTGTGTGTATTCTGAATGAGGGATTCTTTCCACCTAATAAAATAATAATGTTAGAGAAGGAAAGAGGGAGAGGAGTATCACCCTGTTTTGCAGCACATAACAGGAGTTTAGTTATCTGTACATTTGCATTGCAATCACCCTTTTTGCTACCTGGGCATCAGAAGGCAATAAAACATGGTGAGACTGGAGATTGAGTTTTCTGCCTATCTTCTGAAGTTTTGAAATACAAAGTGTGTGAAGACTATTTAAATCGCATTGCTTTGCAATCCTTGAGAAATAGTCACTTTTTAACAACTGATCTGCTTCTTCATCTGATTTTCTGGTGATATTTTTAAACCAGTAGCATTTAAATCCCTATTTTTGGATAATAGGAGAAATCAAAGGGTACTTGTGACCATGAAAGATTTTATTCAATTTATCTCAGAACAGATATATCCTTCTATATCCATATATATCCACATATTCCTCTTGTCTGCTGAAACTTGTTTAATGAGTTCCAATCTAAGAGGGTGTTTTTATATCCTGGATTAAAATTCAGTGGTTTTGTGCCTTGCTACAAATCTGTCTTGTCCTTTTCCTTCCTCACAATTTTCTGTAACAATTTTATTAATGTTTTAATGATTTTGAGATCTTGGAATAGCATTGCAACTCACAGTTAAACTGAAATGATACTTTTTTTTTTAATGTTAGAGGAGAAACAAGCAATCAGTAACTCTGCAAGTGTTAACCCAAAGGTGGGGGGAACATATGTCTCCCATGGGAGGAGGAGTTGACTGATTCAATGTGAGTAAAGAGTGGTAAGACTTCAGCATGAGGCAACATCTCGACTTAAAGTGAATCACTCCCCAAACTGTCCAGAAGTTGGAGCAGAAGGAGAAAAGATTATGACTCTGACATTTAGGTTATCATGAAGATACTTGTTTACTCTGCACTAACACCATTCTTTAAATTACTTAATAAGCACAAGCACCTATGGCAAAGTCTAAATTTAGGAAAGATACTTAAAGCACCAAGACAATGAGTGTTCAGAAGAAAAATTTAACTTTATTTCTAATATTATTCAAGTTTGAAAATGACATTGTGTTTATTTAGCATGTTAAAACCCATGAAATGTAGTCTGTGGATTAGTGCAAGATGTTCTGTGGCCTCCAGATGTTCCTTGGGCATCTTCATTCTGTGCAGACAGCTAAGACAGTCTTCTGTTTCCTGCTGAAATTTTCTGACTGTATTTTTAACTGTGGATTTTTCCCTGACTTGCTCTACTACTCAACATCAAAAATAATCTGGATCCAGTGCAGTCAGGTTTGGCATTCATCTGACTAAATGTGGAGCTGGGAAACACACTTCTACTTTTGAACCAGCTGTCCTGACGACGGTTGTAACTGGGAAGATCAACTCAACACAGTCAACAGAGTTAAAGATGAGATTCATCTGACCAAGTGTAGGCACTTACTTTAGAATTAGGTGAATAGTGCCCCTCACTGACTGTGATTGCTGCTCATTTTGCTGTGTCACACACTGCCATTCTCACTGTAGACATATGCATTTAGATCAATCCCACCATAATTGGGTAGTTGTAATTAATTTTCAGGGGATTATGGTAAAAATCTAATTTTAAAAATGCTGCCTGCCTCCTTGTCAGTAAGGCTCCCCAAACCACTGATCTGGAGGGAGGTGGCTTCAGTTTCTCTCATAGCTTATCTTCTCTTCCTCATGGCTCACTGGTTTTCCCTGTTGCTCTCCTCACTGCTTCTTCTGTGCTTCACAGTAGAGAAAAGGGAATGTTTTCACCTCTGTGAGCCCCCACTGTATGACAGATGTTTTGCTGAACTTAATCTATTTTGAGCCAATATCTGAAGCATTGCTTTGAGTAAGAGACCAGGTCTTCATGTGAAACCCCACCTGGAGTACTGCATACAGTTCTGGTGTCCCCAAGATAAGAAGGACATGAAACTCTTGGGGCAAGTCCAGAGGAGGGCAATGAAGCTGATTAGAACACTGGAGCACCTCCCCTGTTTAGACAGGCTGGGAAAGTTGGGTCTGTTCAGCCTGGAGAAGAAAAGGTTGTGTGGGGACCCCACAGCACCTTCCAGTGTCTAATGGGGACCTTAAAGGGGTTGCTGGAGAGGGACTCTTTGTTAGGAACTTGTCCTAGTGATAGCACAAGGAGTAATGGGTAAAATTGAAAGAGGAGAAATTTAGGTTAGATATGAGGAAGAAATGTTTCGCTTTGAGGGTGGTTAGACACTGGAGCAGGTTGCCCAGAGATGTTGTGGGTGCCCCAATCCTGTCACTGTTCCAATCCAGGTTGAATAAGGCCTTGAGCAGCCTGGGCTACTGAGAGGTGTCCCTGTCTATGGCAGGGAGTGTTGGGGCTAGATGATCTTCAAGGCCCTTTCCAACCCTTTAACACTGTATGATTCATTCCATGTTTCTATGATTCAGTGGTGAAATGGGTGTGTGGTAGTTCCTCTAGAATCTAGAATTATGCATAAGAAATAGCAGTTTCACTGCTTTGCAGTAGTGAATGTATTTTACTGACCAAGGACTTGTGTCCTACTCACTGCCTGTTGTTCCACTGTTGAGTTTGTAAATTCCTGAGGACAAGTGTGGGGTTTGTTAATATCATCGTCCACATCCCCCTCTAAAAGATAGATGGGTGCGTGAAAGAGGGAAATTACCTGACTACTTTTCTCTCTCTATATATGCATTTATTCATCATTCATATTTGATCCTTATTCTGCAGAGCATAGATGCAGCTAATAAGGAAGTGATCAATACTCTCACGAAGTCACATGTGACTATAAATTTGCATTATTTGCTATTTTAACAAAAATGAATGAATGCAGGTGCAGAGATGCCATTTTGAAGATGTGAGCATTACACAGTGGAGGTTGCCAATTAGACAAGGTGTTTACACATATGTATAGTTGCCAGCATATGTATAGTCTCACTCTACTTATGTACTTATTTAGTGCCTTTTGGATATGATCCTAGAAATTACATTCCAAAATAAATGTATTTTCTTATACTAAATTGCCTTTCTGTTTAACAATATTTTTTTTCTGCATACAACTTTGGCTTTTTATTTTTTTTCCCATAACAAAAATTTTTAATTATTACTTTGAATTATGAATATATATTGATGGGCCAGTACCACATAAAACTTACTTACTACCCAGGCCATACTGAAGCTTGATCTGAAATTTTCTGTATGTATGGACAAATGGTGATTTAATCCAGATATATTGAAAACATGCAAGCATCTTGCAGCTTATGTTGGCCGGGAATATGTAAGAAAATGTTTAAAATTATTCTTGGAAAGTATGAATTGTGAAAGTAGTTTGTTATACATAGTGTTACATTACAAATATTGGTATGTTTAAATATTGTACATTTAAACCTGCATTCACTTTCGTGCAGGTATTGCAAGGATGATTTATACATTTCTGGAAATGCAAACACTGCATTTTCTGCAAGTCTGTAGGTAAAGCCAAATGCCTGCTCATTCCAATACATGCTGTTTGTATCTTCAGCTGCAGCAAAACAGCAGCTTGATTTAACTTCTGTCTGCAGGGTCCATTCTAACACCAGTTACTGGAGAAAATAGCCTTGCTTTCAGATGTTGAATTTAACTTTGCAAATAATTCTTCATAACTAGAAAGTAGAGGTATGCAAGTAGTTATATCACTCTATTCTGCCACTCTACTCTGTAATGTCTATCCACTTCATTTAAGAATAAATTCATTTGTTATTCTGGAAAAATGCTGTTAAATAAAGCTGATCTTGAGGCTATGTCTGAATATTTTTTGATGACATGTTGCTGTTGTGCTCAGTCTTTATAAATTGTAGGAATTTATTTTTAAAATTGGAACCTGGAAAAATTGCTATATAAAATTAAGTCACTATCCTTGATTTCTTCATTTTGGATATTGCGTCTCTGGAAGCCTGAGATGTAATTTGGAGAAATAATTGAGGTCCCAGAAAATAACTTTCTGTAGAAACTTACAGAAATATTCATCATATATTTAGATAGATGGTAAACTATTATTCCTTCAAGCCTCTTAGTTAAAAAGTTATTTTGTATAAATTTTATGATGTTTAATAATACATCATTTATTTAATGAAAGGCCACTGGTGTTTTGATATTGTTAAGAAGAATATATTTTATAAGGGAGAGAAATCATAACCATTGTCCAATTAGAGTTCCACTGAGAACTCTAACCGGGTTTTTACCCTTCACAGAGAGGCGTGCTGGAAATACAGTGGATCAATACTGCACAGAGAAGAAAGAGAACAGCCATACAGAGATACAGGGTTAAAACAGCTTCACAGTGATGTTCACACCTCTCTGAAGATGATGTTAAAGGAAAGGACAGAATGAATCATTCAGGTATCTAATTACAGATTTTTAGTGTTGGTTTAGATACCAAATAGCAATCATGACAGCAAAACCCCAAGTGTCTAGAAGAACAGCCAGGTGTAACACCCTAAAGCCTCTAAAATGGCACTAGACACCTGTGTCTGGCAACTGAGTCCCACCCAGAGAGCCTACCTTGATTTGATAAACAGTTCCAATGCCAGTTTAGAAGACGGATTGAAGTAGATAAAAGATCACATTTAAACAGGAGATCTCTTTTGCTCAAGGTAAAAAGAAGTTCTTGTAATCGTGTCAAAATGATTATCATTGTCTCAAGAGCTGGAGGAAGTTTGGAGGCTGCAGAACCAAAAGATGAATTTAACCAGTCATGCAAGACATGCCTGGGGCCATCATAGCATCCCCTTGCATTGTGACTGAGTGCCTGAACACGCTCATATTCTGCTCACAGAGGAAAGATCTCTTTTTCCTTGTAGAATTCTAAATTATTACCTTATAAGACAGGGACAGAGCAAAACATGCTCAGAAATTATTGGTCATCTTGGTGAACTGATGCAGCGAAAGATCAAAGCATGCCTAAGAGAGAGGAATTAATCTAGCTGAAAGGTTGAACAGGTATTAAAAGTTTTGCTGCTGGTGGTTTTTTTTTGGATGATTTTTTTTTTATTGTGCTTTTAAAATCTTGTCAATGTTATTTAGAGCACTCAGTGGATATCCTACAGCATGGAATTTTTAAATAGGAATAAGTAAACACTACCTTATTTAATGGAGCAAGGTGATTTTTCAATGTGAGAAAGCAGTGTATGTCATCTCACAAAATGTCATGCTGGCCTCTTATGCTAAGGCAAGAAAAAATTTCCTGCAGAATATCCATCCTAACTGTTACCATCTTCTAATAGATGATAAATCCCACGTGAAAAAACAATGCATTTTTACTCAAAACAAGGCACAGCCCTCTAGGACAGCATGTGATGTTGAGGTCAGGCAGAAGTCAGATGTGAAGGTCTCCTTACATTATCAGTGTTCCAAAAGACTGAGAAAAAAAAAATCCCTGTTGAAGAAGATGATTGGATAGGCAAGAGCACCTTCACATGATGCAGAGAAATGTCCTTCCCTGGATCTGCATGGCTAAGAGAAGCCCTGTGTGCTTCCAGGAAGAGAAGCCAGTGGATCTTCAGCAGTGGTGATCCAAAATCTGTGGCTTTGAAAATCTCTCTGGGGCTTAACTGATGGCACAGAAGTTCACCCAGGACAAAGTCTGGGATTGTGTTAGCTGGAGACACCTCAGCTGGGCAGATATGAGATGATGGGAGAGGGGAGAATGGGAAAAAGGGGAGAAGGAAGCAATTCATGTGATTGCTGAAGGGATCAGTATGATGTAGATGGGAATGGTCTTTTCACCCTCACTCAGACCCTCATGTTTTCCTCATTTCTATCTGTGTTTGACTTTAGGCCTGTGTCTGATATCAGTAGAACATTTCACAAAAAATCATCCTGCTTTGCTTTTCTACTCCTCTAAAAAGGAAGAATTAAATGTGAATGCAGATTTTACTGTTATTTGGTCATTCCAATGTCACTACCAATTTAGATGCAGTACATTGGCTTTTGTAATTTTTATGTGATGCTATTGATATGTGGATTTCTGTTTGTAATTTACTTAGTATAATGAAGGCAAATCAGGATAGAAAAGCCCAAACACATGACTAAAAGAAAATTTAGATTCCAATTCTGATGTCTGTATTAATATAAATTCAAAGTTATTTCACTGCAGTCATTGAGTTATATACCAAAATCTATATATTTACTGCTTGTTAAATAACCAATGGTTCAAGCACATTTTGATATTCATGTGCTTGTCCTCATCCTCATTAAGCCTTTATAATGCCATTTATGCTCATAACATGTAAGACAGTGTTATTCCACTGAAAAAGATGTATCATTGCTACCATTTAGTATTGCAATGGGTGGGGTTTTCCAGTCCAGAAAATTCCGTGTTGACATTTTTGTAGGTAGCAAATTAATCAAAAGATGGAATGGCATTTAAAAAGCCCAAAACCAAACATCTGCTAATGTTGTTACTGTCAGCTTCTAATTCAGCAATGACAAGTGTATGTTTTCCACAGTGGAAGATTTTATTTTTCAGTTACTGGGTACTCTGAATGAGCTCAGAATGAAAAGCTGAACATGCACTGTTGACTTCCATTCTGAGCAATAGGAATGTTAAAATAGTGGTGCTTCTACACTTCTAATCCCCAAATCCACTCCATTGCCTGAACATTCCTCCACTGATAAGCCTGCAAAGTGCAGAGAATGATCTTCCTCTTGGTCACAGGGTGAGCTGCATTTGAAGTTTTTTAGGGATGTTGTCTGTGCTGTGAAGCAACCCCAAGGCATCACAGGAAAATCAGAGGTTGCTTTGACAAAGGGAAGAGATTATTTGGTCTACCTGCTCACTTTTCAATTTCTCAAACACGTTTGAGAATTAATAGCCTACTTTAAAGCTTGCAGCTTTTTTTCCAATAGAGATTCTGAAAATGGGCTCTGTCCCTCAGATCTCTGTACTATGACATCAGAGACTGACTTTCTTCTAAGGGTTTGAGGATCCTGAGCACACACAGGCTCAGGTTCTGTCTCTAAGCCTTCTTCCCCCTGCCTGCAAGTGCTTCCTCATTTTTAGAGTCAGTCACTAAGTACTGGTGCTTTAGTAGGGTTTCAGATGGCTTTTTCTGGTCCCCACAGCCCCTGTTGTGCCTGGCGTGCTCCACTCTGATTTTACTGTGTGCTTTAGCTTCTGTCAGGAGCACCCCGTGCTGTGTGCTGGGGAAGGGGTGCAGCACATGCAGCTGCACAGAGGAGCTGTGGTGCTGAGCAGGAACAATCTGAGGTGCAAAGGAAAGCCACAATATTGTTCAACACTGGCCTGAAACAATTCATGTTGGATTAACTGGAGAGGAAGAGAATTGTTTGTCCCAAGTTCATCAGGAGTGCAAAAAAAAATAGAACAGCTAGAGATACAGGACATTCTAGATGACAGTGCCATTTTGAACACATACCACAATTATTTCTGCCTTTATGAGTATACTCATGCAAGCCTCAGAAGGGGCATTGTTTAGAAATTCACTTACACTGGAGTCAGGTGATGTTATGACCATGTCACCCTTCAGCTCCTGCACGGTGCCCCATGTAATCTTCACACAAATATTCTGCAGGGACGTGGCTGCTGGTGCCACTGCAGCAGCTGCAGATCTGGTGTCCAGGGACCCAGTGCCCAGCTCTGGAGTAAGTAACTAGTAAGGCAGCATCACTGTGTCATTTATGGAAAAGTTTTTCTCAACAGACATTTGAGGCATATGTACTGCATGTTGGACAGCACCACCACATTTAGCTCTGAAGTTCATGGGTGCTGTTATGGCTCAGCACCCCTGAAAAGCAGCAGGCTGAGGAAGCTAGTGATGGGCTTTGTTACTGGCTGGTTTAAAAAAGCTAGCCCTGTTTAAAATAGCCTTTGTTACTTACCTGAGTGTTCAGGCAATGTGTACAGGCAGTGAAAATATTGGGAAATGCAGCAAATAAAGACAAATGCTGAAAATACTACATTTATTAGTAAATATATTAGGTAAAAATAATAGTTAGCATATTAATTAGTGAAAATTTTACATTTATCAATAAATACTATATATTTTTAGTGTTTATACTAGAAAATACTAAATACCAGTCCTTACAGTGCCAAAGCAGTGGGCAGGCAGACCTGGGCAGGACTGTGGCCAGCCAGCTTGGAGTGGCAGTGGGAAGGTGGGGCTGTGCAGTCCAAGAAGCCTCAGTGAGGAGAGCAGGGTCCTGCCCAGTACCACCCCAGGGCTGTATCTGCAGGGAAGGACTCTCCCAACCCTCATCTCCTGGAATCTGTCACTCCCAGCCAGCATCTCCTTAAATGACAGCCCCTCCTGTGGGCTGTGCCAGCCCCAGTGTGCCAGCTGGTGCCAGCTCTGTGCCACCATGGCGAGCCTGCTCCCAGGGATGGAGGAGTTTTCTGACCCCCAGTCCATCTCAAGGAACTCTGCCATTTAAAATTATTTTAAGCAGATGACAACCGGATGAAAACCAAGGGTGGGAGGCTTTTAACGTCGTGTGCTAAAATTGTGCAGTGGCTTGTGTGAGCTGGTACCAGGCCAGTGTCCCCACTGGCACTGCCTGAGTGCCCCCACTGGCACTGCCTGAGGCTGGCAGGGGGCTGCAGGGACCTCCACAGTGGCCAGGGACCAGCACCAACTGCAGCAGAGATGGACTCTCCTCTTGCCCCCTAGCAGAACTGAAATGCTACTTTTTGTCAGAGGATGACACGACTTCAGTAGTCTCCAGGGTAAAATGGTAATACAGGACTATTTGGAAAAGTTATGTAAGAAGCATTGTCTACTTAGTGTGTTTAATCTATGAAGAAAGTATCTGTGATTTATTTAATATTCTGGCCTCTTTTTAGTTATGTTTTCAATTAGTTTGCTTCATGAGTACTTATAAATAGATTTTCCCTGAAAAATGTAATGATTTCAAGTGAGTAATAGGTAATTCACTGAAAAAAAAATTGGAATGGTGCCTTAAAAGAACAAATTGGTAATGAAATTCTTCTATTAAAATCAGATATGAGACATGATTTATATGTATTGCCACCAATGCCAAAAGAATATTCTTTCTCTCTCTCCTGAAAACCTTCAGACTCGTGGACTTGGTGTCCAAATGCAAACTTTATGGTCATTGCAAAAGGGAATCAGTGGTAGTTCCAGCCTTTTTGATATTTCCAGATAAAAATCTTCTTTCTTTGTTTTTTTTAAAAGAAGGCTATAGAGAATCACAGAATAGTTTGAATTGGAAGGGACTTTTAAAAGTCATTTAATTCCTCCTGCAATGAAATCAAGATCTGAGTATAATCAGCTGAAATTATACATATATATGGATATGTTTCTTCAGGCAAAATCTACAGCTAAGTTAAAGAGTTTTTTGGGATGAGAAACATTTTTATCATAGAAAATTGTGAAATAACACTTGTCTTTTTGTAAAAAAAAAAGAAGGACGAAATTGTCACAGCTGAAGATTATTTTCTGTGTCTGGGTAAGTTGTTTATTCATTTCTAAGTGACAGGCTTTAGATGGTTTTAGATTCTTCAGAGAATCCACCTGGTACTTAAACTCTCTCTTAAGGTAAATTTTTAACACTTTTTTTCATCAAGGTTCATACATTCTGTCAAACAGAGATAGACATAAAGAGCCAAGTAAAAAACCAAATCAACATCCAGCAATTGCTACAAGTTTACCAAATTGCCTAAGTTACACAGATGTTGTGTGACTGAATTAACTGAACACCACTGAAGTTAAAAACATAGTTTAGCTGAGGAGTTTATTGACAGGGTCTTTCTGTGCTACAGAAAACCTTGGAAGTGCTGGAACTGGTTGAATTGCATGAGGTACCTGAGACAGAGCACGTTGTAGCAGCAGCTTTTACTTTCCAAGCTAAATGAGCAGGGGATACCAAGAGGCTTGTGTTGGCCTTCAAGTGATGCACTTGTCTTATTCAAACTTATTTCACATGCTGATTTTCTGGCATGGACATGCTTAGACCCATCTGCTAGAGTGCCATTGTGATTCTTCACATCATAAACCGATGCAGCAGTTGCAGATGAGCCGAGCACCGAGCCCACTTCAATATATGTTCTGTGATAAATGTGCAAAACATGCATATATAATCCTGCTAGGAACAATGAGCTGAGAATTTTGCCTATGTGCTTCCTGAAAAGGGCCACAGCAGGAGCATTTGGCCTCATACCATTAGCCAACACTTTTATCCTTATCTGTCTTTGCTGCACATTTCTAGTTTGGGGTTTTCACAGAAAAGAAGCAGTTCTCTGAATGCACACAGTTATTTGGGGGCTTAGCCCTCTGCACAGCCACTCTCTGTGACAACTAGAAATAACTGAATTTGCAATGCAGTTTTCAGTACAGTCTTTCTTTGTCACTCTGCAAGATCACTTAGAATAGCAAAGTTATGACATTTTTTTGTCAAAATCAGAAAATGTCAAAACATGACTATCACATGTTCAGGATGACACATGCCCAAACACCCATGGCTTCCAGTCCCAGCTACAGCAGAAACTTTCTTCTTCTTTACTCCCTCTATCCCATCCTCCTTGAAAGAAGGCAAATAGCACTATTTTTCCTCTCTTCCTCTCCATCTACTGTGATGACCATTTCACAGATGGACCACATCTGCACCTGATCGGTATTTCACCAAGACAAAAACAGGACTTAGAGAATTCTGTATAAACTATCATGAAGACAAAAGAATAAAAAAAACTGATTATACTGAAAAACTCCGTGAAAAAATGAAAAAATAAGGAGATGGAAATATAATTCAAATGGCAAGGAGAAATGTCTGTCTGCAAACTAGTTCAGAGATTATTTCATCAGACTCCAAATCTGTATATGAAAACCCATTCTGAAGCAGCTCCTAAGATGGGTATTTAAGCAAAAAGGCTCTTCAGATAACCCCTTCAAGGAAAATGATTTCCTGTCTGATTCTAAAGGAACAGATTGGCATCAGGGCCTGTCGATATGCACCCAGGCTGGCAGTTAAAAATGTGTGTGAAAAACCCTGTGACAGAAAGGATGGCAGTGGATGGATCACGGAAAGAGGATCATGTATTTTTGACTAAGCAAAAACTGTGCTTGGGTGATACAGTCCTGTTTTGTATCCTCAGTTCATTTTGCTTGTCATGGGGATGGTCTGTGGCTTGCTGCAATGAGTGGCTTCCAAGAGGAAAGGACTGCCATCCCACCCAGGGACTGTGGTATAGGCTGTGCAGCACATGGTATGGGGTGTCCCCAGGATCAGTAGGTGATGCTGTAATACGGCTCAGAAATTAGTGAGAATGAGCAGAATCCAACTCCTAAGGCATCCACAATCCTACTTTTGCTAATTAAGAGTATAAAAGGGATAGAAAATGTGATCAGGCTCTAAATACATTTTCTGTGAGGACCAGAGGGAATGACTCTGATAAGAGGGGAAAACATAAAGCATGTTTTTCTAAGGTATTTATTATATTGAAATATGCACAGAGAAAAAACAGCCCTGAAGAAATAGGAGGGTTTTTTTTCCAATTGATTTCAGCATATTTCACTGTCTGACTAAACTCACCAAACTTCCCAAAATACCCCTTCAGACCCATATAACCAGCAGTGGGATGGCCTCAGATGTACCATTTGAAAGACAGTGA
This sequence comes from Drymodes brunneopygia, assembly GCA_013400955.1. Lineage (NCBI taxonomy): Eukaryota > Metazoa > Chordata > Aves > Passeriformes > Petroicidae > Drymodes > Drymodes brunneopygia. The sequence continues at coordinate 328,680 of VZTZ01043060.1, read as the reverse complement.
AGTTCAACATTTTCATTAGGAAGTGTTTTTCTACACGAGAAAAGAAAAGGGAAGTGGTATTTCATTTCATTTTCCTCTAAGAGGTGTGAGCCATGCTCTGTAGTTCAGGCCCTGACATTATTCACTGTCCATGCCTGTTCCAGTTCCTGGAGTTCCAATGGCACAAAAAAACCAGTTACTGCCATGTTAGTGAAAAAAGAGATGAAGTTGACACGGAATTTAGGATTTGATCAGCTTTGTGCTTGTGATGTGTGAATTTTTTTGCACAAGTCTTGCAATGTTGTTCATGCTTGCCCGTGGCTGCCACATTCACTTTAAAGCACCTGCTCTTTCTTAGGCACAATGGTTAGTGAAGGTTCGTTAACTGCAGATATAGCTAATGACCACAGAAGAAGCTGTTCCTGTGTCAGGTTTTAGCCTGGGATGTGCCCCACAGGATTCTGACCTCTTTAGCTCAAACGAGCCCCTTTTGAATGCTCAGGCTGGTTGGGGTACCTGAGCAGGGGGAAGGCGGCCCACAATGAGAGGTTAATAAACCCAATATGGAGCATGAGACCAGTGCTCTTCTCCTCCTGATCCCATCACCACCCATGCCATCCATGACCCAGCTCAAGGAGTAAAACCTTTATGTAGTATGTGGAACCTGTGGTTGAAGTGACAACAGCGTCCAAAGCTGGAGAATTAGAAAACTTGCACATGACAAGGCAAGAAAGTGCCCAGGCTTCTCATAAATTCTGCCAATTGAACAGAATATCTGTCTAAGGAAGACTTTGAAATCCATGCTAGGTTTTCATCCTGAGGAGAACAATACTCCTTTGCAGCATATTCTGGCTCTGGGGCAAAATACATTTATATTTACTGAACACTAAGAAGCATTCAGCTAGTTTAAATGATATGAAAGAGAAAGATGTATTTATGCCCCAAGGTTTTACTTCTCTTAATGTAAGACTTGTATTAAAAACGCTCTTCACATTTAGAAACCTGACAGTTGCCTGCATTTTGGCCCAGGGATTCACAGCTTGGGGGTCTGTAATGAGCTGGGGGGCAGGAGAAGATATGCAGCAAATCATACCTTTCTTTCCTGATGATCAGCACTTGCTCAGAGAGCAAGGAAGGCAGGTTTTTTTTTTTCCCCCACAATTTTATCTCCTTGCAATTTCCCAAGGCCCATAAAGATAATGATGAAGAGATCAGCAATCCAGTTACAACAGACTTAGGTTTTTTTCAGTGAGGGAGCCTCTGGCCCTTTGTCTTTTACAAAATAGAAGAGCAAGAATATTAAAAAGACACAGTTAAAAATGAAAAGATGCAAAATAAAATAGAGCTTGTCATTTGACTCCTGGGATTTATTATACTTAGAGTGATCTTGAACATATATCTTTTCTTCTCCCTGGGCTCTCACTAGTATCCACATAATGGAGAGAAAAAAATAAATGATTGCTGCAACTTTTACAGTGCCTCAAATTGGCAATGACTTTAGCAAAAATGAGGAGACTAATAACCATCAAACACTGAGAGATGAGTTACATTACCCCATTTGTCTCCTATAACTGTGTGAAGAAGCTGTGCAGCAGGTGGTAATTTCAGCTAGTCTTTGTTACGCTTGCTTTATTTACATACAAATTAATGGTTTCTTTTCTTCTGTATTATTTTTTTGTCACCATCTCTCCTCAGACTTGGAGAAGTACAAATGACATTGCACTACAGATGTTTGCTACCATAAATGAAGCCTGCTGTGAACTCCACCTCCTTACTTCAGATGGGACATGGAAAAGTTAATTAGATCTCTTCCCCCTTCCCTGTAACAGTGCTTGTCTATCTGTGAAGGATGATGCACGCCCAGATATTTTAGTGGAACACCTGAAATGAAGAGCAGAAATTACTTTAAGAGCAAATATTAAGCAAAGATAATAGTGTAACAAATATTTTCTTGTTAGAGAGACTGAGCCTGTGACTTCTGAATGTGAAAATGTTAACTTGCTCTGGTGATTTGTTCCCTTCTGTTTTGGACTGATGCATGGGCCACATACTGATTCAGAGGTTTCTCTGCAAGGAAATAAGATTTACTCTGGAGCTGATATAAAAACCTGAACTAATAAGGCACACGATGTATCTAACTATCCTGTACAATTACTTGGGGTTTGGTAACCTTGAAATGCCCCAGACAGAGAAAAAAAACAAAAAAAAAATCCGAGTGGAAGAGTTCTTCTTACCATGTACAGTAATGTCCAGAAACTTTCATTCCCTCCACTTTGTCCAGGTCATCTCTGGTATGGATTTGTCTGATGACTAAAGGGTTGTTGCCATCATGCTTTCCCAAGGATTGTTCCCAATTTGGAATTTCAGTGTTTTCATGTGTCATCAGATAAGACTGTGGATGTGCACCCTCAGTATTTGTATCAAGGCTGCATCTTTTGCCTCTGCACCTTTCTGAATGTTTCACCCTCTTCTCTGCCATCTATTCTGATTGAAACTTTTAGGATAGCAGCTCTCATTTGAATGTGCATAGATGAAATTCACAAGAAGGTCCTTTTTTTTATAGCAGCAATAGAACAAAAATACAGAAACATGCTCCAGCATGAGATTACTGTTGTTTCATTTCTCACATTCCCATTGAACCCTCAACAATTGCTTGGAACAATTTGTTTTAACACCTTCCTTGTTGCTGTTTTAACACCTTCCTTGTTGCTGTTTTAACATTTTCACCTCTAATATTTGGGTATTAAAAATTCTCTCACAACTGCAGTTGATCTTGGCTTTTTGAGCTCTCTCTGTTCTTGCTATTTTATCTGTTAATTATAGATATATATTGAAATTATAGGTTTCCATGTCAACAGGGTTTCTCTCTTTCCCTCCAGCTCTTCTTGAAAGCTGGCCAGCTGGCTTTGGATTTTTTACCTTGGCCTGAGTTTGTGGTGAAAGTAGAAGGCTTGTATTCCTTTTTACCTGTTTGTGTGGAGGTTGGATGCATTGTAATGAATGTGGGCATATCACCTCATATTAAATATTTGTAATAAGCCGAGGACAAAGGCACCATCTTTCAGCCTTGGCTGTCCTTGGCTTCAAGCATGTATTTTGTGTACCACTGTAGTGGAGAAAAGAGGAGCAATCTCACACTGGAGAGGGTGTGTGGGGAGCTGTAACTATGCCTAGGTTCTTCATAAAAAGTGAGATGTGTATAGAGAGAAGGTTCAACAAATCTGTGCTCCCTGGTTTATGTAATTCTAAAATTTTTGAACCATCTGTCCCATAAGAGATGTTCTCCATTTCAGAAACAAGCCTTTAAAAATACCAAAAGAATGGTGGAATGAAAAGAAAAATACACTTGGAAACAAAAAATACACTCAGCAACATTTCTTAGGCTTTCTTCCTGCGTTTGGCAGCTCTTGAAAGGAACCTGTTTCCAGTCAGTGCCAGATCAGGGATTTCCAATCATAAAAATATTATTTCTATTCATAACCAAATGGTTTATTAAGATAGAAAGGTGGCTGGAAAGTTGGAGACCAAGGTTGAGCTGGTCAGAGCAGGGGCCAAGGAAGTTTGGTGGTGCAGCAGATCATTCTGGGGGTCCTCTTTGGCTCCCACTGACCGTGAAGTAGGAGGAGCACTTGGACACCAGAGCCCATTGGGAAGGGCAGTGGCCTTGGAGGAAAAGTGTCTGGGGTCACCATCCAGTAACGTAAAGGGTGACACTCAGCAAAGAAAAATAAACTTTTAATCGTTCTGCAGTCTTTTGATTTGATTAATTTTATTATATTTATAAAATGCAGGCTCACTGCCTATATATATGTAGTTCTTCATGCAAGTTGTGCCAAGCATCCAAGTGAAAGGCAGTGAAAGTGTGGGGCTTTCAAAAGTATGCCTCCTCCTCTGGAGCATGCTCAGGGGCAAATGTTTTCATTCCTGCCTGAAGGAATAAAGAGAGTTAATAGATTAGCACTCATAAATGCAGGATGAAGCCTATGAATAAACTCGATGCCAATGCATTTGTATGAACAACTAATGTAGTTGCAAGCAAAATACATCACAAATTACAAGTGCGGGGCTTACAAGGATATTCATAAATGTAAATAACTGTAGAAAAAAAATGAAATCTTTCAGAAGCACAACTGAGGAAATGATAAGATACAAGTAATTCAAACAAGAATCAAAGGCCTGAATATCTGAGAAACTGGTGCTAATGAAGAAACAATTGTCTTCACAGATCAGCCATGCTAATGAACTGTGCTTTACAGATGATAGTGAAGCATTTTTCATGAATGTCTAATAAAGAGAAAACTGGTGAGACAATGAATAATAATGAAAACTGAAAATCTCTTAGAAATTAAAGGAATTGTGAACAAATATGCTTATGCTGTACTGGGAGCAATAATTAGTTATGTTCTCTTTGCTTTTCCAAAAGCAAGAAATATAAAGTCCTAATTCTCTACAGTATTTAAGAACAAATTTAAAGCAGAGCAGCAGATTAAATTTGGGTGGTAGCAGGCAGAAGAATGGCGTGGTATCCATGGAGAGTAACATATATCCATAGATAACCAAATGCAAGGTCTGATTTGAATAAGCATGATGTATGGTTGCTATGCTGCACCACATGGGAAGCCAGTGGGCAAATACACTGTGCTGTGGGGCTGGCACTGGGCAGGGTCTCCCCCAAATTTTGGTAGTCACAACTGCTGCAGATGGATGCTGCAGACAAGGGTCAGAAATGGTTTCAATATTCCCAAAATACAACATGGTGTTTCCAGTCAGGATGTCTACAGGATTACAATACCATGCTCTGAACACAGAAAGGATCATACAGACTCCTGCTCACAGACTATAGATTTTCAAAAAAATCAAAAGCTGTAGATTTAGGAAGTATTAAAACTGCATATGTGATATTTTAAAATTTTTTAAGATTAAAGTATTTTTCAGTGCATTTAAAGATATTTTGTCAGCCTCTGTGAGCATGGGAGCAGTTAGCTAGCAGTTTTTTCCCATTCAGCTGTATACTTAATCTTGCACTGTTAAGGCTTCCTGCTTTCAAACTTCTAGTAAAAATATTGTTCCTTACATCGATGTTGGTTCCAAGTACTCCTCAAAAATGAAATAAAGCTTATCAAATCAAAAACCTCACAGAAAATAAGGCCAGAGATTTGCTGAGCTACCGCCAGGTGTCAGAGTCTGCCAGTGCTTGTTTCACAACAGCTGCCACAGCTGGAAATAAGGCATGGGGGGAAAAGGGGAGGGAAGTGGGAATGGTGGAGGGTTTGGAGGTGGAGGGGGCTGAAGGATGAGAGGGGGGTTTGCAGTCTTTTCTGTAAACCTACTGTTTTCTAGACACAGCTGTAGCATAAATACTGAGGCACTTAATATTCTTTCTTAAACACCAAAACCTCTTACATGGGAATAACCTTATATGAATTATTATGGCTACCAAAGTAGAAACAAAAATGTGTTTACCAGTTAAAAGTAAAAAAAAAAATCATGTTAATGTGGAATTTAAAACATTTTCACTGGGAAGCCACTAAGATTTTTTCTCTTGATGCTGAATCATTATTTTTTTTCCTCCAAAAATCTCTGTTAGTTTCTGGAATTTTTTTTCCCTGTTATCTTGCAATATGATTTTGAAAGTTTATTTCAGATTTTTACTCATCTATTGATATGTTAAAAAATAAAAAGAGTCTTCTACCTCTCTAATAAATACCTTTCCTGCAGAGGAGAGCAGAGCTCACTCTCTGGGCCCATTTATATTTTCTCCAGCACAGCTTTTATCCTGTGCTGAGGAATCCAGGGCTCAGCCTGTGAGCAGAGCTGTTGCAGCTCTGGGGTCCTCAGACCTCAAGAGGAGGTGGAGGTACTTCTGCTGGTTTAGAGGGATAAATTTGTTCCACCCAAAGGCTGTCATGCTCACCTTACAAGAGAGGGATGAGGCACTAAAACAGCACTTCTTTCCAGAACACCTCTGCATGGACTCATACAGCTTAGGGGTTCCCCCTGGCCACAGGTACTGCAGGAGCACACTCAGAACCCACCAGGCACAGGCCCATCTGTCTTATTAAAGATGAGAAGGTTTAAACTTGACCACCTTCTTAATCAGCTGTTTATGTTCTTTGCTGTCCTGGAGTCTCAGGTTTTGGTGTCTCCAACAGTGAGCTTTTTAACTTTTTATTTCTGCATCTGATCCCATTTGTCATTTGCTGGTGTTATTTAAGTGATCAACAGGGAAATGTTGTCACCTAGGAAATAATGTAAACTTTTTCCTCTTGTATTTAGGTATAGCTTCTTTATGCAGACAATGAGGATACAAACTATGTCGACAGCTACTGTTACTCTAAAATCAATATATACCCTTTGTCACATCAGTGAAATATGTGCTTATCCTAGATGTTGCTCTCTGCATTTTATGCTTTAATTTGTCCAAAAAAAAAATTAGTATCATTCTGAGCTTCTTCTCAGCCTTCCAGTTGGATGAGCAGCCACCCATTGTGTTCTCTGTTAAAATCATATTGGATTGTGATGGGGGGTGGGGGGGTTGTTCCTTTTCATCTAATGAAAGCATCCTATTATATACTCACTTTTCAGTCTGAGGGCAGCCTGGAAATGAATAGATGAGACTAATGGGATTCTAATGGCCTGTAAAAATAAACCTACTGTTGTGGTATTTTAAAGTTCTAAGTGTGTTCTCTTGCTTCTCTTGCTGTCTGAGTGCAGAATATGGCACAGCGCTTCAGCATGTCGAGTGAATTTGTTTTTGTTTTCTCAGTATGTATAATGCAGGTGATTTTAGCCAGACTGCATTCATATAGGTTGGTAAGCAAATAAATAGAAATATATTTAAGGCACATATTTATACTCTGAAGAGTTTTATGGCAATTGTGTGACTAGTAGAAACCAAGAATATAATTGCTAGCTACCTGTGTGTGTTCATGCTTAGGATGAGGAGACAGGACTTGGCACATGTTCACTATATCCCCAAAAAAGGAATACATGTGATATTTTAGATGTTGACAGCTTAAAAAATAGAGCAGGGTAGCCAAGAATTATAGTGTGACTTCAGTTATTTAATTTATTGACTGACTTGTCTAATGCCAAACTAAAGCAGTAAAGCACTTAGCTGAAGTAAGACAGATGGTCAGTGAATCAACATTTCTGTAGAGATTGATGCTTTTATCCATTTTTTCAGTTCTCTTAGTTTTATTATCACAGTATTGATCCAAACATTGGATTTTGTATCAATTTACATCACCTGATATGTGATCAGGGTAAGAACAAATGTAATCTTTCTCCAAGAAAGATGCAATTTTAATAAGCCTTCTGGAGAAAACAGATATGGCAATTTTCATGGAAAAATAGAGGTCAACCCACAGTTTAAATACATATTTAAATCCTTTAATGCATTATTCTGCATACACATTTCTGTTACATTACCTTTAAAAACATTTTGTTCCTTGTTGCTTAGGAAGATACCAGTGATCCATAATGCAGAAGCTCCTGTTTTGAGTGCCACTGTACTAAATGGTACTAAATACCATTATTTAGTGGCTGCTGCTAGCCCTGTTTTAGAATTTAAAAAAAAAAAAAAGTGTTTTAGGGTTTGGAGATCTTTTTCATCATCACAATGGAACATTCATATTTTTGTGAATCAGCAGCTTTTTAAGATGGTGTTTGGGATGCCTGTGGCAGCAGGTGAGAGTGCACCTGCACCAGTGGCTGCCCTCAGCCATGCCAGAAATGGGCATTCCTCAGCAAGGCAGAGACCCAGTCATGGCCTGTGAGAGTGGCCAAGGGGCAGCACACAATGGTATTTGTGCAGTGGCTTTGACTGCAGTTTTTATCTTATCTCTCTGCTCTATAGGCATCACAGCTCCCAGTGTGGGCTGCTCTATGAGGCAGCCCAGGCAGGGATCTTCAGTGACTTCAGTTTTCTCCCCCAGCTTCCATTCTCTCACATAACACATGCAGCATTCTCAATTTTTATTTGTTTTACTTGCTCTGTATTTTCTTTTTTGCAAATTGTTTTTAGTCAGAAAAGTGAAAAAAGGGATGCTAGAGCACAGCATGGTAATGGCAGTGGAGTGCAATTCACCCCCAGGGCTTTCTCTGGGACATAAGGAGAGTGGGACTGAGTTAGATGGCACTGCAGTGGTTTTATGTCCACACCACTGTATGCTCAACTGCTTCCATTTGGTATAGTCTCATTTAATAAAAAAAAAATTAAACCCCCGACTTTTTTAAGGATAAGCAGCTCTCCTAGGTGTAAGAGTGATGAACTGTTGTTTATGCAACACACCATGTCTGTGTTTTGACTGAAGTTTCCTGAATTGAAACTCAAGTCAAACAGAGTTTTTAAAAATGACTGTACTCTGGAAAAAGTTTCCTGAGAAACAATCCCAACTGCATGCACAAAGTAATGGCAACAAAAATTCCCTCCTTCTTATCCTAAATAATAAGTTGTCTTCCTTTTCTTTCCTCTCTAAAAGAAAAAAAATGGACTACTGAAAGAATTTATTTTTTGCCTTCACTAATATCCATTATTAGCATTTAGATGATTAATTTTTCCTGGTAATTTTTCTTTGCTTATAATTTTTCACAGTAGAAAATTTTTGAGATTCAGAAATCTTTTGGTTATCATGTTCCTCCTCTGGCCAATAGATGGGACTCTTACCTCTGGTATCCCTTCTCTCTTTGATCTTATTGCATAGATAATAATGCCAACACCATTCCTGAAATCTGAAACGTGAAGGCAATGTTTCATCTCTGAAATTGTTTCAACAAGGGACCTCTGCAGCTGCTGACATTTCAAATAAGCCAGATATGCAGGAGATTGGAGATAGCAGAGCTTGAGGTTAGAGCAGGTTTATCTTTCAGGCAACGTTTCGTTTACAAATTAAAAACACTTATTGTCTGGAGGCTCTTTCCTCTGAGGAAGGATGCATATTGTAAGAGCCAGGTGACATAATAAATAAAAACCAAACCACCAAAGAGGTCAAATTAATTAGGGGAGTTAGTAATGACTGTGTTCCTGTTGCCTTTTACTCTCAGACACGAGACTGACACACGAATTGCTGAAGTATGTTAGGAGCTGGGCTACATTGGAATAGCAAAACTGGATTTTGTTGGAAAGCACTGCTTTGGGTGAGAGAGTTCCAAGGTGAAATGGTTTGTGGAAATAGCTCTTTCCTCTTATTTCTGATGAAATATAGGTGGGTTTCAGCCTAATTGGAAATGCAGCAGCTGCTGTGGTAGACCTGAGGTCTCCTGTGTTCCAGCTTTCCTGGCTGAGAAGTTATTGGTGGAAATACTAGAATATCATCAGTGAAATTTCGAGTCAGTGTCCTAAACTCAACTGCAGGGAGTCTGGAACCTCTTTGTGGCTCTTATGGCATGTGGATAATTCTTTTGCAAACAGGGAGCTGAATGCCTGAATGCTACTGCAGTTAGCATGGTATTCAGAGATTGGCCCTCCAGGTTTAATTTCCATAGCTTTTCCTTTTTCCAGTGAAATGCTTTGATTACTTTAACTTGTCTTTTTAGAATATGGAATAGAAAGGAGAAGATGAAGTCCTAAAGCAGAGCTGCAGTGTCCCACAGTGGAATGCATTTTATTTTCTAGCCCTCAAGATGGCTGTGAAATGGGGACCAGTTTGGTCTTCAAGGGTGTGTTGCTCTCTGCTGCTCTTGTTGCAGCATTATCCCTGCACATTTCCTTTCACAGTGTTCCTGTGTGTTTGGTTCCCCTGTGGATTGTCCCTTGTGCCTGTTGCCTGAGCACCTTGGGGGATGCTCAGCAATGGCCTGGAAAACACCACACATTAGGACACAAATGTGAGCATATGCAGCGTGTGTGTGCAACAAATACACAGCACTGCCCCGAGGGCATCTGCTCAAAATTGGTCACATGAAAGGGGGTGATGCCATCAGGCCCCAGCTGATGGTGCTGAAGTGTGAGATGACCATCAGTCAGATTAAGCAGCAGCCAGGGAGTTGTGCATGACTTTTGACACAAAGGAGTCACACAGAAAAGAGATGTGAAGGGCACATAAAAGAGTTGTGACAGAGCTGGGTGTGACACAGCCAGAAGCTGCCTCACCAGCACCTCCACCTCTGCCCAGGCCAGACAGAGCATCATTCCTGAGGGTACTGGGAGGTGCCTGTGTCCCTTTGGCAAGAGAGAGGACAGCAGCACTCTGGACATGCATACCTGCAGCATGCAAGCCTGAAAACACAGGGTGCTGACATTTACATAGTTATTAGCAGTTCATGGGTGCCTAGAATTGTGGAAATTACTGACATCATCCTAATTTTATAGGAGACTGTCAGGAGGCTTTGCCTCAGTGTGTGCCTGCTTGAACCTTGTGCTTCCAATGCCCACAGGCAGCTGGGAAGCAAAAGCTGCACTCCTGGAGTGTCTCAGCTTTCATTTCATCCAGATGGATTCAGTTTCACACAGAATGAACTCAGCACTCCAAAACCATTCCCAAAGCATGGAAAATGGGCACATGGAAGTGTTCTGGCTCACCCAGCAGAGTAGCTGGTGCAGTGTGCCCTCAGCTGAGCAGGATTTGTTCCCATCACATGGATGTCTCACCACCAGGTCAAAGGCACGAATGACCTACAGCAGAGGGGCATTGAAAACCCCAGTGCTGAGCTGCCTGAAACCAGCACAGCTTTGCAGGTGGTGTGTCTGACTCTCACACCCACGTTTCACTAGCAAAATGGAAAATGATGCCATGTTTTCATTCTGTTCCGTAATGAAAGTCCCAAATAAATGAGTTTGGTATTCTAATTTATTAGAATTTTATCTATTGTTTTTTAAGTTAAAAGCAGTTCTATTTTTAATTACAGATAATTCAAGTCCCAAAAGGCAGGGAGGAGAATGTGTTGGCTACAAAACATGGCAATCCCTTACTGATCTATTGTCACTACTGTAGCCCCACCAAAATCTTTTTATTTTTTTTTTTAATAATAAGGTATGTTAACTTATCCTATCTTTATGCAATAAATGAGCTATTGCAGTTCTACCCTACAGGCAAACCTGTCAGCTGTTAAAATGAATTATTAATATTTTTTTTGGTTTTACAGTCTCAAGGGACTTTCCTTACTTTGAAGAAAGCGAACTCCACCACCTGCAAGCTAACTCTCAGGTGTGCCTTTAGTCAAAGGGCTTTTGGCAAGTTGTGCAGCATCCCTCTCAAAGCACATGAAAAGGAGTGGAGGTTGATTATCTACTGGTTAAAAAAGGAAATAGGGGAAGGGAATTTCTTGATCATGTTGAAGTTCTGCAAACAAAATGTGCCATTCTCTTTAACAAGGACTTCCATTTATCCCCAGGCTGTCAGCAGGCTGGCCAGACTGCTGAGTCAGATCAAATGTCCTCTCAAATGATCAAAAGTTGTGTTCATTCACACTCTCTGCTCTGTTTCCCCTTGCAATGCTCTCTGACTGTTGTTTGCACAAAGGCTTTGCTTGGGACTTGCTTTAGTGAGCAAATGCCAAAGTCTGTGTTCCTTACAGGGCAGCTCAATGTCCAGCACATAAGTACTGCACAGCATGTTTAGGTAGCATACATGTCCCTGTTGTCCCTGTTAGGTAGCACACATATCTCCGTGCAGGGGAAATGTGCTTCCAGCTCACAGAAGCACCTCCTCTTGCCACATTTTGTCTAAATTATTTCATTCATTTTTGAACCAAGCCAACAAGGTTACAGAATACTGAGTTTTCCTGAAATCTTTAAGTTGTTGTTAAATGTTTCTCTTGTGTCCTAAATGATGGATTTGTTCCTCACCTCCTACTTGCCTCCCCTGCATTCCCCAAAACATGATGAAATTGATGACCTGAACGTTCAGAGAGACAAAGGGAAATATCTCCTTATGTTGGACATGATTAACCTCTATCTTCAGCAGTGGAAGAGAACATTACTTCAAACACTACAGGTGCACTTTGACAAGAGCAGAACAATTTAAATGCTTAGTAACTTCACAGACAAATTCAATTTATTGAGAGTAGTCTGTCATTATACTTTTAAATGCTGCATGGCTGTATTGGAGGACAAGAAGCAATAGAGTTTCTTCCAGAGAGAGAACTGTCCAACAAATCAGTGATTTTTCCATTATACTTTCTCCAAAGTATAATTGTCAGTGTTAACAGTTTGAAGCTCAGTTTATTGAAAGAATAATCTGAAATATAAGGGAAAGCAGTTCTGCTTTTCATGGCAACTTGAAACCATAATGAGATGCTTCTGACCCATGATGCACCTGTGTGTGTGCTTTTTCTGGCCTCCACGCCTGAGAATGATGAGTAAGAGCCCCATTAAACTGCTCAGAGTCTGTGGCCATTTGCATGAGGGGTTTCTTCTGTACTGTAGCTGTGATAGGGGCTGGAGTCTGGCAGCCCAGAATTCAGGCAGGCTGCACTGCTTCTCATCCCCTTGATTCTCTGTGCCCTTTGCCACCCTCCATTTAATACACAATAATCCTTGGTGTGCAGAATGTGAGGGCATTTTACAGAGTTTGGTATTCCAGGGGAAATGTGAGTGCCAGGTCAAATGATGCTTTTAGCTCCCTCTGGCTAGATATATCGATTTAAGTGTAGTCCATTAATGTAATAATTATGAATTCATGACCCAGTGTTTTGCTCTCCTGTACAGAACAGTTACTGTTTCATAATGGCTTTTTTTTTTTCCCAAGTATACTTAAAACCCTCTGCACTATCTGCTAGAATGGATGACCTTCTTTGGCTCCAAGTTCAGGTAAATTATGTAACCAAACATTTCTACCCCAGTTCTCCAAAAATGATAAGCGCTGAATCAACCCAGCAATGACAACAGAAATGCCAAATAAACTAAGAACCCAGGATGACCTTACACAAAACTGAAGCTGATCAGTTTAATCCAGGATAGCAAAAAGTGCTGTCAACTTTATTTTATCAGTATTTAAAAATGAGTGCATTAATGAAACTTAGTATAATTTCAATAAATTTGTGTGTGTTTTTTTCTTTTACTATTGGGAAACTGAGAGACAAGAGAATGAATACATGACTATACCAGCAATTTGTAAAGGCATCTGTTTTGTATGGATTCCTGGTTCCCCACTTCTTGCATGTTCATGTTTGACTCCTCCTCTGCTTTGTCCCTTGTAGTGGAGGAAGACCATCCATCACATTTCACAGCTCAGAGCACATCCATGTCAGTTTTGGATCATTTTCTATAGTTTGCAGTTCATTGTCTCCTACTTCAACGTTTTACTATTCCTTTCCTTTTGGTGGTTGGAGTTATCCATAATTTTATCTTGTTCCTTTACCCTCAGGAAAAGGGAGTTTTCCCATCTTCACTTCAAGTCTTGCTTGCAGGGATACTGAGGGGACATTTGGGAGCTAGAAGAGACTGCTGTTTCACCAGGCTCTGGTGGTGAGGTATACAAGGATGTGCTTCCAAGAGAATGACCAAATTTGGTAGGAAAAGAGGGCTGAGTTACCCACCCCTACTGGCCACAATAGCTAGTGATAACATATCCTAAAAAAGGGAAACTAAAAAGAATGAAAGCTGCTTTTCTGAAGATTAAGACCCACTGGTCAGGGCAGACTGTTAAATATGTCTGTAGGGATTTGGTCTTCACCAAGAGAAGGCCACCCACTCTGCCAGGTTCCCTCATCTTTAGCAATCTAGAGTGAAGGAGGAGCAGATGGATTCTGCTTGCCCTGGAAGCCAGAGGGAGGAGCACCAGCAGGTGGAGGCCACCTTGTATGGCTGAGCCTCCTCTGCAGATGGGGGATCCAGCACAGGGAGGCACTTTGTGAAGCAGGATGGCAACTCAGCACTTTGCTTGGCACACTCCTGCAGCCCAAGAGGGAAAGGTATGATGAAGAGTACAGGGTGGGAATCAGACTTGGTGTTCTTCTCCATGCAGAAGAATAGTAGGGAAGTGGTTTCCAAAACCAGCCAGCCAGCTTCTCCTCTGACAGTGGAAATAGGAGATGGCTTAACCTGCAGCCTGCTGTGCCTGATGTGTGCCCAGTGTGCACCACACCTTGCAGGTTTGCTGCACCCTAAGGGGTCACTTGAATGAACAGGAGACTCAGAAACACTAACAGTTTTTGCAGACAAATGAACTAACAAGCAATTTCTCCATCTGCAATGCAGAAATGTTTTTCTCCTTTTTTTTTTTTTCCACTTGCTAAACAAGCCAGCAGTATAAAATTATTTTGGAAGAATGCGTTGTTATCAGTTCCTCACAGCTGTAGCTTAAAGGAGAGAAAACTCCCTGAAGCTTTCAAAACTGGCAGTGCAATGGTATGGTGAAGAAACCCATGGCAGAAGGTGCACATCCTGGCATGGGTCTCTACCTTGACCTCATGAAAAATCCTTTCATTGCAAGAGAATCCAAGAACTGGCAGCAGTTTCACTGAGCTGGACTGGAAAGGACTGTCTGTATCACAATAGCTGCTATGCAAATTCCTTACATTAATAGGTTTCAGGTCTTTGTGATGGAAGGAATTGATTGCTTTTTCAAGAGAGGGGAACAGAACAGTTTTACATTCTCACATTTTTCAGACAGAGAAAAATATGTGGTCCTTTCCACTTTCCAAAACATAGTTAATTAATTAGCAAATTTCTTGCACTTTTATTTTCCATTCATTAGACTAACTTTTAGAGCAACCTCTCTTAGTTCTTGGTGCTATACAAGCATAAAATAAGGGTGAATACCTGCCAGACAGTGGTCTAAAGAGACAACAGAGACAAAAAGTAGGACATAATATCCTCAGTAATAGCTGGATGCCAAGGCACAGAACAGCTAAGTCATTTACTCAGATCATGATTGATGAGGAATAACATTTCTTGATCTGGTTCAATGCTTAGTCCAGTGCTTTATACATTGGTGTTATGTACAAATTGACAAAAAAAGCTCTTTTTAGATTAATTTAGCATGATGAACAAGTGAGACCAAATTATAAGATTTTGGACCAGAAGTATCATTACCAGATCATTTTTTTTTCTATTGGCATGTTGTAATGGGACATAGTACTGAGCAGTCATAGATTTGTCGGATATTATCATAAAAACTGCTTTTGTGATTAGCACCATTCTTCTTAAAGCAAGAAGTATTTCAGCCACAGCTATTCTTTTCTAGGAAGTAGAACATTATAATGAATGTGTCTGTCTTATCCTCCTGCGAACAAATCACTATTTTATGAAACAGGGACATACAGTATCTATAAAAAAAAAGTAGTGTTTTTTAGCAAAAAGAAATTATTACTTAGGTGGATTTTCAAAAGTATCTTACTAAGGCAAAAGAAAATTAAAATAGCCAAAGATATTTAAATATTCAAAACCAGTGTTCACAGTCTCTTCTGAGTTACATGAGAGCACACTAAGAGAAGGAAAGCACAATTTATCTGAGAAAAAATGTTCCTCTTTGCCATTTTTTCTCCTAGTTTTTCCTTCTTTCCAGTGTCTTTTTCAGTGCTTCCTCTGATACTGAGTTGAATGCTGATGAGTCAATACTTGAAATAAATATATATATGACCAAGATGAAGTACTTGAAATTTGTCACCACCTCTGACTTTCTGGCTGGAAGCTGAGAAGTCTAGCAAGGTCTGTGTTTTTTCTGATGAATTATAAAAAAATCAAGGTCTCACTGAATGGCAGCGAGATACACTTCAGGTGTATCAGCCCCAGTTTCATAACATCAGCAAACTTGCTGAGGGTACATTCTGTTTGTCTCTCTTGTGTATTCACAAGCTAAACATAAAACCACCAAATCAGAAAAAAAAGTGTCTCTGAAATCATGACATTTGCAGTGGAGCCAGAAGCAGGTGAAATACCTTAAATGAATTCCAACTTATTTAATATCTCATTTTTTCTTTACTTCTATGGTGGACAATTACATAAATTATGAATATGTGGGTACAGGCACGAACTTGTTTTCATGCATCAATTAAATAATTGAGGTCAGCCATAAGAAAGAAAAAAATAATTGTGTGTTCTTTCAGGCTCTTTTCAATTATGCACATTATCAAGTTAGCAGGAAGGGAATCCAAGTCTGAAGGTCTGAACTGGCTACTTGTATTCATGAGGCAGATTTAGGAAGTATAATAGATCATTTTTTGTTTTGTTTCAGTGGTCAGGAAGAGTTAATCAGATGAAAGAAGGATGTAAGGTATGGGGAGTCATTAAATAGACAAATGTATTTCAACAACTGACAAAGCAGTTGAAGTGGGATGCTAAAAGTCTGTCAGATGGCTGACAGAAGGCAAGAGAAAAAGGAATAGTTGTTCAGTGCCTCTCCTGCAAAGAGAAGAGGATTCGATGAGGCAAGAGGCTGGAAAATTAAAAACAAGCATGTGGATATATTTCTTTTTATGATGATCTGATCTAGTATGGCTGTCTTATATTATTACATTCAGCATAAAACATCCAAGCCTAATTTCAACTTTTAAAGTGTATCAGGAGGAAATATTTTCCAATAAGGTAGAGATGCTGTAAATCAAACAGAAAGCCAATCATGTCCTGGGCTGCATCCAAAGCAGCGTGGCCAGCAGGGCAAGGGAGGGGGTTCTGCCCCTCAGCTCTGGTATGAGCCCATCTGGAGTTCTGTGTCCAGCTCTGGGGCCCCAGCATCAGAAGGACATGGACCTGTTGGAGTGAGTCTAGAGGAGGGACATGAAGATGGTCAGAGGGCTGGAGCACCTCTGCTGTGAGGAAAGGCTGAGAGTTGGTGTTGCTCAGCTTGGAGAAGAGAAGCAACAACAAAAAAATCCCACTACAAAAGAGGTCTAGCTCACAATATTTGAGTAAATTTCAAATCTTCCACAAGATATTTCCTCCACAAAGGAAATCAGAATGCAGAACCTACATATAGAACTTCTGTTTCGGACAAAAGATTGATAAAGTCATTGCTTCCTTTCATCAAACTGACACACCAAATGGAAAAATATCAACATTAGCTTAAAATCATATGTTATTTCTTATTCTCCTATGAAGATTTTGTGTCATTCATATTTTTCTTTGAGAGATACTTTACTTATCGGAGGTTTTTTGATGTATAAACATCAAGTCTAATATTACTGCACTTTTAGTCCAACAGATTTCTGTTCTGTTTTAGGAAAATAACAAACTAAGACCTGTCAGCGCTGCCTCTACTTAAAGGTCTCCTGATCCTTACAAGATCAGGATCAATGGATTTCATCAATAGTTGATGACAGCTGAATACCATTAGGTTTGGATATAGAAATTAAAGCTTCCACTAGAGCAAGAACCAGCTACTTCCCTCACTTAAGGGGTAATATATGATGGAACTGCACAAAAAATATTGTTTAACTCCAGTTAAAAATTTAGAGATTCCTCTTTTTGTTTCCTTTTTGCCTCATAAGTAGACTGCTGACAGCAAAACCCACTTCTCCTCAAAGTCAAGTGGAGGAGGGACTAAAATCTTTGGATTTGAGGGAAAAGGCAGGACCTAGTGTTACAGTTAGCAAGTTAAGAAGAGGCAGTAAGCAGGGAACTGGTGGATCTGTCTCCCTGGGGCTGTTTTTCACTATGAACTTCTGCAACCCACACAGAAGGCACATGGAGAAATTCAAATCTCTGTGAGGAGGCTCAGTCCATCTCTCTAACACGACCCCTGACCACACTCTTCCAGCGCATTTTCACATTATTTTTTGTTTAGAATAAATAAGCATTTTTTGACTGATAGATGTGTCACTGAAGTGTTTCCAAACCCTTTAATATGCAGCAAAAAAAGTCACAACGGCTACTGCTTGCATTTTGACAGGTTTCTTATTTTTCTGGCAGGTTGTGCTTCTCCCATAAAAGTAGAGGTGTTTTAGAAGGACATCTCTTCATTTGTGACTCATTCTGCACGGTAGTATCTTCATTGACTTGAGGCTGATAAAATATTCTGCTTCCTTTTCATAGCTCCAGGGCTTTTTTCCTTTTCAGAACTGGTTTGGGTGGTTTTTTTTTTCCTATAATACCATGAAACTTTGTTTTGTTGTTCCGGTGGGGTTTTTGCCTTGATGTGAGAGCTGCTATCTGTTCAACCACTCTGCCTCTTTTCTCTCCTGCATTTTTGGACTGAACTCTTCAGTGCAATGCCAATATCTGCTGTACAACCTTACTTTGCCTTTTTTGTCTTTTCCTTATTTGCTTTGAGAGAATCAGAAGTACCTGCATTTCCTAGGTATGAGATGTTGATGCAGACTGATGAGAGCAAATCTACAAATTTTCTGGAAACTTCTTTGGAGTTACTGTCAGTTGATTCTGATACATCCTTTTTGTACTCAAACAAAGCACTATTCTAATCCACTTATTTTTGCATGATAAGCAGCATGAAATAGACTTTACTGGGGATTTTTAGTAGCCATTTAAATTCCTCTGAAACTATTTTATCACTTTGGTCTGAAATTACCTTTCTCAGATCATTTCTTCTGTGAAAGTAATGATGTTTACCATAACTGGCTTGCTAAATAAATGTTGAGTCCCCTGTGATTAATGTGCTTATTCTTGTCAGCAGAATGAAGCTGTAGCCTATGTAATGTCAGACATGCCATGGAGCAATTTCTAGAGCCTTCTGGAAATCCCTTTGGTGCAGTTATGACCTGCTCAGAGAACTTCATCTAGGTTTATCCCTTTTCCCATGCAAGCAATGACATTTGCAGCTCTATGTTAGCAAATGTTGTGATTTAGGAATGGTGTTCTCCAGTTTAGTACTCCTGCTAAAAACACACTGCCACTTGCAACTCCCTTCCAATGGGAGGCAGAAAAGGTAGATATCATGGGTTAATATAAGAACAATTTACTGGAAACAGCAATGAGAGAAGAAAACAAACAGTAACAGCAACAATATTAATAAAAAAGTATACAAAAGAGAAAGTTATTCCCATGCAAAAATGCTCATCGTGAGCCCCAAGACAATGAACAAATGATAACAGCTTCCCCCCTCCAACCAGCTTTTTCTCCTTTGAAAGCCACACCTTTCTTCTCAGAAGACAGACAGTCCCTTAACTCCTGCCCTGGAAATGATGTGAGTGGTACAGAATGATCTCCTGGCCACACACACACAGGTCTGGGCTCTACGCCGTCATGACTACTGCAAAATAAATACCTCTGTCCTGGATGGAACCAGGACTAAATTATTGCAAGGCAATAATTCAGTGACAGGGGGGCTTTTTGGCAATGCAGGGGGCTACAAGAGTGGCTTCTGTGGGAGGTGTTGGAAGCTTTCCCCATGTCTGAGAGAGGCAATGCCAGCCTGCTCCAAGACAGAGCTGCTGCTGGCTGAGCCCATGGGTGTTGGTGGTAGCACCTCTGGGGTAACATTTAGTGGGGGAAAGAAAGTGGTGCAAGAGTAACTGAAAGAGAGGAGTGAGAATATATGAGAGAAACCTGCAGACTCGTGATTCAGGGAAGAAGAAGATGAAGGAGGGACTCCAGGCACGGGAGCAGAGATTCCCCTGAGGAGAATCTCTGTGGTGCAGGCCATGGTGAGGCAGCTGTGCCCCTGCAGCCCATGGAGGTGCACAGTAGAGCAGAGACCACCTGTGGTCCATGGAGCACCCCATGCTGGAGCAGGTGGATCCTGAAGGACACTGTGACCCTGTGAGAATTTCATGCTGGAGCAGGCTCCTGGGAGGACCTGTGGCCCCATGGAGAGAGAAGCTCACGCTGGAGCAGGTTTGCTGGCAGGACTTGTGACCCCGTGGGTGACACATGAACGAGCAGCCAGTTCCTGAAGGACTGCACCCCATGGAAAGGACCCATGCTGGAGCAGTTTGTGGAGACTTGCCATCTGTGGGAAGGATTCGTGTTGGAGAAGCTCGTCGTGGAACAGTTCCCCTTGAAGGAGCTTCATTCTGGAGCAGGGGAAGAGAGTGAGGAGTCCTGTGCCAGGATCAGTGGTCTCTTCAGGTTTCTTGTCTCTACTACTAAGAGTACATTTGCTGAAAGGGACCAGCACACACACTGCTTGCTAGAGCCTTCACAGTGTCAGCCTTCCTGCTCACCACAAGCTCATCATATATTGGACCAACCTTGCTTGGAGATGTGACAAGGGAGAAAAGCCCAAGAGCTTTGCTTACATCATCACTACAGGCTCCCAGCAAAGGTAAAGATCCACAGAAATTCAGTTGTATGAAGGTTGCTAGTTCTGCTCCAGCTCTGAGCAACTTTCAAACAGTCATGTCACAGCAGCACTGCCCAGTTACACATCTGCACAGAGTTCATCTTTATTTTAATCCTTTTGGTAGCTCCCATAGATTCTAGCTACTGCTTGTCTGCTGTTCAAACAATGGTTAAATAAAAATGCCCCCAGTTCTTGCTATAACTTCAATCTGATAAAATCTTGATGTAAAGAAAAATTGCTGTTTCTTTTGTTTGAGGGCTCAGAAGACTGAATGACACTTCCTGAAAGAGACAATGCCTTTTTCAAAAGACTGATTAATTGTGAATGAGGAGATCTTCCCAGCTCTGCAGGGCCAAGTAGGATGTCCTTGATCTGCATCACCATCAGAACGGAGAGGGGAATTCTGACAGATAGCGGCTGCACTTTCATTTTTGAAAGATAAGAGATGTGATGCCTAAAACTACTTTATCTCTGTTCACATCCAGTTCTGTCTCAACCTTGAATATGCTGCTTCAAAGCCCCTGGATTTTTCAGTTCTGCTGTTGTGAAAATGCCTTGTGTGAAGGCAAGATCTTGTGAGGCAAGATTAAAGCTTCTGGAACCTGCTGCTTTCAGCCTATACACATTGCAGAGGATGCAGGTTTCAATGTGTTACAGGTATTTAGAAAATCCACAGAGCCTCCATGTGACTTAGCTGTATGTATTTCACTATATAACTTAATTTCAGCTGTGATAAAATGATCTGGCCACTAATGCTATGTTGCCAAGGAGATTATTTGACCTCTCTCAGACAGAGTTCAGTATGTGGAAAGCAAAAAAGCTCGGCATAAACAACTCATTTTAAAAGAGCATCCATGCATAATCATTGACGCTGTACAAAATGCAATACACATTAATTCCTTCTTTCTATCTTCATGAAAATCAATTATCCTAGTTGGAGTTTTACAGTGCCCAAACTGGATGGGGTTTGACCTCTGAGAAAAGATATCTGACAAAGTGTTCTAGGCTTTTTATGGCTGTCAGGAAGCAAAAGATGAGAAACAAGTTGTGACTGGAAATTACTGCAGTAGCAACATAAGAGAATTTATGAGAATGATGTGTTACAAGAGCAGTCCAATTAGAAATAAAATATTTCTCATGCCTAAGAATAACAGGATAGAAAGTCTTTCTTTGTCTCTTTGCACAGTCAGGATCTGATTTGATGTCTGCTTGAATCAATGAGGAAAGCTCCCTCAGTCTGTGTAGAAACAGGATCATAACAAAAAGAATAATAAAGAAGAGTCATCCATGACAAAATGTCTTTAAAAACTGTAAAAAGAACAGGCTGAACATGCTCTCAGCATAACTTGTCCATTTTGAGGCTTTATAACAAATTGTGGATAGGACAGGTAAAGTGAGGCTGGAAATATCCCAGCTCTGCCCAGCATGACATGGTTAGCCACTCTGTGCTTCTCCTGATGTTAAAGGAAATGCAAAGCCAGTTTGGGGCACTGGTTTTTCCAGAGAAATTGTGGACTGACATATCCAGATTGCAAACAGTTGTTGCATGCAGGTGAAACAGGAAAACAAGACTTCGAGAAACAAGCCACAATCTCTGAAGCAGAGCCAGGCCTTCATTTTGAAAGAAAGAATTTCCCCTGGCATGATATAAAATGGACTGAAATAATTAGCAACCATATTAGAACTCTTCAACAAACTGATACCATTCAGCAATCCCACTTTTCAATAAAGTCCCTATTTTGTTACTTTATCAAGACTAAACATCACCAACTGAGTTGGACTTTTTGGGCACTTGTCAGCACAATGGGCTGTGGCTGCATGTGCCCTTCTTGTGTAATGAAGCTGTGACAGGACATGCAATTCAAAGTGCATTTCTCCAGTTACTCAGCATACATAAAAATTGCCATCCTATAAAAGATCATGACTTAAAACTGTGGTGTCAGAGCAGGAATGCTCAACAAAAAATGTACCTGTACAACCTGCTGTGTTGGGAATACATGCTGAGATCAGCTGTCATCTTTGTTATGTGCTTTCCATCCACAAAGCATACCCAGTGTTCAAGCATCAGGGTGAATCACTGAATTAGTTTTCCACCCTTCTTTCGGCAAGGCAGTAAAAAAACCCCTTTTTTAAAAAAAATGGGCTTTATTTTAAAGTGTTGATATTCTAGGATATTTGCAGTTAGCAATTTCCTGTGCCATTTTTTTCAACTAAAAATCCTTTTCCCAGGATTTGGGCTAGCTGTAATTGTCCCAGGAAAACATGACCAGTAAATGGATGCAAAATGAGATTGATTTGATATGATTTAGTCTGTGTTTTATTTTGCTTTTATGCAGTTTGTGCCCCTATTTGTAAGGATAAGACATCAAATAATACTGAATCCCAAATGACACTCAGCATGTGCTCACACAGACATGGCGACATGAAGAAACACTTTGTTCAGTGTGTTTTATGAATGCCCATTCTTCTTTTCTGAATTCCTCATGTTTCCAGACATCTTTGAATACATATGTACCAGACAAACAGCTTATGTGCTTTGAAACTGTTCACAAAGTGCCTGTTGCTAGGATAGCTGTACCTTTTTCAGATACAGTTGTAAGGATGGAAGCTTCCTCCCTCTTTGGTTTTTCAAAAGCAGTTAAAAAATGAGGACTCTTGTCCTCAGCACACAAAGGGATGTGCACAGCATTGAATTAAAAATCACAAGCCTTAGGATGTTGTTAAAGTCTGACTTGGTGTCAGATTTTTTTGTTGCAATTTTCATTGCAACAGGCAGCAAAGTACTGATGCAGCTGAATGTATATATTCAACCATGCTAATTTTTAAACTTAATTCTAAATATTTGGGGCTTCAGGACCTTAGGTATTTATTTGATACTGCTTTTACAGTCATTCTCTGTTTCACATTGTTGGGATCTGTGTGCTTTGGTGCTGTTCCCTGCAAACAGCTGCATGGCTCCTCCCCTGGACACCATTTTAACTAAAGGTGTATAAACCACCTCTCCTCAAACCCATGTGCAGTGCTAGGTCTTGTGCCGACATTCCAAGGTTTCCTACCACCTTTAGGAGCTGATTCCATCAAAAAGTATTACAGTGAATTAAAGGACTGTATATTTTTCCTTAATAACCTTTGCAATGGTATGAAATGCAAAGGAAGACCAACAACTACTATGACTGCAAATGGCCATGGCAACTAACAAGCTGGTTGAAAAACTCTATTTGTAGCAACTTAAAAAAAAATGTTATTTTAGTCCATGCTAACGAGAAAAAACTGTTGTAGGGCTCGTGTCTTTGTATTGTCCAGTTTTGTGAATGTGAAGTGACAATCAGGTTCACAAGAGCTGTTTGAAATAGGCAAAAAGAGCTTTGTTTCCTGGGATGTTAAATGAAGACATAAATATATGCAACTCACATTCCACCTCAACATTCTTGCTGCTGCTTCATCTCAGGGTGAGCTGTGCAAGCAATGACTGTTGGGGCCAAGAGTCACAAATTCTCACCTTCTCTTTGCAGTGCTTATTCTGAGACATATTTTGTCCTTGTTTAGTTTAAGTTCTGGGCTTTTGAACCACTTGTTTATATGAACTATATCTCACATTTTGTGATCTATATTAGTTAAAGGTAGTTTTTCTTGTTGAATGTCATTTTCCATGGTCCTTGTATCTTCTGGTGTGTGTGAACAGGGATGTCACTTAACTGACTTGCTAAGGCAGCGTTTTTAAAAAATGATCCAGCCTTGTCACCAAGCTGTGACCTAACTGTTCCTTGACAACTACATGAAAAATAATAAGAGACTGACAAAAGTCCAGAATTTTATCCATCCAGATTTATAAAAAACCTAACCTTACTACTCTGCTTGTGCTGCTCTACCATGTCAAACTTCCACTATACATGTAATGGAGTCAGATCCTTCCCTGCTCCAACCTGCTCTGCAGCCAAACACAGGTCCTGGCATAGCCTCCCAGTCCCTGGGTGTCAGGAATGCACCAGAGTCTTCTGCAGCATCTCCCTCCAGAGGGGAAGCCACCTCTGGAGATCATCTAGTCCAACCTCCTGAGCAAAGCATTCACAGGTGGATCAGGCTGCTCAAGCCTTGCCTAGGCAAGTTCTGAAAACCTCCAGTTGGAGAGTCTCCAAATCAGTTATCCAAGCAGTTTTCTAAGAAACCTGCAGTGCAGTGTTACTGAGTGCAGCTCAGCCTCACCCAGTACCACTGACTCACTGTTGATTTTGAGGAGCAGAACTTCCACCCCTTCATTTCAGAAGGAATGATGAGGATTGACCTCCATATGGCAGGGGGCTGTGTTTCTCAAGGTTGATCAGCCTTCCAGATTTTTCTCCATCATCCTCTGTGATAGGGCTGGGCCTGCAAATGTGGATGGGGTGAGTGGGGGGAAGGAAATAGTTCCCAGCTCCTGGGAGACCCATGGGAGGTCTTGCTGGATATGTTCTGTACAGCAAATCATCAAGAAGCTGCTCTCTTCTTCAAACAGTTCACCCACAGCTTGGTCTCCTTCCAGTGCTTCTGTAAAGACTCAGTCCCAAGCCAAGTTAGCTTTTTGTCCTTTTCTTGGTTTCTTTTTTTGTTTGTTTGGTTGGTTGGTTGGTTTGGGTTTTTCAGTTGTTTGTGGTTTTTCTCTTTTTTGTGTGTGTGTATTTTTATGTGCATGTGGCAGGGGTGGCAGTGGTTTTGTTTTGGGTTTTTCTTTTCCCAGTTTCTTTATTTTCTGAGTTATGTGGCTTTCTTAACCCTCCTGTATCTCATAAAAAATAGCCTTCATCTGTATTTCCTTCGGCTGCATGCTGTGTCCCTCACTGTGTCCCTGTGTCCCACACTGTGTCCCATAGTGTGGCCCACACTGTGTCTCTCACTGTGTCCCACACTGTGTCCCTGTGTCCCACACTGTCCCACACTGTGTCCCTCACTATGTCCCTGTGTCCCACACTGTGTCCCTCACTGTGTCCCTGTGTCCCACACTGTGTCCCACACTGTGTCCCTGTGTCCCTCACTGTGTCCCTCACTGTGTCCCTGTGTCCCTCACTGTGTCACACACTGTGTCCCTGTGTCCCACACTGTGTCACACACTGTGTCCCACCCTCCCAGCGGGCCACCTGGAGCAGGCAGGCATGAGCAGGGTGTGGAGTAAAGAACCTCCTCCTGCAGTCCTTTCCCATCTATAGAACATTTCCAGAAAAGCAGGAGCAGGTGAAGTGCTGGGTTTTGTATAAGCACAAGAGAACAGGACTCTCTGGCATGATGGGGAGATCAGGATCCTTCCCAGCCCTGCTCCAAGGCCATCTGCTGGGCTTCACACAGGGCTCTACTCTAAAAGCCTGTGCTGGTGTTCTGCCAGCAATTTAGATGCCAGGCACAGGATTAACATTTCTTTCAGACTATTACATCCATTATCACTGCTACTTGTGTCCTCACTCACTGTTTTTTGTGTCCTCCTTCCTTATTTTATTCCACTCACATTTTTCTGTCTGTCCTCAGGAACAGTATTGACCCTGTCAGACCACACACATGAAGTAACAATCTGCAGTGTGAAGCATCCCTTCTGTGATATGTCATGTGTTCTGAACCTGTTCTTGGTGGTTGTTTTTTCTGAGCAAAGCCATTTATTCTCCCAAGATACTGGCAAATAGCAGGAGCTGCTATTTACATGCTCTCATGACCTCATTCATCAAACGTGCACACTGTGCAAGTACAAAGCAGCATCAGGGAGGGAGTGTATGGTTCCCTGTTACCACTGTGTTTGTATTTATGGAGAGTTGATTTTAGTCTGTGGTTCTAACATAAATTTTTCTGGTAACAGCTTGTTACTAACACATGACAGCTGAGTCTGGCAGTTCACCATGAAGATAAAACCAGAATATAACAAGAAATGAATGAGGAGCAGCTCCACTGAACTTTTAAATCTCCATACATTATAAAATTACTGGAATGGCTGCTAGGGATTGCAGTGATGCTCATTCATTTCAGTGAGTGAGCTCTGGATCAGCCCTTCTTCACTTTCTGTCCCGTTTGAAATGTTTTGCTGCCTTGTATTTACCTTCTCTGTTGATGGGTTTGAGCTACACCTGAGCCACCAGCACCCCACTATGCAACTGATCACTTTGGAAACAAAAGGTAGAGCACTTTATTCAGCTAAACCTCCACAGGGGGTGATACCAGGCTGAGTCAACTCAGCAGGTGTTTTTGCCCACTGTTTTCACTGCCTACAGCTTTGCAGCTGAATAGGTGAGAGCCCCATGTGCCTGTTACAGCTTCACTGTGTCAGATTGGGGAGCTAATGGAGTGGGTGTGGGGTGAAACCAAGACAGACTTGACCCTTCCTGCTCCAACCTGCTGAGCTGAGAGCAGCTGGAGGAGAGGGACGGGTCTCCAGCTGTGAATGTGTCTCTGACAGTGCAGCCTCTGATCCTCCCTGCTAAGGAGATTATGAAAACTGCCCACAAAATGTAGCAGGCCTATCAGGATAAGGGCAAGGGGGAAAACCTCGTGGAAGTGTGGTGTACCACATACAGTCATAAAGGGGCTTATGGAGAAAGAAGGATGAGAGGGGGGGGAGCATGGAGAAACAGCTGTGTGTGCTACGAAAGTGTCCTTCAAACTATGCTATCTGTTAACAAAATCATGTTTTTACAGTCTGGTAAATTAATTCCATAATGATGTATATAAATATGTCCAATACATCCAAAAACTGTGGTCTTGCATTCTCCTAATGAAGATATTTACATTGCATCAAGGACATTATTATAGCAGTGGTGTAATACAATGAATTAAAGCTATTTTCATATGTTAGCTACATGTTCACTGCTCATTCCCAACATAATTACAGCAGAAATGAATGAAGTCCAAATGGACCAAACTTGCAACTTTTTGCTGCATTCTAAGCAATAAAAGATTAAAAGAGAAAAAAAATCAAATCTCCAGCTTTATCCCACAGAATACTTTTATTTTATTAAAGCTGTTTCTCAGCTTTATCCCACAGAATTACTGCTTGAGTAGGTTTTGGTTCAGACCTATTTGCTCATCTCTAATTAATAACTTCAGTCATTTTTTCCTCTGATCGTCTGATATCATTGTGGTAGTTTTAATTAGCTGTTTCACATGGATAAATCATTGCATTGCCCTTAAGACTGCACATCTCATTATATTTATCAAACCTACATTTACAAAATCAAGGGAGCAATTGTCAGAGCAGCAGAAAAAAGTAGCTGGTTCTTTGCAGAAATACATCTTTTGGTTAAATTCTCTGGTGTCTAACAAGGTATGAGTTCTGATCCAGATTTCTCCTCTGTTTTATGGTTTGTGTAATGGTTTTTCCCTGTATTTGATTCTTGATGCCCTGGTTCCAAACCTATCCCATTCCAGACACATCTGTAACCTTCTGTCCTTTATGTACATACTTGTAATATTTGTCAGCCTTAATGTATTTGAGACTGATAACCTGTCTGTCAAATGTATCAGAAGTTCATAAAAGCCTCTGAGAATTACTGAGGTTGAACAAAAGAATAAGCACAAACCTCACTCCTTTCGCATACCAGAATGAAAATCAGCGGGCTAAGTTCTAATTTGGTACAGGCCCAAGAGAAGGCATTTCTGCATCCTTTGCCATGGGCTCATCCTAATCCTAACAATAACCACTCTGTGGCTCTACTGCATTTGCAATTCTACTGTTTCTTCTGCTTTTAAATATAAATGAGTAAATGATTTTGTGATTCACTGTTTACATTAAAGAGCAAATATTCCCAGAAAGATTAACTGAAGTGAAATAAAAACAGCTGTTTTCAAAACTTTTATGAAGCTCAGAAGTTACGAACAAACAGATTTACATTTCCAACTGTGGAACATGATTCTTTTCTGAGTTACTAAAAATTCTTCAACATTTTAAAATGACAATATGCAGCTGCTGATTATTTTTTCTTCCCAACAAAAGTACTTTACTAGGACTGAAAAAAATTTGGAAGTTGCTTCAGTCATTCTGGTTGTATTTGTTTCTACACAAAACATTCCTAGAGATCACTTTACTCAGCAATAGCAGTGGTTCTATGCCCTTCCAGCAATGCTCCCATCTACTGATGGGAGTGGTGTGTGCAGGAAGTCAGGGTACAAAGCAGTTTTGCACTGCCGTTGCATAATAGGGCACACAACATGGATCCAAGGAAGTGGAGCAGCATCTTGTATTCTTATGTTTGAACTCAATCAACTTTCAGTCTGCTCCATGCTGCATTCAAACAACCAGCCACCACAACTGACCATCTCAGGCTGACAGAAACCTGCTCCTAAGGCTTTTTGCCATGCTCTGTAAAGACACTGCTGGGATCACACCTCCCATCTTCCACATGGGCAGCTCACATCTGCTGTGGTTACAGGGATCAACAGCAAATAGCTGAGCACTCCTGATTAGTAAAACACCAGATGCTTACAAGCTTTTAGGTATAATTCGGGTTTTTATTGCTGGTTGGGACGAAGTTACCAAGCTGTACATCAGTTAGGGATCTGGACCCAGAAGGCTCAAACTGCTCTGATGTTCTCCTCCCATACTTGGGGAGTTGTTGGACTGTGCTTGGTCTGGACTCATCCTGATAATACAAGGAGTTGCTGTCCCTGACACTCTTCTTCTATTACTTTTTTCTAAGATTTTTTTGAGTTATTAATTCATCAAGGAAAAAGATGTTTAGCTGTCAATTGCTTTGCAATACCCAGTGAGTCAATCCCCTTCCCAGCTCCTGGATTATCATGCTGAGCCCACTGAGAACCTCATTACAGATATGCCAAACTGCCTGTTGGTGATCAAGGTACTCAGGTGAGATGAGTAGTTTTCCCAGCTAGGAAGAATTTACATTAAACATTATCAAAAATATGGTATCTTAATGTGAATTAATATCCTTGTGTTGTGTTTCTTCTGAGCAGAAAAAGCTGGTATTATGTATTGTGCTGAATTGTGACAAGTCTTTCTACTACAAATTTAAATTAATATCTTGAAATTCTGTCTGATCTTTCATTACTTTATCCCCTAGAATAACAGACAAGCAACTATATTCTTTATGAAAAGACTCTATTCAGTCATGGTAGAATTAGTATTTATTCTCCTGTCTTGAGGCTCTCTAGAGACACAAACAGATGACAGAAAATTGCTTTTGCATAGAAACTAGGAGTCCTGTCCTTGAAGTAAAACTATGGGATCTGTGAGATATAAAACTCATAATCAATAAAGACAAGAGCTCTGCTTTGATCTTTTAGAGAGTTATGTTTTTCATTTGTTTCAAATATTGGATCTCTTGTATAGGCAATTGGTGTTAATGCCTACAACATATGTGTGCTCAAAGAATCTGAACCTTAAAGAATGAAATTCCAGCACAATTTAAAAATAATTTTATTTTTATTAAGAATTTAGAATTATAATCTACATTTTGTCCATAATCACAGAAGACTTTCTGTGGTGTTTTTTCAAAATAGGGGAAACAATTTTAAGCCAAAGTACATATATAAATAAAGCAGACTTTGACAGTATATATGTTTTTTTCTCTGAAATTATGCATTCTGAAATAGTATTAATAGTTGTGTTTAAAGGATGAAAAAACATAATATAAGCTAGAAAAATGCCCAGCTGCTGCTGATACACTTTGGATGAAAGCTGGATTTCACACCAGCTTCTCATTAGCCCTTTGTACTGATGGTTGCATGGCTTGGGGTCAGATGAGCAGCTTCTACAGAACTGGGTTGCTCCTGCCAAAGTGTACCACTTTGTGTTTTTCCCTACTGAACTGCACCTCCTCTTTCTTCAGATCACCTTTCTGTGATAATTACAGCTTAGCTGATAGTCCCTTAAGAAGCAGAGTTCAAGTGAATGAAAATAATTAAGCAATTACAAAAATCATAAAAGCAGTCTTCCTCATCCATTTTTTATTTTTGTTTTGGGTGATCCTTCTATATTTATTCTGGCAAATTTCCTGCTCCTTCATAAGGCTCTTGTACACTTTATCTCCACCCAAGCTGATAGAAATTAGTGAAAAAAAAAGAGCAGCCCTCTTAAAGTTCTTCCAGCCTCCTTTGCTACATGATTCCAGATGTCTCAACAAACCACAGTATCCAGTGACCTTTTTTGACAGGCAAGAGATAAACCAAATGGGAGCCAGCTGATTGTTTAAATCCATTTTTCAACATTTTGTGACAATTATTTTTTCAGAACAAGTAAATTAAAAGATTTCTTATCACTTGCCCTGAGCCAATACCAGTCCAAGATGAAGACTAAAAGAAAAGAAATATGATACAAAAACACTCACCTTTGAAACACAATTTAGACTCTCTTGAAGATTAAAAGCCCTTAAATCAAATAGTATTTGTCAGACATGGTCATGATCTCCAACTCATCATAAATCCTAAACAACTTAAGCATTTCTGGAAAACCCACCCAGGACTTCAGCAGTAGTTCAGTGTTCTCCATTGACAAGCAACAAAAAAATAAGTTAGAAAGAAATTCCTGCACGGGATAATGAGATTTATCTCACAGAAAATATGTTTGGTCCCCTGACAATCTTTACTTATAAAAGGCTTTTCCAGGTGCAGGTTTCTCCCACAAACAAAACACTTATCCATGGGTTCACTACATCAGCACAGAAACACAGCTCTGTGGCACAGCAGGTGTAGGACAATAAATTCTGGTTGACCACAATATTTAACCATGTCAAGTG
The DNA here is from genome assembly GCA_013400955.1 of Drymodes brunneopygia. Taxonomy (NCBI): domain Eukaryota; kingdom Metazoa; phylum Chordata; class Aves; order Passeriformes; family Petroicidae; genus Drymodes; species Drymodes brunneopygia. The sequence continues at coordinate 297,881 of VZTZ01043060.1, read as the reverse complement.
GAAATCTCCCAAACACATTTGGAGCTGATCATGCCAATGGCTAGTTACGAACTTTAAAAGCCAGTCTCTGGATGGTAATAAAGCAATTACTAATGGTGGCTTCTGTCCTCCAAATAATGCAGCCTTGGAAACATTTATACAGCAGTAAGTGCTCTGTGCTTCATCAGAGGTGGACACAGAGTAAAGAATCCAACTTAGCTGTGAGTTTTTATGAGCCCTGAATACAGGAGGTAATAGACTATGAAATTGCCTTTTTTTTTTTTTTTTTGGAGTTGTTTATCAAAACAGAGTTGTTTATCAAAAAAGGCCCACTGGGGAAGTGATCCAAGTTAGAGAAGCAGAATTAAGAATCATTTATAAGCAGTGGAGTAAACTGTTTATAACGATTCACTGTTCCACCTCAGTGTGCACTTAACATTATCAGACAGTTTGTTATGGGTTAGTTGTGACTCAAGTGAGCAGAGACACATTTTAATTGAGACAAATGGGAAAACAATTTGGACAAGGATACTGTTGGCTAAGTGTACGTAGAACAGGTGGTGTCAACATGATGCCTTCCCCTCTCCCTCCTGCCCCAACAGTTGTACTAACAAAATGCATTGGCAGAAGTGAGCACATTTCTGGGGCTTGTTTTTCTACTTCTGGTTGCTGACTTGCAAACTGCATCTGTCCTCATTTCTACATGCAGTGTCAGCTGATGCTGGACCAACAGGTACAGGTATGAAATGGAGTAGCAGATATGCAGTAAAAGTTTCATGGAGGTCTCTGATCCATCTGCTGTCAAAACTTCCCTGGCACAGCTGCTTTTTGTGCTGAGCTGCTTTTGAAACTAACCAGCATATTTTAGGGATTACATTAACACAGTATCAGCTGGGAGAAAAGACTGGTCTTTTATTGATTCCCACATTCAGTATCTGATCTCTGACTGATAATCATGTTGAAAGGATAATTTTAATGTATCAGGCAAAGTGCATCATATAATGTTTCAGTGAAATCCACAGCAACAGATGCTCTAATTACACAGAATATGTATTTCCAGTCTTGAAATTCCTTCTGCAATTACTGCAGGTTTTATAGAAACATTGTAGGTTGTGGAAGTATTTTATGAAAAGAAAAGGGAAATGTTTCATATCGGATGTTAGTACTGATAGTATTTTCATAAAATACTTTGATAAAATACTTAAAATTTTGATTTTGATAAAATCCTCTGAATGCCTACTGTAGATATACTTCCTTATAGCCATACAGTGACAACTCTTAACCTTTTTCACTACCGGAATGCAACACTTGATAAAAAGTCATAAAAAGTGACCAAGCCAAGACAGTCTGTCCTATCTCTGACACAGACCAGTAGCAGATGCAGAGGAATGAGTCAAGCATCAGATAATACATGTCTTGCACATCTTCCAGAGCTCCAAAACTTACTTCAGAATCCTGGCCTTTTAAGTATTCCACAGCTCCTCGGCGTGCCATGTCCTCAGCCATTACCTCTTGCACTGCAAACACTTACATGCTCTCAGAAGTGCTAATTCTCAGCCCAAATCAGACACATTGCCCACATAAGCTGGCAGGATGCACAGAAACATGAGCAGCAGCACTTCATGGTGTGACTGTGGCAGAAAGGCATCAGTCACTCCTTAAAGAGAAATCAGTCACCCCTTAAAGAGAAATCAGTCTATGGAGGTGCCAAAACCTTTTGATTCAGCTGAGGTCCCTGAGGACTCAGGAGTTTATCCACAGTGCCACCTCCCTCAGTTTCCTGGTTTGAACTTTGGTTCAGTGCCCTGCTGGGTTTGATCCCTGCTGAATCTCTGAGTGCTGACACTGACTGTGATCTCTCTGGGCTCCCTCATGGTGTATTTTATGCTATGGACTTGAACATCTGGGTCTTGACCACTATAGTCAGACAGCTTTAAAATCGTGGATTCCTAAGCAGAAATCTGTCCATTTTGAAGGACAAAATGTTGTAGAGTGTAAAGGGGCTGGAAGGAATCTTTTTTATGACACTGAGGCATTACACTAGTGCTGACCCTTTTCCTCTTTCATCTGTGTCCAAAATAACAGGATCTGCAGATGGTATGGAGGACAATCAAGATTACATGTTTCTGCTAATATATTATTGGTCAAATAATCAGCAACCTGCATTTTCCCACAGGCCACTGCAAGACCACTGGCAAAACAATCTAATTCTTTCCACCCCTATTTCTTAATCTATTCAACAGGGAAAATGATATTTGCTTTACTTCATTAAGTATTTTTGGATCTACAGATAAAAAGTATGTGATCACAACAGAAATGTGAAAAGGCAAATGGAAAAAAAATGACTGGAAAACTTAACTGAGTGGCTTCAAAGCTCTGGAACTGTTTGAACCTTATTTCAAGCTCTGATTCAGGTGATACTCTCATTTTGTCACCACCTGTTGTTTTAGTCTACTTAAAATCCTAGTTTTGCAAACGTCATCCCATGTGCTAAACACTACTGTCTGTTTTGAAATACAAGATGCCTTTCCTCAGTTGTGCAACATTTTATTTTGTTGAACCCTTCCTGAACAAAGAGCAAACACAAGTGCCCTAAGTGCAGAAAAATAAGGGATTTTCAGACAAATCTGCTCTTCAAACTTTTAACACAGTAGTCTAAGGAGAAATGGTGGGCTGAGGGACCATGATGGGGAGTTGACAAGGGCACTTTCACAGAGCCTTACAGAAGGGTTTGCTGTTGTTTCTCTCATTAAGGCACTCAGATTGCCAGCGAGACAGGAAAGTGCAGTCTCCAGGTGCAGGTGAGCTACTGAATTGTTAGGGCTTGACCTGTGCTGCTCAAAACAGTTATTTCCACCAGCCTTTGATTTGTCTGTGTTTTTACACAACCTGACTGACCATGGAGGAGTTTATTCAACCAGAGGAGAATCTACACTGAGAAAAGAGTGGTGACACTGTGTGTGTTGTGTGCATGCACACATGCATGTGTGTGTGACTGATCTCGTTAAGAGCCAATTTGTGCTGTGATTATTTTACTGTTGCTCGGCTGCAATTCAAAAAAGAGATGAAAGGACTCAGGACTGATGACAGCTGTAGCAATAGAGGTTTTTTAGAGAATTTTCTTTTAAGTAAAAAAACCCTCCATTTTTTGTTCTGTTTTCAAAAGCTGGGATGCATTTGTTTCTGTAAAGCCTTGAAGGGACTATTGCAGTATAATACAAGTGCAAGTGTAAATTGCCATTACTTTCACAAGGACATGGGGGCAATCAGAATTTTAAAAATCAGTGCAATTTTGTTGCCAGTCATCTCTCCTTTGTTTGCCAGTGTGGATCAATGTGATCGATACTGTCATGATAGCTGTCTGAGAGCAGCGGGAAGCAGGAAAACTTCCCAAATCCCTCTCCTTTCACCTCCTGCTGCTGTCTCCACCCTCGGAGCGTTGTGGCTCCTGCTGGCAAGCGGTGCTGCTGGAGGCTGCGGGGCTCAGCCCAGCCCAGCCCGGGCGGTGCTCAGCAGCTGGCAGTGCAGGGGCTCTGCTTTCCCTGCCGCTGCAGGCACGAAACTCCCACCTCCACAGGCTGGGCTTTCGTGAGTGCCTCAAACCAGCTGTGAGAAAACAGCCTGTTAGCCTGTGCAAGTGAGCTGGAGTCTCAGAGGGATTAACCCATCTGGTAGCTGAATTTACAAAGACTGGAAGTCCAGGTGCTTTAGGGGGTGTGGAGGACGGTGCAGGAATGGGACTGTGCCTGCATGGAGAGCGTGTCCTGGGGCTGCAGCTCGCCCACACTCTGCTCCTCTGACCCTTCTGCAGGGCACCATGGAGATCAGGTGCTGAGGTCGAGTGCTGGGCAGGAGCTGCAGCGGGCTGGTGACGATGGAGAATGGCACAGGAGACGAGCAGAACCAGACTGGGCTGCCACTATCAAGCCAGGAGATCATTACAGCTGAATACCAAGTGGTCACCATCCTCTTGGTCCTCCTCATCTGCGGGCTGGGCATCGTGGGCAACATCATGGTGGTTTTGGTGGTGCTCAGAACCAAGCACATGAGAACTCCCACTAACTGCTACCTGGTGAGTCTGGCCATGGCAGATCTCATGGTGCTTGTGGCTGCAGGACTCCCCAATATCACAGAGAGCCTGTACAGGTCCTGGGTGTATGGCTACGTGGGCTGTCTCTGCATCACCTATCTCCAGTACCTGGGAATCAACGCTTCTTCTTTCTCCATCGCTGCCTTCACCATTGAGAGGTACATTGCCATCTGCCACCCAATCAAAGCTCAGTTCCTGTGCACTTTTTCGAGAGCCAAAAAGATCATTATTTTTGTTTGGGCTTTCACCTCCATATACTGTATGCTCTGGTTTTTCTTGCTAGACCTAAACACAGTAGCCTACAAAGAGACTACTGTTGTGTCCTGTGGCTACAAGATCTCCAGGAGTTATTACTCTCCTATCTACATGATGGACTTTGGTATATTTTATGTTGTGCCAATGGTGCTGGCGACTGTGCTCTATGGCCTGATTGCTAGAATACTGTTCCTGAACCCCGTCCCTTCAGACCCAAAAGAAAACTCTAAGACCTGGAGGAATGACGTGGCTCACCACAGCAAGCCTGTGAATTCCAAGATGACTAACAGGAGTTTCAATAGCACTATTGCTTCTCGAAGGCAGGTAGGAGCAACTATTTGAAATGGCTTTATGAAACCTAAACCATTTGTTTTAAAGCTCACTTGTCTGAAGCTGTGGAAAGAGGTAAAATATATTCTGCCTTTTTTCTAAGTATTCAAGTTTAAATACACATATACATAAAAATATGTATTTTTTTCTTGCCTGTACATTATTACTTACTGCAAGGACCAAAAAAAAAAAAAAGCAATTAGGAAGTGTCAGTTATGAATGAAACATTTTTAACTAGTTTCTTTATATTACAGCTTGTTAGTAACCTTCCCAAATATATAAAGTGACTCCTGGCTTATTTTTGAGATTTGAAGGGAAGTAACTAGCCTGGGAATTTGGGAGACTTGAGATTGAGTCCCAGCTAAGACACTATGTCACTCGGCAAATGCAGTCAAGTTGTAAATTTTCCTGTCTCTAACTCTCCTGTGAAAAGTCTGTTTAAGGAAATCTGTATATAAATTACTTTGTAAATGCTAAATATCTTTGTTACTCTGTCTCTCATAAAGTACTTTTATGTATTGATGACTCAGTACTGAGGCATAGGTTTGACTAGCTTCTTTTTATATTGTTGAATATGTATGTAATACCAGTGGAATGTAGTTAGTAGATTAATTTCTGGCTATTTGCAATAAACCACATGGTGTGCAGCAGGGAGCACAGCTGGAGCAGTGATGGGAAACACAGGGTGCATCCTTTGCAGCTGGCTCTGGGGATATTCTTCTTATTCTTTACATTCTTATTTTGCACCAATTGCTACTGTTTATGAAAGGGACCATGTTCTCTTGTCATAGAGATGACAGAGACCTCAAAAGTTAACTGAGCTGCCTCAGAGCCCTCAGAGAGCACTAGAGCTATGCCTGGAAACACATAATAGAAATATGTGGGCTAAGTTATATTTAATTATGTTGCCAATTATAGTTAATAGTCAGATAGGAAGTGTTTAATGTTGTTTTTCTTTGTCCATTAATTAGCAGAAGAAGATAATCTGCTCTTCAGGTTCTTAATATCACTTTATGCTCAATTACATGTGCTTAGTATCACTTGAAAAACAGAAAAATATTTTACATTGAACACGGATGAATATGGACACTGTTATATTATGAAATCAAAAAGTGAAGATTATAATATTATACCTTCTATGTCTTGTAAAACTTTCTCTAAAAGCCTAAGCAACCTGATTGCTTAAAGCAGCCTCATTTTAAGTAAAGCTAGAATTTGCATATAGTACAACACAGGAAGCAAAGCAAGGATAGTGTGGCATTATTAGTAATACTTTTTTATATAATAGAAGCATGCAAAAGATAGGCAGTGGTGTAAAATGGGAAAAAACAAGTATATATTCAAAAAAAAATCTAGAATCTCAACAGGTAGTAAGGCACACAAGGGAAAATTTCCTGCCATGCTGACAAGGACAGGAATAGCTGACAATATAGCCTGGCCTGACAGTGAGTCCTGCTGAAATGTGAAACTATTTCTCAGAACTGTGTTTGCATTACAGGGATTGAGTAGTGTACAATATCCAGCATGTGGTCTATAGAAAAGGTGACTGAAAATGTGGTGTGCACTTCCTACCTCTGTAGCAGTTCTCATATTTATCCAAGAACATTTCTATAAAATTAAATTTATGGATGTTTCTGTAGGGGTTTGGCTCCTGCTGAGAATGGGGGAGAAAATGGGAAATGCTCCTATTCTTCGTGATCCAAGATAAGGACAGGCAGACAAACTATCAGTTATTGTCATGGGCAGTGCAGACTCGACTTGGGGAAAATTAGTATTGCAAATTTACTGCCCATTATTGTAGCCACAAGTTACACTCAGTCCCTTCCCTGTGGCAACCAGCAGCGTGGGGCCAGAGTGTTGCAGTCAGGTTGCAGAGGTTGGTCTCCTGTCACTCCTGCCTTCTCACCCTTTTCCTCTGTTTCAGTGTGGGTCCTGCAGCCCACAGATACCAGATATTTTTTTTCTTGTCTATTCATAATATAAATATTGAATTAAATATTTATATGTAGGTTTCATACTTTCCCCAAAGGAATTCCTACATTTCTCAGATATCAAGGGGACTGAGAAAAATAAATGCAGCTTTAAGTAGCAATTGTGTTGGTTTATACTTGGGATGGAATCCAGCTCACTTAATAGTGTGTGTATCTCATAAAGTTAATCTATTAGTCTAGTCAAATCATCTAAGGTCATCATGGTCAGTTATTACAGGTAGATTGCCCTCTAGAGAAGGCCCTTTCTCAGACAGTGGTGCAGTCTGTGATGACCTGCTCACCAGAGAAATCCCTCTGTTCTCTCACAGCAGAGCACACACAGATTCCAGCTTGCAGTGCAAGATAAGTTTTGCATGGCTTACATGAACTCCTCAATCTTATCACTTGGTTTCACTTATGGTGTTAGTATATCAAGACCTTTATCCTTCTATTTATTTAATCCATCTCCTCATTGCACAACTTCTTTTTGATTATGAAATCATGGACTGAGATACACAAAATCTCTGTGTGTTGCAATGAACATCATCAGGCACAAGAAGAAAGATGTTATTACATGGCTTTAAAACACCAGAGTGACTATTCCATTTACCTATCAGTGTTAGAAAGATTAGTATTCAAAGGAGAAGGCAGCAAATACTAAACTGCTTGTACCAAGATAATGAAAATGTTTAATAAAAACACTTTCTTAGAATGACAAGGTTTTGGAACAGAAAGGAAAAGGAGGATACTAGTTCAGAATTAAAATATTGGGACTCTGTTTAGTAAAATACATTTTAAATATTTTTTAGAATATCCTCAGAAATAAAAAGATAAGGCTTGAAAAATATTTATATGTAGCCAGGACCATATTCAATCTCAAGCACTTTGTTATCATTCAAACTACACTTGAAATTTGGACTAAGCTGAAATTGCTCAAATTCTTATTGCTATGTTTTCAATCTCCCTAACCAAGAATAATCTGTACCCTGAGCATAGGGCATACAGTGCACATCCACAAGAAAAGAGCCATCAGTGAATGCTTGCCTTCACCCGAGCAGTGAATTGAGGATGTAGTGCTGCTGCTTTCAGGGAACTTTGGTGTATGCTTATAGGTAATAAAAAGCATGTCCTTTTAAAATTTGTCCTCTTAGAAGTCCACTGATGTCAAATAATTAGCCTCTTCCTGAATTATGTTTAGTTCTGTTTCATATGAAGTGATTTGAAAAAGGATATGGCATTTTACTTAAACAAAGAAGACCAAATATTCCTCTAAACTATTTGTGTGCAGCAGTAAAGACTTTTGGTGTGGATAAGAGTGCAGCTTTGGCCTCAGTCATGTATTTAGATAATGGGTTCACCAAAAAGCAATTTGAGGTGAATTTGTACCAGAAGCCCTGAGTGGTGCCTCACCCTGCAGTGGGGTGACAAAGCAAGCCATGCCAGGGCACCTCCTTGGAGCTGCTGTCATTTGCACATAACTGATGGTCTGAGGTAGCTGAGCATGAAGAACTGCTCCAGAGCCAGCTTAGGGAAGATTTACCAATGAGCAAATAACTACCTGAACTCAGGGCCTCATAGCATGTCTGAGAGACACAACCACAACTGGTCAGATGGACCAGGAAACTGAATTTCTGCCAGGCAATAGAGATCTTGTGAGAGGTTTGTTATTTTTGGCAGCTTTGGAAGGATATGTACTGTAGACAGTTTAAAATTACACTGAATTCTTCTCATTGTCCTGCACGGACTGAACCACCAAGAGATGTCACCAAAGAGGTGCCACCCATGAGTGCTGCCTCTTCTCTTGCACTGATTGTAGATTCTGTGGCAGCATATGGGTACATGAGCTGGTTCATTGACCTGAGCAGAATGGAAATGAGCTCTACAGAGTGCTTAGTTTCCAGCAGTAGAAGCTAGTGGTGTTAGACAGAAAATGTGCATCAAGATGCCAATATATGCAAATACCTATAAAGAGCTTAAAAGTGTGTCTTTCTAGATAGAAAAGAGAAATTATATTCATTAGGCAATGCAATGGCAGGTTTCTATATAATGAGCCTATCTGATAAGACACTCTCTCATAACTTCAAACTGAAACCCACTTCTAAAGCCAGCATGTGTTTGATCTTAGTGGAGTTATCTCCTCTTGAATCTCTTATCAACCTACAATCAAAAGAAGCAGCTGTAGCTCACCAAAATGTGTGCCAATGCTTTCCATTTCACAGTTAAACAAAGTCATCTCCTGACTTCCATGAGGCTGTGCCACCGTATCATCCCATGTCACATTTCTGTGTACTTTCTACTTTATTAATATCTTTCAAACTTCCTTTAGTGTAGAGACTATTGAACACTGTCTACACTAGAATTAAAGTAGTTACAAAAGAAAGATTATTTTTAAAGTGGGTTTCGAATAGTTTTATATTATTTCATGTTCACTTCATTTCAGCTATCCTGGGTATTCCCAAAAGTTGTTCTTTTCTTTTTTCCAAAGAAAATTACACAATAGAATAAAGTTTATATAACAATTAAGTTTTATTGATAATCCTTTTTTTCCTGGCTCCCTAAACTTTATGTGACTTTTCAGAGTAAACATCAAATAATGAAGATCTAATTGAATACTGAGGATTTTGAGGAATAGAAATTAACCTAATTGTTATCATTTTTTCTTTATTTTTGGCTTTGTGAAATTGTTTTAGGCTGACTATTAAACCAGATAACCTAAAAAGGCTTCATGTTCAATTACTCTACAGACTATATGAGTACAAAGGAAGAGAGTTAATGTTTGGAAAAAAATTACTTTATATCCTTTTATTCCCATTTGAATCAACACCCTTTCCAGCATGAGAAGTGGAAAAGTCTAAGGTCTACAACAGTTAGCTTACTGGGGTATCATCTGGAAAGAGTCATTTAGCAAAAACTAGGAAGAATTTGGAGCCAAGGATTTTTGTACTTCATCCTGTAGAAAATCTTTCTGAACCAAATATTCATCCGAAATTACTGCTGAAGGATCTGTCAATAGTTTTGGTTTGGCACGTGTTCATTCCAAGGGGAGTGCTAACCTCCTGCCCCTGCTCTGTGTGCCTCTGTTTTCCCTCAGGTTACCAAGATGCTGGCTGTGGTGGTGATCCTGTTTGCATTCCTGTGGATGCCCTACCGCACCCTGGTTGTAGTCAATTCCTTTCTCTCCAGACCCTTCCAAGAAAACTGGTTCCTGCTGTTTTGCAGAATCTGTATTTATTTAAATAGTGCCATCAATCCTGTAATTTATAATCTCATGTCCCAGAAATTCAGAGCAGCCTTCAGGAAACTCTGCAACTACCAGCAGAAACAGGAGAAGAAACCTGCCAGTTACAGCATGGCCCTAAATTATAATATCATCAAGGATTCTGATCACTTCAGCACTGAGCTGGAAGATATTACCAACACCTACCTGTCCTCTGCAAAACTGTCCATTGGTGATACGTGTTTGTCATCCAAGGTAACAGTTAATATGTGTCAGTGTCTGCTGTGGAGTCCTCCAGAACCAGAGCATGTTCCTGGGCGTGGGGCTGTGCTGGGGCAGCTTTCAGCCAGGGCAGCACGGGGCTGACAGTGACAGGCCATGCACCAAACAGGGCATGGCAGGGAGGGACAGTTGCCTGGCTCTGGAAGGTTATGTTTTCAAAGCACCTTGTGCCAAGCATGATGGGACTTGGAGGATCTGAAGCATGGGGAAGGACAGGGGTAAGCAGAATGAGCCTTGTTTTCTGAGGAACACTGGGCTCTAGTGGAGCATCAGAAAGTGGTGCTCAGGCATGGTGCCTCACATACACATCTGGCAGGAGGGTGATGTTGGTGTCTGAGCTCAGTGATTCCGCTGGGCATGCCTGGCTGGCTGCAGGGAGGGCAGTGGGGCATCTTCTTGTGCCTGCCCCCAACTCCAGCTGGGGGTTCACCAGCCTGGTGCCACCACACAGCTGGTGCTGAGGAGAGGCTCTCCCACACACCAACACTGGTTCTGGGACTGCTGAAAGCCCCCTGCATTTCTGTGCTACCTGCAAGCATCCCCATGTGTAGCACACTTCCTTAACCCAGTTCTCCTGATGATGCACATTACTGTTGTCACAGTGCTTTTTTTACACAATATTACCTAAATGCTGTTTGTAAACCCATACATTTTAGATCTTAAAAATACAGATTATCTACAAAGAGGCTGAGTTTTCATTTGCTTTTGCAGATGATATGGGAGTGTAAAATATTTTTTCTCAGTTTGCTCTTTCTCCCCTCATTTTCAGGCCTGAGGCCCACCTTGTTCTGAGTATGCAGCCATGTAAGACGTTTGGATGCTCCGTTCCCACCAATTCTGTGAATTGTAAGGACATTTCTGCTCACAGAATTGCAGAAGCTACCATAAATCTTTACATACCTGCCTCTGCCCTACAAGAAAATGCAGCATCTTGGAGAGTGAAAAGAGTATGTTATTGAGGCTAACTGATGAAGTGATTAATACAACCTAACTTTAGGCAGGTGAGCTGGCTTCAGTAGAATACCTAAATGCTTCCCATTAACTGGCTGAAGAGTGGTCTGTGATCTCAGAATGAGCAAGGCTTGCCAGGACGTGTCCATGGATGCAGTCTGGGGCAATGGATGATGCTCCCAGTGAAGATGAGAGGTGAGGAGAGGAGCTGCTCTAACGTGTGGCTGCGCTGGGCAGTACCTGGGGAGCCTTCCAACAGCAGCCAAAACTGCTGCTGATAGCAGTGATTACCTGCCAGTGACTCCCTCATCCCACTTCAGTGCAAATCTCATTGCAACCATCATAGCACACTTCAATAAACAGGTATCTGGTGGCAAAATCTTTCTTTTCATTGGTTTATTTTTGCCTTGAGCAGCGTGAAATAGGAAGACCGCTCAATGAATTTGCGGCAGGGAACAAACAAATTAAGAAGTCAGTAGGAAACATTTGAAATGTCCTTTTTTTTTCAGCAATCAGGTTTATAGATGTTCCACTTTAAATGTAAGTCTCAGCTGATACTGAATCCTGCTGGAACTTGACAGGTATTGAAGAGTATGCAACAGGCTTTTACCAGCTCCTTTTATCTTGGTTCAATACCAATTGTGTCTAAGAACACTAGAGAGGGTTTAGAGCTTTAATATCTATAATGTCTGGGAAAAACAGGAAAATTCAGAGAAAAATTACACTTTTTAAATGTTTTGTCTCAAAGTTTATCCATTAGAATACTTTACGACATAAAGTGTTATCAGAAGAGAAGTCATCATGGCTTTTTACTTGCCAGCATTGCCCCTTCCCTGCTCTTCCCACACAGGCCCATGATAAGCAGCCTGGGGCCGTAGTCTCCCTGATGTAGCTGCAGATAAAATACCAAGAATTGCTTTGGCTTTGCTCTAGACCAGCTCTTGTTCTTGCTAGAAGTACATTTTCTCACTCCTGTGCAGCAGAAGCTCAGGAAAGTGCCTGTGTATTCCTGTTTGTCACGAACACTTTGCACAGCTTTCGTACGTGACATCTGAAAACCTGTGAAAAACCTGATTCTTAGAATCACAGAATAGGCTGAGTTGGAAGGGACCCACAAGGACCATCGAGTCCAGCTCCCAGCCCTGCACAGCCCCATCCCCAAGAGTCACAAACCTGCCCAGTGTGGGTGAAAGAGGAAGCCTCTGCAACATAGTTAGGCTTTCCTGTCCAGTATTCTTTTGCCTATACAGCCACTTCCCCAATGCAAGCTGCTTTCACTAATATTCAACCATATTTGCAGACTTAAAGAGAACTAAAAACACCCTGATAGGCTCAGATTTGAATGTTAAAACTGTGAACCTGTGTCTGCTGCACGCAAAGGACTCCGTTGGGCATTCTCTACATGGCAAGGAGGAAGCAAACAGATTGCCCAGAGAGGTTGTGGAGTCTCCCTCACTGGACATATTTAAGAACCATCTGGACTCAGTCCTGTGCCATGTGCCCTGGGATGACCCTGCTTGAGCAGGGAGGATGGACCAGATGACTCACTGTGGTCCCTTCCAACCTTGCCCACTCTGTGATTCTGTGATTTTGTAAACAGTCTGCATCCTTGCTTCACCTCCTGTTTTACCTTTGCAGAGCTCCACAGGCACTTTCCAGCTTGGCAGAGTGATGGCAGGGCATGGAAGGGACAACAGCAAGGAGGTTTTAACCAGAAGTGTAGGTGTGACGGAATTCCAGAAGCTGGCAGAGCTTTGTCTGGAGCAGAGCCAGCAGTGGAACCCATGCAGGCCATATTTGCAATCTTTCCCAAATCCTCTGCATTTCCCAGCTTGCCAGGTTGTTTATCTGAGCAGTACAGGCCACCAGGCAGGCACATGTGGTGGGGTCTGTTTCTGTGCAGATGCTCCATCTCTGTGGTGTCTGAACCCCCACAGGACTGGAAGGGGGGTGTCTAGACTACTTTTAAAATAACAAGGAAGAACTAAAATGACAGAGTAAGTCACGTGTCAGCCAAGTAAGCAAAGTTGGCTGGGGTTCAAGAGTCAGAGAGAAGGATACCAATGTATTCTCAAATTAGTACCTAGCAATTAATGTCATAAATACAATTCTGTAGCGGTGGCATACACTTTGGGCAAACCTTTCTTTTGTAGAGCTAATGTGAAATTACAGAGTTCTATGACATTTTACTACTTACACTTGCTTGAAGCTACAGTTTGCCATGATAAGGGGAAGTCAAGGAGAGATACCTCAACTGCCTAACATTTCTTCCAAAGCACCTGAGGGAAAGAAATTACATTATCTGTGAACCATACACAGGAGTTTATGGCTGCTTAGCCAAGAGACATTCAAAGTAAAAGCAAGTCCCTGTGTGTGACTGAGCCAAGTCTTTGTGTCTGTGAGCCAGCAGCGTTTGCAGCTGCTGAGAGCTGACCCCAGTCTGAGCTGGAGGGAGAGGCTGCAGGGGCGGCCACCACTGGAGCTCATGCCTGGAAATTATTGCTGTTTTCAGTCAGGCACCTATCCAGTGCTTTCAGAGCAGCCCCGAATTTCCAGAATTTCTCAAGAGGTGCTAGAACTAGTTGTTTTTCTTACTTAAAAAGCGAGATGTGCAGGACTAGCAGCAAGCAAAGAGTGCATTCCATGGAAACCTGGCTGTCTGGTGAGCACAACTGCCTGGGTAAAAACTGAGCTCAGTATTTGTACAATAACAGTAACACAAGCTTACACTTTTATCTTAATGCTTTCAGAGCACAGACTGAATTACTGCTTTTATAGACCACCAGTACCAGAAATGAATTCTCTTCATTTTCCTTTTTGCTCAAAAAGTAACTATCTGCTTTCTCAGCCTCTACTCCTCCACCACATGCTCAGGTGAGGTATTTGAACCCATATTCTTTGTGATGCTTCATCAAGGGCTAAGATCTATGTAGGTCGCTTTGTATCCACCATCACCAGGAAGAACTAAAAGGATAATAAATTATTTCTTTCTGATATTTATTTGTGCTAACAGAAATGATTATGATTGCAAAATTGTCTGCAAAAACACAATATTTGAAACTGCATATTTAAGCTGTGATTTAAACTGATAATGTGATGTAACTGTATCTTTATAGGTGTTAGTTGTGAAATCCATGCTAATTTTATACTGATATACAGCTAAGACTACAAAACTTTGTCAGGCATCATGCTAATGTGACTATTTCTATGTTTACCCTTTTGTTTAGAACAGCTATCAACCTTTTTCTTGTACCGAGATGTTGTAAATTATTTATGTGAGCATGTATTTTTTTTAAATTACATAGTTTTAAATTTATTGATAATGATATCAAAATTTTTTTTGTTAGAAGTGGCTGGATGTTAACTACTGACTTCAGTAATAGAACTATCTTTGTATATTTATTTTGTGGAAAGCAAACTCCTTTGCAACATTTAGTCTGAAAGAATTGTCTGATTGGTAGCAATATTGAAATCCATGCCTGTATCCTTATTTAACATCTTTGATGTAAGGGATTGCACTCTTATTGGACTTTTTTTTAGAAGTTTATCCAGAATGTAACAGAAGAGGTGCTGCTTTCACATCTGGCTTGGGGAGCTATGCTGCTTCCTTTCTGAAATGCTGAAATTTCTGAACCTTGAGTGAAGGTAAATTGTGCAACTGAGGAAGGTCAGGTGTATTTGTAACACACTTTGGTTCAAATTATTGCGTGACCTCCCTCAGTTGAGAGTAAAGGATATATCAGAGAAGTTCCAATGTGTTGTAAAAGGGTTTATGATGCTCCTGTGGAAATGGATGACACGAGTCAAATGATAAAGATCTCACTAGCATCCCTTCAAAAACAATTATCCAACAAAATGGACTGAAGGACTGATTCTACTCAGAAGCTGCTGCATTACTTCTCCAGCTACACAGTGAAGGCTTAGATCAGCCACTTTGGAAGTTGAAAATTTTATTTGTTTTTTAAAAAGCTGTTCTAAAAATAAATAAATAAATCTCTCACACACACACATACACACACAAACCAGATCTGAGCATTGTCACCATGGAAAAAAACATTCTTTCAATAATGTGAAAAGATAAATTGTTCTTTCTACAGTGTTGCCTGTATTTATTTATTTCTCTGCTATGTATATGTACAGTTATTTCTTTTGCTACAAATTACAGTGAAATTTGAAAATGATCTTTCTATATTTTATATCTTCTTCAGACAGAAGTGTTTCTTTGCTCTTTTGTTTTTTTCTCATGATTCTTTCATTGCTACTGGGATACAGTGATACAGAAAATGCCAGTGAATTGGCTCAGCCAAAGTGATTTGGACTCCTGAATTTATTAATTTGGGAGCTGAATCCTGGAAATTTAAGTTCCAACAAACTGTGTAAAAGCAACTGGTTTAGAGGGAATTTCTTCTTCACCTACTCAGTAATTCTGGTTTCATTCTATCCCTCCATGTGGTTTATACATTTGTTTATTATAAATATCATGAAATTGCTCAGAGAAATGCACTACTGATAAATGTAGAATAATTTTTGTTCAAAAGAAGCATTTTGTAATTCTTGGATGCATGCTACTGTGGGGATTAATTTGTAGTGGGTTTTTGTTGCTACTCTAATAAAATGTTGAGCAAGATAATTATACTGCAATTTAATTTTTTTATCAACCACTTGAATACACACATTTTGTCTTATTGTCCTTGGCAATAGACAGGAAATGTAATAACATCTTTTTTCATCTGTAGGGGAATGAGATCCTGAAAAATGCAGTATTTTTTTCCTGAAGGAAGAGCAGTGTGCCAGTAGTCTGGCAGTAGTTACAGTGCTTAAATGGGAGGGGATTCATATGAATCCTTGTCCCTGATACAAGGATTATTTATGTATTTTATGTTGGACAGCATTAAACAAAATAAACAAATACAAAAGGAGCAAAACCCCCACATCTTGGGAGTAGGGGCAGAAACCAGAAGACACTTTGTTCTTTGGTCACTACAATCAGCATAATTGGTTTCTGTGCTCTGTGGGTACTGTTTGGCTTTTCTGGTGATGTCAGCCACTTGTGCTTGAACCCAGCCTCAAGAGGATGAGTGGAATTACTTCATCTGCTCTCATTTTCCTGAAGGTAATGCATAGGAAACTCAGTCTCCAGAGGATCAGGATATACAGAAAGGCTAAACTCCCTAGTGCTAGACTAAAGCCCAATTCGTGCCTCTCATTTCTTAGGTAAATGCTCTACCACTAGTCCTAAAGACAGAGGGCTCACTCTCCAGTCAGATCTTGCTGACTTTTGTGACTCCCAGTCGGTAGGTTTAGTATTTTCATTTGTACCCGACTCAAGTTGTCTGTATGGGGCTGGATAACCCCATCCACTGGCAGGAGGTAGGGGCTGGCCTCAGAGCAGCTCTGAGGACGTGAGGCACTGTGGATCCTGGTGAACAGATTGACCACGAGGCAGCAAAATCCACCTGCAGCAAAGCTGGCCAGGAGCCTCCTGGGCTGTACCTGACAGAACATTGTCAGCAGGCTGAGGAGGATGATCCTTCCCCTCTGCCCAACCCTGGTGAAATAAATCTGGGACATGGTGCTGGGGCCTTTCAGTGCCTGAGAGATGGGGACATGCTGGGGTGAGCCCAGTGCAGGCCCACAGAGGTGATGAAGGAACTGCAGCCTCTGACATATGAGAAGAGGCTGAGAGAGCTGGGATTTTTCAACCTGGGGAAGAGCAGGTTCAGGGAATCTTATCAGCCTGTATAAATACCTGATAGAAGCTCCAAGGCTCTTTTCAGTGATGCTCAGTGACAGGGCAAGAGGCAACAGACACAAATACAGCAAATTTCACTTAAACATTAGGAAAAAGCCTTTTACTGCGAGTGTGGTCAAGCACTGGAGTGGATGTCCCAGAGATGTATCAAGTCAAGCCTAGGTTCCTCCCTACAAACTTCACTCTTTCAGCTTTCCCTAACAGCTCTAGATTGTATCAACTGGGTGTTTATTTTCTACCACTAAGATTAACTATTTGTTTGGTGAACATACATAATTGTCCTATTCTTCCTGCATTTCTCTTTTACTACAAGTAAAAGAGTTAATTTTTCTGCTTGTTTTGAGAGTTTTTATGAAGTTTATAATATGTGTGCTCTTCTTGATGATGTAAGGAGTCAAGCAGAGCACTGCAGTGGGCACATCATGGGCTCCGCCAAGGGTGCTGGGCTGCTGGTGGGAAGGAAATGCTCATGGGGCAGGGCACTGGTGTCTGGCAGAGCATCAGCCCAAAGCAGGGCTCAGAGGGGCTCAGCATCCTTCAGCCATGGGGAATTCCAAGCCATGTGGAACTACAGCTTGCTGAACTTCTCTACTGGGACCCATGTACTTACACCTACCACTGGATGCTGTTTCCAAAAGCAATACTGTGATATAATACAACATCCAACATCTACAGGAATGCACCAGGGCAGCACTGACAGACACACATTACACCTGCCAGATGGGTCATTCCTCTTTCATCAGAACTCCTCAAGCCTCTTCAGGCATATGCTGGCATATGGAGTCACTCTCAGCACTTGATTTCAGTGGGGAAAAATTAAGGGAAAACAAAGCTGCATGTATTCTGGGAGAGCTGTAGCCTGAGCACATGGTATTCCATCAAGGAATACAGTGAAGGTATTTCTGCCCTGCACATGTTTTGGATCCAAACAGGCTAAAGAGAAAAGCTCTTGGTCTGCAAAGGCCAAATCATGGGACAAAAAAACAAAGTACAAGAGACCATGGAAAATAATAACGATCTCATATGATAAACTTCTGTTTTGTGTGGAGAAGATGAATATTCCTTCTCATTGTTTACAACCATTTATATCCTATAGCTTGGATATATACAAATACAGAATAATGAAAATAAGATCATAATAATAGACTTTCACCCAAAATCTTCACTTAACTCATAGCTTCTAATAAAATACAGCACAGAAAAGTAGTGTCTAAAATAAGTGGGACCCATCCAACAAGTATGATTTTTGAGATGAGAGCTCTGTGATGGCCATACCTTGAGTTTCTATTAATTTCAGAATGTCATTATGCAAGTCTACTGCCAGCTCCACAGCAGAAAGAGGTCCTGTAACAATGGATCAAATCCCTGTTGATCACAAACAGGTTTTTCTTTCAAGTTCTAGACAATAACTGTATGAAAGAAA
Source organism: Drymodes brunneopygia (assembly GCA_013400955.1). Lineage (NCBI taxonomy): Eukaryota > Metazoa > Chordata > Aves > Passeriformes > Petroicidae > Drymodes > Drymodes brunneopygia. The sequence goes on along the minus strand of VZTZ01043060.1, from coordinate 279,632 downwards.
ACAAATAATATGATGCAGCTCCCAGTGTCTGGGGAAAGTACAGACAGAAAATTGGGATAACAGATTTGTCTCATATGCCACCGATTTATATCTGAAATGCAGCAAAGCACATGTAGAAGGTAATTATGGAAAGATTTAAGGTATCTTGAAAGGCAGGGTGTTTTGTGTTCAGGCAGACATTATCATTCAGGAGAACAATGAGCAGAAATTGCAAAGGGTTAATAAGTTATTTAGCACATAGGACAAACATTTAGGAAGGAAATAGGAAATGACAGCTCTGATGAGAGGAAGCATCTTCAAAAATTGACTCTTTATAATGCAAACATGAAATTCTAAAATGTTGTACTGTATCCTACCCTGTTTATGCAAAACAATTAGAAGAGTGAACAGAATGTGTGGGAGAGGCAGATGGCCATGTCTACTGCAGTGAGAACAGGTTAGTCTAATTTTTTAGAGATCATGTCTAGTAACAAGTTGCACATCAAAGAAACTTCACAAGCTGTTGCTGTTACACTAAAATAGAGTGTGACAAGATGCTTGAAAGAGACTGTTGTGTCTGATGTACTAGAAAACATAAGGGACCATGGACAGAGCTCACGTAGTAAGACTGCATTTTTCTAAATTACAAACTCCAGATCCTTTTCCCCAGTGCTGTGACATTCAGGAGTGCTAGGCTGAAGTTCAATAGGCTACTTCTATTATGACTTCTTAAAAGAAATATTTTGGTGCCAAGGAATACTATTCTGCAAGTGATGATCGCCTGTAGTGAATACCAGTGAATGAAGCAGCAGCTCAGGCTGAGCACTGACACTGCCAGGCTGTTATTCAGTCCCTGGAGCACATCTAGCCCCCAGCAAAGTGACACTCTCACAGGGCAGGGATGGGAGATAGCCTGGCCTGGCAGCATTCCAAATAAGCACTTTGAGTTGTGACGTTTTTCCTCTTCACCAAGCAAAACCAAGACACCACCCTTTCTGTGAGGGTAAAGAAATTTATATGATACAGGCACTGACCATGTGGTGCCTGTTGGGTCTGAAGCTGGCAAACAGATGGTGGTCTAGTTTGAGTGTTAACACAGGCACAGCCACGCTACCTTGCGGGAACTAAATGACTTTATTCTCCTTTATTTATATCTCCAAAGTTTTCCACTGAGTCTCCATGAAAAAGTTAAGCTCAAAGCAGTTGTTTAGTTCTCTGGCAGCAGTTTCACCCTTCACATCCAGATCTGAAACTGACTTGTGCACTGGAAAGAGTGTCTCCTGCCTGGAATGATAGGATAGGAGAAAAAAATTACTGCTTCTTCCTTAAAGTGTTACTCTTCTATTGTAAACAAGAATAAGAAAATAAAGGTCACTATAATATGGAATTATGTTTTTCACTGAAAAAGTGTTTTATACTGTTTCCAGATTGTTCACCAGAGACTAATGAAAGGACAAGAGAAATGAGTATTACAACACAAAGGAAGACCAACTGGACATGGCTAAAAAACAGTACAGAAGGGGTAAATGCTATCTTTTTACAGCACTAAATAATTACAGATTTGTAAGTGCCTTTCTCAAAGATTCTGACTTTGTGCTGGAGTGCTATTAAAATTCTTCCTACCACCAAATTCGTCAAACACAAATACACTTTGGTGACTTCTGTGTGCTTAAAAGCTTTGCAGAACAGCATTGGCTATTTAATTACAAATTTATTTTTAAATAAGAGAGCACTCTTATTTCAGTGAGACAAATCCCCTTCCCTTTCCACCCCGTAGGTCAAGCTCACAACTCCAGTTGCTGCCTCTGTTTTCTGCCAAGGAGAGCACAGCACAGCTCCACCCTGACCATGCACATCAGCTCTGGACATGATGAGCCCTTGCTGAGACCCCTCACTGCCCAGGGGAGCATCATCACTGCCCACACAGAGACAGCACCTGTGCAAGGAGAGCATCCCTCTTCCTCCCACTCCCTCATACAACGATGCAAACAACAGAGGAAGTCTGTCTTTGTTAAAATGTAAGACTAAATCTGAATGGGGGGGGAATGGTGTGTATTTTACCCTTACTCCAGTAACAAGACATGGTAAACTTTTCAAGCCTGAGGGACTCTTATTCCTAAACACTGATCTCATTCTGGGCACAATTACCACAGTAAGAGAAGACACTGGAATGGATTTTCTTTTCCCACTTAATGAGAGCTGTCTAAAGCCAGATTTTTCTGGTTATTGTTTCAGCAAAATAGCTGGACTTCTGTCAGTATTTCAGTAATCTAATCTCTAGGACTGTGCCAGAAGCAGCAAGTCTACATGAACATATTAAATGCACAGTGGGCAATAAAAGACCACATTGAAAAATACCTCAAATGGGAAACACATTCTTTTAATTCTTTCTACTTCAGTACTCAAAAGACACTCCTTGAAGGGATATCCCTCATTAAACCCAAGTGAACACTGTGGATATGTAGGACAGCTGCCATCAGCTAGGCAGCTAAATGTAAATTTAGAATGTATATCTCATAAGGCTAACAACTAAAACCTGTGTTTATTAACAGTGGGTATAATCCACATACATTGACATCAGTAAGAGAAATGAAAACCAGGTAATCTCTGAGCTCTGCAGCTGGGATTTAATCTCCAGACCTCTGGGTGAAGGTATTTTTCTCTCTAGTCTGTTCAGAAGGATTTATTTTTTATTTTTCCCCCAGAGGATACTATCTCATGCATGCATTCCCTTTTGCTCTAGGCTGTTTATTATCCCTAATTGTGCTGTTCATGCTGCAAATCTCATTTGATGTTTTTTGGCTGGGAGGGAGTCAAAGTCTGACTTCTGACTTCAATTGGTTTCCTTTGTTCACTAAGACAAAATATTGAAACTCTTGGGACACATTAAAACTAGCACAAGTCCCCACAATCCAGAAGTCCTTTCTGCTCTCCAGAACATCTGCTTTGTGGAGCTGCTATTTTAAGAGATTGATGTTGTACAAGGCTTACACTTGACAGGTACATGTCTCTGGTAAGTCCTATGCCTCAGTTTCAGGAAAGATGCTATTTTCTTAGTTCTGGCATGACTGAGGACATTGCAGGGGCATTATCCTGCAGTCAGTGCTCTCCACCATAATGATTGTAAGAATCAGCGAGTCTTTATGGGAATGCCCATGCAAAAATGTCTTTTAGCATTTATTTCCATGAGTGCTGCTCTGATGTTTTGTTAATCTGGTTATCAGAGTTTCTGGGAAGGTCATGGTCTTGGCTGCAGTCATTGCCACAGCACAGGCAGAGTGGGGCTGGGACTGTGCCCATGATTGAAGGCACAACACATTTATAAGCACAGATTCACAGAATAAGCTGAGTTGGAAGGAACCCACAAGGATCATTGAGTCCAACTCCTGGCTCTGCCAGGACCATCCCCAAGAGTCACACCATGACCTTGGGAGTATTGTCCAAACACTTTGTGAACTCTGTCAGACTGGAGCTGTGACCTCTTCCCTGGGGAGCTGTTCCAGTGCCCAGTCACGTTCTGGATGAAGAACCTTTTCCTAAAATCCAACCTAAATCTCCCTTGACACAGCTTGAGGCCATTCCCTCGGCTCCTGTCACTGCTCACCACAGATCAGTGCCTGCTCCTCCTCTTCCCCTCACAGGACGTTGTAATTGCAATGAGGTCTCCCCTCAGTCTTCTCCAGGCTGAACAGACCAAGTGACCTCAGCTGCTCCTCACACAGCTTCCCCTCAAGGCCCTTCACCATCTTGGTTGCCCTCCCTTGGACACTCTCTAATAGTTTTAGATCTTTCTTATATTGTGGCACCCAGAACTGCCCCCAGCACTCGAGGTGAGGCTGCCCCAGTGCAGAGCAGAGCAGGACAATCCCCTTCCTTGCCCAGCTGCTGATGCTGGGCCGTGTGCCCCCCAGGACAGGCTTGGCCCTCCTGGCTGCCAGGCACAGACCCACGGGCAGATTCCTGCATCCATCCTCAGCCCAGGCTGGGTCAGGCACAGGGAGGGCTGCAGGGCTCAGGTTCCTCAGAGCTGTGCTGCAGGGCAGAGTCTGCTGCTGAGGCACTGGCACAGGTCCCCATGGTGGGGTATGGGAGGGGAGCCCTGTTGTGCAAAGACACTGAAGAAACAAACTTCTTGGAGAATTTTCCTGATGCCAGATAAGGCAGTTGTATTGGAACACAAAATCTTCTGGCAGTTAAAATTTCTAATCATCTTAATGTCTTTGGGTTGTTTCCAACAGAAGATTTCTCCCAGTTCATTTATGCATTTTCAGGAAAGTTTCCACTCCTTAGAGAGGCTGTATAGAGCATTTCTTTATGTTCTGGGTTGAATTTAACTTTTTTTTTTTTCAGTTGTTTAATTGTTGTTTCCCCAGTAATGTATCTGGAATTGGCTAATGTATGAATTGCAAAATGTGTGGCGAAGCAACAGGTGCTTTGCATTACCAGGGACTGTGTCTTTATGAGGTTTCAGTGCTTAAAGTTTGCAAAGTTCCTCTGGCAAAGGATTAATGTTCAGATCCACCTGCTTATTTTCCCCAGGTAACTCTGTAAAAGAGAGACAAGTTCTGAGGGGAAAAGGGGAAATTTTCTCTTTAATTAAATTATAGACCTGTTAAATTATAAACACTGTTAAGGTTGAAGTGGTGTGTTACTGTGGCATCTTTTACAGAATGACTAAGGGGTTCAAAACCTAATTTTTGTGACATGAAGAGAGAATGTCACATGAATCATTCCCTGTCAGCATGACTAGGAGCTGTACCAAACTAATCCATCATTGCTCCAATCTTCAGAATGTCATTTTTCATAGTCCCTGGTTTGAGGAAATTAAATGAAAATTAATTAAAATTAATTGAATATTACAGTCATGTTTTACTGATCAGGAATAGAAGGACAAGGCAAAAACACCTTCTGCTTCTTCATCTGTTACCCTCAATCCCATCAGTAAGTAGAAATAGATAAAAAATTTATTTGGGATTTTTTTCAAGTTGGTTGAAATACAGAGTATTAGTTACTTATGCATAGAGTAATTAATCTGACTTGATCCAGCTGGTAATAGAAATGAAAGCAGTGAAAAACTTGTGTAGCACAGAATCTGCCTTTCAGGATGCGTAGTTTCTGAATTGCAGTGTTGGACCTAGGGAAACCACAAGATTGCACTGTATCTCCTTTAATAATGCTACATGAAATTGGAGGATAAAGCTTGATAAGAAATATTTTTTTAACTTGAATTTTATATCAAGAACATATTTTGGAACTTGCAAATTGAAGAGGAGAGTATCTGAATCAGAGATAAAGATACCAGATAAGATTAAAGACACCAGAGTCCATCACAACATGTACCACTTCCAGATCCTTTTCCCTCCCTTTGCTTCCACTGCTTCTTGAATAAATCATCATGAGGACTGATCAAGGAACATCCTTGATTTTACATAGGTTAGTTGTTTTTAAAGAAAATATTTGCTAAGATTCCTGCAACTATAATCTTTCTGTATTAAAACTAAACTATTCCTAACTGGAGGAGTAATCAAAGCTGCAAAATGCTTATGTTTGGGTGGCTAATCAGAGCTGCAAACTGCCTTGCTGCTTAGAGCTAGACATGCTTTCATGTTAAGCTGAATAATTAAAATGGAATGTTTTTCTGTGCAAAATGAGATACTCAAGGCCTAATTTGCAAAATATTTTAGTATTAGCAGCTTGAATCCTCTGCAAAGCTTGAGAGGAAGAACTAAAGAGCCCTGTAAGTGTCTAGGCTTTGAATAAGGATTTTTTTTTCTGCCAGTGGAAGTTCAGCTTTTCAAAGTAGTCAGATTTGGGGGAAGATGTCTCTTAAAGAGTGACTGTCTCAGAGATTCCATCTGTTTCAGTTAGGAAAGATTAAAAAATAAATCCACAGCATTAAGTGCATCTGCTTCAGTCCCAGTAAATATTAGAGTAATGGGGGACTTGGTAATTTTTGTCACCAGTGCCTGGTACTTGTGGGGGTGCTTTTCAATTCCAAGCACTTCAGACACAAAACAGGGTCACCAGGCAGGGTGGATGTGCATGGGGAAGGGGACCTTCAGAGCAGTTCAATGCAACATCCAAAACCTGTAGGAGAAAGCAAACAACATCCAGATATGAAGTAACAGAAAACAGATACGAGCAGCAGGGAAGGAAAGCAACCCAACAAACCATCAACAGGCATCTGGGACAGGACCTGAAAAGACAGAAGTTTAATTAATTTCAGACCCAGATAATTAGCTAGATTTTTAGCCATGATAATTTGGAGTGTAATTTGCGATGTCCTCCTGTCATCACTGCTGGAACTGAGCTTGAAGAAACCCACTCTCTCTCTCTGAGAAAACAAAGGCAATCCACCTAAATGAGCAAAGAGTACTTGGGTGCTGCAGCTCCTCTTCGCTGCCAAGTACTGACTAAAGCAGAAGTGCTCTTGTTTTCCTGTCCTAATCTCATCTGAAAATCCCCTTGCATTTCAGATGTGTCAGCATGGATAAAAGGGGGGACAGAATTCCATCTGTATGTTGGTGGTTCTGCCCGTGTAACTCATTCCCCTCTCTGTGCTCAGTGTTACAGAGCACGTGCAGGTCCCTGTCCGGCTGCATTCGCTCCCAGTGTTGGCTGTGCCAACCACAAATGGTGCATTTCATGCAGGAAGGTCCAGCTCCTGGGCTAGACTGGGCCTAGGGATATCACATCAAATGTTAATTTTCTAAAATTTCCACCATCATCCTGTTTAAAACTCTCCACCAGGTCCATGCTGTCCAGCAGTCTGGTGTCCTTTCCATCCTCATGCACTTTCATGCTGTCTCTGCAATTCAGACTCCAGACTGGACACAGATTGCACCTATGTGTATTTAAGTGCTTAGTGAATGATATGCACACTCTTTGGAACAAATTGTTCCGCATTTACTAAGAATAGAGAAGTCAATCCTGTTTCACGGAAATTTCTGAAGAACTTTTAGACACTGGTGTGAAAGAAAAGTAGCTCTAACTAAACATGTCAGAGCTTTGCCTCAGCTGTGGCATTACCAGGGTTTCTTTCCTCTTCCCAGTATCTTATTTTAGTAAAACTTAAAGAAAACATACTTTGTAGAGTTCATCATGTCACTGTTGAACTGGGTGGAAATCAATCAACATAGAAAACCAAGAAAAAACTAAACAAATTTTGCCTTTAGTAAGAATATGTGTTTTTTTAATTTGAGAGCATAATCAATCTGAGAGCACTCTTTACACTTTGTGAAAAAATACATATATTCCAAAAATTCAGTGAGTAACAATTGTAAATGGCACTTGAATGCCATGGCATATCAGTCTTCGACACAGCTTGAGGCAATACAGGTTGAATATTAGGAAAAAGTTTTTTATGGAAAAAGTAAAATACTGGAATTTTCTGCCTGGTGAGGTGGTGGAGTCACCATCCCTGGATATGTTTAAAAAAAGACAGGACGTAGCAATTGGTGCCATGGTTCAGTGGAGGTGTTAGGGCATGGGTTGGACTCGTTGATCTTGAAGGTCTCTTCCAACCCAGGGATTCTGGGATTCTGTGAAAGGATCAAAGGTTTCTCTCACAGTGAATGAATGGCTGGTGTGCAACATGCTAGACGTCTTTTGTGGTGTCACTGAGCATACCACAGAAAACACATCCATTTCCTTTTGCAGATAAAAAGATGGAAAAAAAGAGGATAAGCCAGGCTGCCAAGATCCATCTTTTTTGATGTAGTGAAAACAAGCCCCTGTCAACAAGAGTCTCTCCAAGTGTTACAGAGAGAAAGGTAATAGGTTTATTCCTACAGAGGTAATACTTGTAGGAGATAAAAGATCTCTCTTTTGTGCTTCCTCTCAGGTTCAGACTGATCTTTTTTTCCCTTTTCCCCTCTTTCTATGCAGGTACAAACCTCCTCAGGCAGACAAAAATCAATCTCTCATGGGCTGGTTTGCTGCCCCTAAAGGCACATGAAAACCACAAAAATTATGTCTCAGTTTTGACTGTTTTCAAAATTTTGTTCTGCTCTGGCAGCAGAAGAGGAAAATTGTCTCCTACCAGAGAATTCTCTCTTGGCATGACTCCACACCTGGTGGTCCCTGAGTGAGGGTCTCAGAGGGCAGGACAGAGCTGGGAGGAACTTCCCTGTCTCCACAGCAAACAGCAGCAGGGACAGGTCAGAGTCCATGCAGGGAGAACAACACACTGAAAAGGAGAATAAGTATTTCCAGAATAACTGCATTTGCAGATTTCAAATAAAACACTAAAATACCCCAAAGGTTTAAATGTGCTGTTTAACTCCTCTCACAACAAACCTTTGCTGTGAGCTTCTAGGGCTTTCTAGGAGAATACCACCATCTCTTTTCAGCCACTTAACTGAGAAGCAATCATAAAGAAACACCTAAACCTCAACAGGAGAACCGAGTGGGATGAACATTCTCCAACCTCCATTCATAGCATGAATTTTAGTACAACTTCATTTATGGCAGAGTTAGGTATTCTCCACAAGAGCTACTGCTTCACTAAGAGATGTTTAATACTATAAATCAAAGACCTTTTAAAATGAAATTTATTGAGAAAGCAGAAAGCTTTATCTCTCATGGCTTTTGTCAAACAGCCCTTCCTCTTTCTTTCGTATACGGCTGCAGAGATGAACTCCAGAACTCCTCTGTTAACAGTCCTGACCTATAGCCAGTTCCTTAGCTCTCCTTTGGCCTCATCCTAGAAAGGCTAAGTGTGTCTGTGAGTAAGTCTGAATCCTCTCTGGGAAGGAGAAACTCTAGCAGCTGCAAAGTGCTGTAATTTGGGATAGGTATTAGGTGTTAGGTGTTAGGTGTGTCTGAGCCGGCCTATGCCAGGGAAAAGGCAACCCATGCATCCATTTCTCCAGCTGACTCACAAGCACTTACACACTGCTCATCTCAGTCAACACCAGAGAAGCCTGAAAAAATCAAGATTCAGCATTTTCCCTTGGGATCATTTTTTAATTCTGCATCAATAGCATTTGAGCCCAAGGGAAAATCCAGCCCAATACAATTTAGCATGAGAATTGTGGTCAAACTGGTGCCTCCTGAGTCACCTCTGCCAGCAGAGAAAACCTGTCATGGTTTCACATACCTGTGGTTTAAAACCTAAAAATGAGAAGAGACAAACAAGCTCTGCTAAGTAAGACACCAATTTCATATTTATCAGCAAGCACCATAAATAAATGACTCTACATAAATAGGAATCACTAAATCCTCTAGTTTAGGCAGCCAATTGGAAAGCAGTGTGAAGATATAATTCATCTTAGGTATTAATCCTCAATAAGTGGTAGCTAAATAGTTTCTATTTGTATTTAGAACTAGGTGTACAGAGTACTTTACAAATACATGGATCCCAAACAGCTAATTATGTGAAAGTCTGAACTTGCCAATATTTACTTTCTGGCATGCAAATGAAAGCCAGACAAAATCCCTAGCAACAAAAAAAAAGTGAGATCCATATGGAAAATAGGAATTGAATCAAGTAATTGATGATTTATGTCATATCTTTACAAGCAAGAGCTTTGTACACATATTGAATCTTGACCTTAACCTGGAGATTTCTAATGGATTTTGAGTCTTTAGTTTGTTGAGGAAATCACTGGGCTCATGAGTTCCTGGGATTCAGTGTCAACAAAGCAGCTCAAAAAATTAATCTGTCTAGTAATGTCATGTGCAGAAAAATCAAAGCTACAGTTGAAGCAACAAAGAACATGTTTCAGTGTCTCTACTCCCACTCAAATTTCTATTGGCTGACCAAAGGACCTTGAATTTTGAGGGCATCACATTTTGTGGCTTTTTTCCCCCCACTTACTGCAGTCTCTGTTTGATGATTTACAGTATGTGGCTGCCTTTCAGGTGAAGCCAGACACATTCCACTCTCTTGATTACAGTGAAATTCAGAAGGTGCTATAGATCCATGCTGTGATACTTAGCCTGACTAGGAACTCCTCAGCCTGCCATGCATGTTACCAAGCAGCTGGAATGGTAGAAAAAGTAATTGGTAAAAAACCCAATGAAGCAACAACAACAAAATACACAAAAACAAACAAAAACTCAACAAACCAAAAACAAACCCCAACAAACCCCAAAACAAACCAAAACCAAAAAACCAAACCAAAACAAGAAAAACAGGAGATGGCATCTGAACAGGGTGACCACAGAGTATGTCTTTGCAAACAAGACAGCTCAGAACTTGATGTAAAAGAGTACAGATAGAGGGGGAAGTAAGGATGGATATGCACAGTTATTTCATCTAAAGATAAATGCATCTCCTATCGTCTCCCAAAGAGAAACAAAAACATTAAAATGCCAGATGATGTACATATATAAAAATGCTTGTGAGGACAAGTTATTTATGGTCACATCAGCAATGGGTTTGGGTGGTGGATTGAGACTAGAGGACATTGTTCACGTTCACCACTTAGACACACACAAGTCTATTGGGACCAAACTGGAGCTGGCAGAAATGCTCAGCAAGCCACTTTCCATCGTTTACGAGCAGTCCTGACTAATCTGTGAGGTCCCAGCTGACTAGAGATCAGCAAGTGTGACACCCAGGGACAAAAAGGGTGGGAAAGAGGATCCAGGGAACTACAGGCCTGTCAGGCTGAGCTCGGTGCCAGAGAAGGTCATGGAGCAGATCACCTTGAGTGGCATCACTTGGCACAACAGAACAGCCAGGGGATCACACAGACAGTGGGGGGTCGTGAGAGGCAGGTCCTGCTTGGCTAACCTGGTGGATGAGGGAAAGGCTGTGGATGCTCTGTGCCTGGGCCTTAGGGAAACCTTTGACACCTCTTCCAATAGCATTGCCCCAGAAAATCTGGCTGCTCATGGCTTGAATTTCTTCAGGTTACTGCAGACACTGAATGCTGCTGGCTGTCAGTTAACTAATATCTGATTACAGCTCCTTATAAGTTTAGCAATACCGCTCTCTAAATAAATAAATAAATATGATGTCGCACATAAATATGATGTGATTTTTAATATTCGTCCAAAGTAAATCTACACAGTGTGATGCACTATTACTGTTTACCATGCCTGCTCCTTGTCTTTCATAGAGAAGCTCAACGTTAAAAAGTCCCACTTACGTGGGTTAGAGCACACAGGCTTTGCAAACTCTGAGCTGAAGTGCAAAGAAACCACTACTGAGCAGCTTTGCTGGGCTGTTTATGTTCTGCTGTGGAGAACTTACCTTAGTGCAGTTTCCAGTGCATGTCTTTCCTGCTAAATGTTTGGTCTTCTGACAGAGACACAGAGGAAAGAAAGGAATCTTGTATATAATCTTTTATCTTCTTTTGTGAAGATGGAAAGCCTGAATTTTTGACTAAAAGTGATTGGTGTCTCTAAGGGATTATTTTAATTACTCCGATACAGTAATTAAAGAAGTTAATATTGATGTTAATACAATATTTTTAGAGGCTAAGGCAAAAAACCTGTAAATAACAGGAAACATACTTAAACATAAAGAACATCACAACATATAAAAATAAACAAGTTCATTTTAATCCTATGTATTACAGTCTTAGCAGAAGCCCCACCTTTTTTCCAAGTCCTTTTTAAGGATATCTTCTCTGAATTTTTAAGCTGGATGCTGGATGAGTGTTTTGTCTTTCAAATGTTTATTTATTGATTCAGCTGATTTCTTAAAGCACCAGCATGAGAACACCCCAGCAGGTTCATATATATCAAAGCTTAGAGTTATTAATTTCCCTAAGCAGTAGAGCCATTTGTAACCCACTGCCATATGGCTCTCTTCTCTCCTCGTTTTCTGTGCACATTTGCATGCATATAAACACATATGATGTTCAATTTATTTAAAATACACCCGTGTCTTTCTCTGAAAAATTTTCTCATTTGGCAGCAATTATACACCCTATTTCTGCTCAATTTTAATAGGAAAAAATTAAAACAGTTTAAAATAAAATGTACCTTCCTTGACCTGGCTTTTGAAGAATTTCCCTGAATCTGGGCTCTGTGCTGTCATCACAGGAACTCTAACTCACACCACACTCACACCACAGCTAAAGGCACAAAAGTTTCCTCCACTAAAATAGAGAAGGAAGTGAAAACTGGCCCATAAAGGACATTAAAGCAACACAGCCTAGCCATGGCTCAGAAAACCACACTGTCTCACAGAAATCTTTGTACCAGACCTGCTCATACCTATCATGCTACCTTTAAACTCTTCCTACAACTCTCCAAACCCATTCCCTACACCTTTAGCCTTCACTCCCCTGCCCCTGGAAACATGTTTAGAGTTTACCTGTGCACGTGGATGGGGAAATCCTTCAGCAACGCCCCAGTGGACAATTCTGCAGTTCCCTCTGGACTGTTCAAGCACACACCCATTGCCTGGGTGTGCAGGGGATGCACAGGCCCATTCCTGAAGCCCAGGAGGGCTCAGTTTTGCCATTGTCCTAGTTTTGGCCGGGATAGAGTTAATTCTCTTCCTAGTTGTTTGTGCTGTGGTTTGGATTTAGGATGAAAATAATTTTAATAACACACTGATGTTTTAGTCACTGATGAGCAGTGCTGACACCAAGGCAAGAACTTTTCAGCTTTTCACCCCACCCTGACATTAAGGCTGAGCTCGGTGCCCAAAAAGCTGGGAGGGGACACAACTGGGACAGCTGACCCCAGATGGCCAAAGAAATATTTCATATCATATGGTGTCATGCTCAGCATATAAATCAGGGAGAAATCTGGCAGAAGACCACTGCTCAGGAACTGGTTGGGCATTGTCAGTGAGTGGTGAGCAATTGCATTTTGCTTCACTTGTTCTGTCGTTGTCATTGTTAATAATATTAATATTTTCCCTGCAGTTTCTGTATTATTAACCCATTTTGATCTCAACCCACAGATTTTACTTATTTTCCCCTAATTCTCTCCCCCATCCCACTGGCAGTGGGGAGTGAGGGAGTGGCTATGTGGTGTTCAGCTCCCTGCTCTGTTAGACCACGACAGCCACATGAGGCAAACCCTGGCTGAGGTGTGTGGCTGTAACTCCCAGCACATGACAGTTTCCTCTAATGAATGGCAGACCAAGAGCTGGGCACAACCTGGCAGGTTTGAAGGAAAACCAGAGATGTGCCATTGGTATCAGTGCCACAGTTGGGCTCAGGGCTGCAGTCAGCAGAGCACTGGCTGCCTGTTTGCTTATGACACAGAAGGAGGAATCGTGCACCCAAAAGCAGTTGTGTAAGGGAAGTGAGAGAGGGACAGATTGAGCTTTGACTTGACCACTTTATTACAGGTTTTGTATCTCACATCCAACCACACACATTTCAGAGGAATCTGTTGTGGGTATGGACACAGATGAACATCACTGGTAAAAACACATCACTGTTTTATTTCACACAGAATCTTTGCAGAGCTGTAAGGCAAGAGGGGTTCGGTTCTGCAGGATGCTTCTTCCTAGGCTATAATCTTGCTTTGGAACAATGAGGGCTGCTAAACTCAGGAAGTATCCAGAAGTGGTGGGATTTAAGCATCTGCACTCCCTTTGCATTGGTAGGTTGCTTTTAACAGGATGCTTTTAAAGCACCACGAAATTCCCCCTAGTCCTCTCTGGCCTTGTTGACTTTGACCACTGCCAGTACTTAGGAGGCAAAGCTCCACTTTCCTAGTCAGTATCACTTAAGATTGCAAAGTGAACTAATTCTTAAAGGTTTCAAGAAATTTAGTTCATATAATGAAGGCAGAATAACCAACTAAAAACTACATGAGAAATGCTAATTATCTCCAGTTCTGAATTAATGTTCTTGTATGTTTGCTTACAAATCTGTGAATAATTCCACCAGAAAATGTGAGTTGTGGGAATTCATGAATTGTAAACATTAATCAACTTGAAGTCAGAACCATGTAACTGATCTGTCATGGTATAAATCACATTAGATTTAGAAATATATCTTCAAGAATCTACTGTGTGCTCTTTCCTTCCACAGTAGATACTGCAGTCAGTCCGCAAGTTAACTTATTTCTATTATCACAGAAAACAGACAATGGAGAATAATTTGTGATAGTAGGTAACTGAGTAAGAGCACCAAACTGTGTAGATGTATCAGGTGGGTTCACACAGAGAAATGTGCTCGCAGTTCCGTTTGGGCACCTGAACCTTCCAGTATGTTGAATTATATGGACCTCAAAGAGTGCAGCCATGCAAACAGACACAGTGAACCGATTAAAACAACCTGACTTCACTTTTCCCCACTTCCTAATGGAACAGCTGGCAGTCGAAACAAGCTGCACACTACTTTGTCCCTGAAATGTAACTGAATCAGTGACAGATATCCTGCTGTCCCCACAGCATTAAGAGACACAAGGTTTAAACTTTGAGGATATTGCATCTATTCTTTATAGCACAAGAAAAGATTTCTAAGAGCAGAAAGAAAAACAATGTGAAGCAATAAAGCAGTCTGAGTTTTAGGTATTTGGGGGTTTTTGTGGGTTTCTTTGTTTGTTTCGGTTTGTTGATTTGGGGTTTTTTGGTTTGTTTGGTGGGGTTTATTTTTTCTTATTAATTTGTTTTATGTGAAAAGGCAGATTTTATCAGACGTCACATTGAATGCAAAGAGGCTCAGAACTGTGTTGCTAACAGCAGCCAATTCTTACAGCTTGTAACTATTAATTATATATTATATAATTATATATATATATAGCTATTTATATAGATATTTCTATAGTTAATATAACTATTAACTATGTATTATAGGACTATTAATTGAATTTTTCAGACAGCAGCAACCACCTAGAGCTACACCTGTAAGAAACAGGACAAAAGGAGTGACTCCAATCACACCAGCATCCAGGCGGTTTTACTGATGACTGACCCTGACCACATACATTGAAAATGACAACAGAGGTCTTGGTAACAAATGAGTTCTCTTTCTGATTGATCCAGCTGCTTTGAATGAAGTATTGCAAATATCCCTAGATTTTAAAAGGCAGCCTGTGTATGTTTTATCTTGCCTAAGCAAGCTTATTCTCCTGTGAAGACAGGCAGAGAGCATTCAGCCCAGAGAAGAGATGGCTCCAGGGAGACCTCAGAGCACCTCCCAGTACCTAAAGGAAGCCTGTGAGAGAGTTGGAGGCATTTTGGACAAGGACATGCAGTGATTAGGACAAGGGGTAAGGACATTCAACTGAAAGAGGACAGGTTTAGATTACCCATTAAGAAATTCTTTGCTGTGAGGATGGTGAGGCATTGGAGGCCCAGAGAAGCTGTAGATGTTCCAACCCTGGAAGTGTTCAAAGCAGGCTGGATAGAGCTCTGAGCAACTTGATCCAGGGGTGAAAGGTGCCCCTGCCCACAGCAGGAGTGCTCTAACTAGATGATCCTTAAGGACCTTTCCAACCCAAACCATTCCATGATTCCATAATGATTCTGCAGAGATTCCCATGTTTTTACTCTTTTTAGAATCTGAAATTGCAACTCATGAAAATGTCTTCAAAGCATCCATCTTTATTTCTGCTCAGATGGTCACCAGCCCTTGATCAAACCAAGAGCCTGAGCTCTTTATGACTGGATGTATCCTTCTTGTACTTCATGCCCATATTTTAGATACTCCATATGCAAGCATAATTCAGTTATTCAGAAAATTTCCATAAATTGCTCAATCTTAAATTACCATAAGGCACTCTGTATTTATTAGAGGGGACACAGGCAACAGGGAGAATGAATAACTTCAGACAAAAATCATTAAAGGCCAATCAGCTGCAATTTCAGTGCTGAAAGTGACTGAATTAGTATTCAGTGGGTCTATTTATTCTCCCTCTAAACATCACTTGTTCTGATAAAAAGAAAATGCTTATTACTTCTGCATCAATTCTGCCAACTTGAGGCATCTACTCAATACTTGGCCTCTGAGCTGTTTAAGTTTGGGTAAAATGAAATACTGAGATGTCTCATATTTAATCCTCAGCAGAGGAAAACACCTCAGGATTCATGACTGATGTTTTCACATAAAGCAGTTATCATGACATTACAACACATGTATGGCAGACTCATGAACATGTTAATGAAGAATCCAAGCTTTGCTGTCAGTAAATTTAAAAGATCCACCTCTCCAAAAGCCACCCCACCCTCCCCAGTACCTTAAGGCAGTATGAATACATCCAATATGTGAATATACAGATGAAAATACAAACATAGATACATATCCAAGTCCTGCACATTCAGAATATAGCTTATACATTAAGAAGTGTATTAGTGGAATACTCTACTAGAAAGAGCATATTCATCACAGCATAATGAAAGTCACGTTCTAAAATGATTAATTTTTTTAAACTTGCTTTTCTGTTTTTTCTTGACAATTCCTTGCAACTGCCATTAGATTGCAAAAATGCACTGGAATGGTTTATAAAGGATATTTTGCATAGAGCATTGAATCTGTAAAGACTATGACAAGTATTTTCCAAGTCTGCATCTGAAACTGTTAATTATATCTATTTTAATCGATATCCAGCTACCACTTCAAGACAAATATCTTTGTGCAAAGAAATTTGTCAGAAGTACCTTAAACCTTTTATAAAGGAAAAACTACTACTCCAGCAAACACTTCTTCAAGCAAAAGAGACTATACCTTGAGTTTGAAATGATTGCAATAGTCTTGATGAAAAGGCTTGTTTGATGCTTGGCTCTTCTATGTCAAAGACGTCAAGTTATCTTTAGATCTTTTATCCATAGCACAAATAAAAATGTATTGCATGGGGAGGAGGGGAATCAAATCCCACCAGATTTCCAGAAATGTGTCACAAATGGCACATAGGACTGACAGCACAAAATTTTAAAGCAAAATTTTTATTACATGCTACTATGTGATTGACTGTAGGCTTCAAGTTTCATCTAATCTGCATAATGAGAACAGAAAACATGAACTGACAGAAGGCAAGGAAATTAAAAAGTTCTAGTGACCCATTATTGAAACAGTGCACAAAAAACTGAAATAAAATATAAGCTTTGTTACTTTCATAAGATCTGTTGTTTCAATAACAAATAGCCGCTTTTTGACAAAGGACACACATACAGACCAAATCCTTCCTCTTTTCCTTCATTTTCCTGCAAAAAAGCCCCCGTGCTGAGGTAGGGGGAGAGGAAGGAAGGGCAGATCTCTCTTGCATCTAGAAGGGCTTGTCCAGATCATTTGGGTTTTGTACATAAAGAAGACACAGGATCAGAGGCACAGTGTGCACTTTACCACAAGAATACATCTGAATACTTAACCCCCTCCAGTAACCACCTCTTTAAATTTGTGTGTTGGCAGAAATGGAACATTAGCAAGCTGTACAGGGGATTTCACAGAGATAAACAAGGAGTGCAGTAGTGCATATCTTGGCAACAGCCCTGGCCCAGCAGTGCACACACCTGCTAGAACTTTGCCAGAGCAGAGACCTCCTTAACACAAGTTTTATTTCAAGGAATTTCTTATTTCTACTTTTCTATTTGATTTCAGTAGCATAGGAAGGATACACATTTGAAATTAATATAAATACTTTAAAATAATTTTAAAATTTCGACTTTTTTTTCTATTTATTTAAACTTGTAGAAGAATACATGATGCATTCCAAACATGCAGTCAAGGAAAGCACTGAAAAAGAACACTAAAATCAAATAATGCAGTAACAGCTAAGTAAGCCTGTAATAGCTAAATATTTTCTCAGAAATTCTGTAAACAGATTGTAATTGGGACCTCTCAGGAAGAACTGTTTGAAAAAGTAAGATTTCAAAAAACAAAATCCTAGAAAAATTGAAGCATGGTTGTCAGAAAACCATCTCTTCTAAATATCCACATTTTATACTTTGTATAAGCCTATTTAAGATATGCTGAACAAATGAGCCTTAGGAGTAATTGAACACAGAAATGGAAATGCTGATAGCGAGTGTTTCCTGGTGGCTTGCAGCCATTTCATTATTATAGAATGGTTGGAAAGGGACCTTAAAGATTATCTAGTTCCAACCCCACTGCCATGGGCAGGGATACCTTGCACTAGACCAAGTTGCTCAAAGCCCCATCCAGTCTGGTGCTGAACACTTCGAGGGATGGGGCATCCACAACTTCTCTGGGCAACTTGGTCCAGTGCCTCACCACTCACACAGTAAAGAATTTGCTTCAGTATCTAATCTAAACCTACTCTCTTTCAGTTTAAAGCCATTATCCCTTGTCCTACTACTACATGCCCTTTTCCAAAACCCCTCTCCAACACTCTTGCAGGCCCCCTTCACATACTAGGAGGCTGCTCCAAGGTCTTCCAGAGCCTTCTCTTTTCCAGGCTGCATAACCCCAGCTCTATCAGCCTGTTGTCATAGACAAGGTGCTCCAGCCCTCTGATGACCTTCGTGTCCCTCCTCTGGACTTGCTCCAACTGGTCCCTGTCTTATGTTGGGGTCCTCAGAGCTGGATGCATTTCTCCAGGTGGGGTCTCACTGGAGCAGAGCAGAGGGGCAGAATCACCTCTCTGGACCTGCAGGCTGCGCTTCACATGATACAGACCAGGACCTGTTTGGGTTTCTGGGCTGCAAGTGCACATTGCTGGGCCATGTCCATCCTCTCATCCACCAGCACCCCCAAGCCCTTCTCAGCAGGGCTGCTCTCAATCCATTCTCTGCCCAGCCGGCTTTTGTGTTTGGGATTGCCCTGCCTGAAATGCATAGTAGCTTGCTGCGCAACAGCACTCCAGGCTCCTCAAGGTAACAAATTATTTAAATAATAAAATATCCTTGACTCTCACAGAAGCAAAATATGAGAGAGACTACTTGATGCATCATTCCTGGGAACCATGACTACATCATATCAGATGAATAACACAGAAAAGGGATGAACCTTTTCCCTGTGTTCAGTTATTTACAGATGCAAACAAGAACTCCCTTGAAACAGACACACATTTGGAATGTGAGTTCTAGTCACTGCATTTTGTAATACCTCTGAAGAGGTAACCATTTTACTGGACTTTGTTTCCTCTGTTGCAGGAGATAGCAGAACATGTTTCCAGACATGTAACTCTGTTACATGTAACATGTAAGCAAGAAAAAATTGACAAAGAACAGCTGAAATTCTCATCGATATTGAAACTGCCTGCAGTAGACCAGAGGTGAAAAAGGCATATTGACTATGATTCCTTTGTTCTTTCATTCCTCCATTTCAGATATCACGTTCTTAACTCTCTGTCCCCAGAGATTAAACCTCAGGTTACTGAGGTAATGTTCATATAAATCTAAAAGTACTTAATTTATGCTGCAAAGTAATAAGCTAAGTAAGATATTTTTTTTCTATAGGACCTCTGCAGGAATTTACCACCTTGTTTGACATTAATGGCCAACAAATAAAATTTAGATGCAAAACAGTCATGCAAGGGTAATACATTCACTGAGCCTTTCCAAAAAGCATTTTCAAGACAGTTTTAAAAGGACAGAGTGAAAAGAGGTTTACAAATCCAGTCTGTTTTAACTTACCCAGATAAAAGTAAAGCTTTTCAATATCAGATATACAATATATCCTGCTGAGAAGGAGAAGGAAAATCACGTTCCTTGAAAAGCTTCTGCATTTGGAGGGTTTTTGCAAGCCCCAACTGCTTGCCTCTCTCTTGTTATTTCATCAGTTCACTGATACAAATCTGGAGAATTTACGGGAGAGGCAAAACAATCCCAACTAAAGAAACACTTATTCTTCTCTCAGTAGTTTCCTACAGAGTTCTGAAATAATACTAGTAGAGAGATGCAAACTAAAAGGCCACATGTATTTGTGTCTCTCAGTACTTTGGTACCACAGATGACAGCAGCTTTCCTGCCAGTATTAGGCATATTAGGCATTCTTTGCTATGGATTTGTAAGCCAACTATGAAAAAAGCCCAACCCAGGGTGGAGCTGTCACAATGGACTCTTTGGTTTAAATATATTGACAATGCCAATTCATAGTAAGAAACAAAAATCTTCAGATACAACTATTCAACTCAATTAACCATAGCAGTCTGTTAAACCAAAGCATCCTCACTGGCCTGAATTCTCTTACATTGCAAATACACCACATTTTGACTTATGCATCACAGACAGAACAGTTAAGTGACAATGCAGCATTTACAGTGGCATCTGAGGCAGCAGCACCTCTGAGTGTCCCATCCCAGGTTACAATACTGGTGCTTTTTCTGTCAGTCATTTTCTCATTGTAAATGAGTCACTTGAAATGAAGTATAAAGTCAAATGCAACTGAGAGTATGACAAGACCTTAACTAACTGCACTTCATATATAATTGCCAGCTACACATTGACCCTTACTTTGCTTCTGGAAAAAGCTACTAAAACGTATTCTAGAAATGTGAACAGGTTTTACTGCAAATATAAGTAAGTCCCAAACCAATAATTTAAAATGTGCATACACAATAAAATTGCTCCATTTAATTATTCTGCATAAGAAACATAATATCCCATTCATTTCACTCACATTTGACTGAATGTCAAAATATCAAATCAGTTTTTTGGTCAACAGTATTTGAACTAAAGGTTTTTTTTTTTCTTTATGATACATTCTAGTTTGTACATCATATGCTTGTATCACTTTATCTGATTACTTTTTTCGTAGGTAAACAGTGGCATTTAAAAACAGAAGTGAATTCTCAAAACTCAGAAGTATAACAAGTAAAATCACTTGGAAAAAACAATGCATAAATCTATTCACCTATGCAATAGCAGCATCTGACAATTACTTTGACAAAGATGTTAATGCAGAAGACATTTTTCCACAGCTCTGAAAAAGCTTACTTCCATGGCAGCAAAGTTAAAAACTCTCACTTTCTTACAGAAAAATTCTAATGAAGAAATCTGATTCCCCTGTAAAACATCCCTTTTTTGATTTTCAGCAAATTGTACTGAACTTATCAGATCGTCTACCCGTTCAGTTCTATAACAGATTGTTAACACAAACTACAGCAGAGCACGCTGAATAATTAATTTCCAGAGTTCACCTTTATTAAAAACAAGGTTTTTGTTGTGAGAACAAATAATCTCTCACTCGTAGCTTGAAAGCCTAAGATAGGATCATTGGCTTCCAGGGTAGCTACCAGCTGCTTAGCAACCTGTCCTACTTGTCTTCCTTCCTTCCTGTTGTAGAGAACTGTGGCCAGAGGAGTCGGCTGGCGATAGATGAAAACTCGTCGCAAGCACTCGCAAAGAGCAGCGTAGGAGTAATCTGGAGCACAAGCCATGAACTTCTTGTCTTGCTTTGATGCTTGGACATAACCTATATAGTCCAAAACCAGGCAGAAGGGATAAGTAATATATGGGTTTCAACAGAACTTTAACTGACTGATAAAAACCCAACCTTAACTTTAAAAAATAATATGCAATTTTTAACACAACAGAAAACACCCAAACCAAACAAACAAGCAAACAAAAACCAAACAAAAAACAAGCCACCAAACCATTGTAATTACCTAAGCCAGTACTTTCAGAGGGGATGCATTAACCAGTTTAATATGAATACACAATTCTTATGTACCTCATCTTAACTGGTGTTTTGGACACATTTTTACAGCAAGATACTCTTCCCACATCTGGCTCCTCTCTGCCTCACAAGGTCGTTCAATTTCTCAGCAGGATCACAAGGCACAGACATGGTCCATATGGGCAATCCTGGGCCAATATTAGCAGTCTAAACAGAATAAATATCTTCTCTCTCCTCATCTCCCAGTGTGTAATTACATTTAAAAATGAAGATTTCTGAGCCTACCTAATCTTGAACAGGCACTTAAAACTTGTCTTCTGTTTAGAACTGACTGAAAAAAATGAGTTACTTTTTAACACACTGTAATTTCTGTTAATATTCACTCAGAAGGAAAAAAAACCCTTCCGTTTCCACTTCCATTACAGGACTCTAGTAAAAAATAGACTCCTTTCAGACTGATTTCCTTTCACACTTCTGTAAAGAGAATTGAGATAGAATCTTTGCAAAGTGATCTACCATCTTTCTGAAAGGTTATTATTTGCTTCGCTTCTATTGAACAATTCATGCCAATGGTTATCACATGGGTCAACAAGACAGAAAAAATCTGAAGGTCACTTATTAAAACACTTTACCATAAGATGACACACATCTAGACATATGATCAGTTAGCTGCACCTATTGCCCTGATAATGTCTGAGTGTCAAGGAGGTGATTATGCTCTACAGTCTCTAACTCAAGGTCACTTACCCAAGGAACTCTCCTTCTTTCTGCGCAGTTCTGTGCTTACATCCTATACATGGTCTGAAAAGGCTTGTTTTCCTCCCAGGGTATAAACATTTCATTTCTATGTTCTCTTATTTCTAAAATTAAGTTATCATGCTGCTATGAACAGCATTATAATAACTTTCAATTCAGATTTAAGTAAGTGAAATATCAACATAAGCCATACCAGAAGTATTCAGATAGAAAAGTCTCAGAGGTGTGTGACATATAAGTCAATTTCTTACCTAAAGCATTAAAAGTTGCAATGTGTTCCCACATATTCTCTGGCTGGTCAGAGTGAGGCTGCCAGAGAAGAGCATCAACATCATGCCTCAGGCAGAAGCACGGCATTTCTTTGGGATTCACAACAACTGAGAAAAGATACTGATTGCTTCCAAGATTAATCTGAAAACAAAACAAATACAAAATATTGATTCAAAGCACAAATAGCAGATTCTGTTACACATACTGCCAAAGTTAGATGATCAACAGTTTTATGCTTGTTACTTGACAGAATGTTTGAACACATTATGTTGCATCCCACTGAACAACAGCTCAATAAACCACAGGTGCCTTACACATTTCAAGGAGATGAAATTAAGTTTATTGGAGTAATATTTAGAGTAACATTATGCTCACGATACAAGCAAATGCGCATGTGGTTTTGTACAGAATTGGTTTTCTAGGATAGATCCTAACCTACAACTTCTGATGTTAGGAAAAGATTCTCTAAGTAAGCATATCTGGTTTTCTGCAAGGCTAACAGGGAAGGAAATACAGTCCCTCTCAGGTAAAAGCTGGCAAGCACTAAAACAAGGATTAGTTCGAATACTAAAATTACGAAATGTCAATGTTTTTTAATTTACCCACAATCAAGTAATTACTAAATTTCAGGTTAGCACACTGTTCAATAAAAATGTTTGTAGGACTTGTGGGTAAAAAGCTGTGCCAGCCACATTTCTGAAGGAAAAGACCCCACAATTGCTAACAAGAAATTCCAAACAACTTCAACGAAGAACTAAATCAAAGCGAAAATACATTCCTGTATGCCGAAAAATATACTGAAATACTCATATTCCTACATACTCTAATAAGGACCAAAACTGCAAGCTCCCATTGAGGAGGTTGAAATTAATATTTCCTACCCACAGTAACTGTCCTTTGACCATAATGCCTTAAACACATTAACCTTTGAACTACTTTTATGCCACCCATTTTAAGAACTCTTTACAAGCACCTGGTGTTCAAACCTGCTCCACAATGTCTTACTGCCTGCTAGAAAGCAGCCTTTCTTGATCCCATGAGCTAATGCTCCTCCTGATTTCTGAAATGTCTCTGGGGCATTTCTTGCCCTTCAGTGAGAGAAGCAGTAGTTTAGGCTGAGTTATGCAGAGCTTTATCCAGTCTGGTCTTGAAAATCTCAAGGACAGAGTTTGCACAACTTACCAGGCAACCCAAACCATGCTACAATCAGTGTAGTTTTTGCTTTCATCCAGTTTCAAGAAAAACCTCTCAAACAAGCCCAAGACAATGAGTTAGTCTGTAATGTTTTCATATGATTTTGTTGTTTCCAACACTAGGCAACAGACCAGATCAAACCCTAGCTTACTCTAAGTCAGGGTTGCTTACAACCCAGATCAAGACTGCTATTGAAGCATTTTGCCCCCAGTCTGTTATTTTCAGTGTGATTGACAAAGAAGTATTATTAACTGATCTATACTCCAGCTTCTTAGTGAAAAAGGTCAGGTTTCTACCAGGCCATCTGAAAAACTGCTGATGAAAATGCAAACTAAATCATCTAAAGAATTTTATGCACTGAAAAAGACTCTTTTCTTATAATTACTTTGCTATAACTTTGCTTTTTCAAATAGCCTCCTTGTGAAAGTATATGTACTTTTTAAAATCAGAACAAAAGGAGCTTTGTTTTTATATTAAAATGACATTGAAGGACACACATGGGTTGACAATTTCTGTTGCTACTGTGATTTGATATTTTGGGAGAAATTTATCTGAATTTAATAGTCTACAGATTTTTGTACTGATAATAGAGGTCAAATTCCAAACAAAAAAAATGTTTTAAAGTATTTCTGTAATAATTTGCAGTACTTACTATATGAGTAACTTTCATGGTATCGCCATCAAATCTGCACAAGCTTGCGCCATCTTCAAGAAAAGCATCACATTCTTCTAATTCTTGAGCATTACAAGGTGGGTTTTCCTTTTCAGGGTTTGGATTCTGAAAAAAAAATGAACTACACTGAAAATCAAAGCTACTGAAAAAAAATTAATCCTTTTTAAAACAACAACAAAAAATACCAAAACCCTATTGAACATGAAGAACCATTTGCATATCCATACATACGGAAAGATAAGGCTATTATGTATTTACTCAAAATTAATATAATGATTTCTGCTGTGGAGGACAGCACCAGTGGTAGGTACAATAAAATCAATTTCATTTTGAGGAAAGGTACATAAGCCACTAAAACATGGACAATAAATTTCCTTCTCTAAGCAGCAAAAGTATACAACCCCGCAAACATATGCACATTTAATAAATGTACATCAGTGTAAGCTTGTTTTCAGCTTGCCATCAGAAATGCTATTTAAAAAATGGATTAATTCATTTTGTAAGCAGCTCTAAATACATGACACAGTTTTGCTAATAATAATTTTAATTTACTAAAATCTATTTAAAATTCATTAAAACTTATGATTAAAAAAGCACCACTTTAAGCTCAGTATGAGTTACCAAAGAAAAGAAATTTGAAGTTCCAAATAAATCTATGATCAAAAGATACACTACAATATCTTGCTCACAAATACTGAGGGAGGGAGGAGAGAAATCAATCTGGAGTACTAAATAGAATTTATTTTAATAACACTTTTCAGCCTTATTAAAAACAAAGTAATAATCCAAAACTAATGTATCAAAAGCCTTAGAGAGGCACACTTCACAAGTTTCAGATGACATGCCATTTTCTAATTAAACAAAGTATCAAGCAAATAGCAGCTAAAAATTCACAATTTTAGTGCCATTAGTTTGTTACAGTTTCAATTAAAAATGAATGTAGTTAGGAGTCTGAATAGTAAATGAACTGATGAGCTAGTTCAATGCAGTGCAAATTAGGGTATCAAGAAGAGACAACGTGGAAAGAAGTTTAAATGTTTGGTTCTCGACTCTTTACCATTACTTCAGAGGTGAGATGCATCAGGCTTTCAGCTATTTCAGAGCATTGGGAAGGGTCCATAACGAATTCCCCTCTTGTGTCACCAAGGATCAGCTCTGGCCACCGGGATCCCTCATTTTTCTTAATCAGAGAAATTTCCAAACTAAAATGCAAAGAGAAGATAAAGAGGAGCTCATGAAAACACTACATCCATTTGTCAAATTAGGCAAAAAGCTCTAAATGTAGATAAGACCACTTCTCCTCTTCAAACCGAATTAATAATGAAAATCACAGAAACCATTAGCATTCAAATTATAAAATACACTATACTAACAAAAAGAAAAACAGACCACGCATGTGATTTCTAATAGCCTAAACACAAACCTTGGGGTTTTCAATATAAGTGTAGTTTAACCTGAAGCAGTCTCATTAAAATATTTCAAATATGGCACTTGTAAAGCAATCTGTTCAAAGACTGACAGAATTTTACTACAGAGGTTTATTTGAAACATAAGTAGTAGCTCCTAGGGCTACTTAAGTGTGCCCTACCTCTATATAACATCTGGGACAAAAACATTTTTATTTTACAGACCTCAGAAATACTACATCAATTAATTATCTATACTGTCTATCTAAAGTCATATCTCATAAGAGAGAAGATTTCTGTAACATGTAAAAAAAACCCCAACAAATATGAGAACCCAGTATAATCACCTAACTATTAGGAATAACTAATCAAGTAAATGAAAAATAAGACACAGCCTGATGCACCAACATAGTAATTCCATTTAAATACTGTGTTGGACAAACACATAGATATAATGATAAACTAAAGTCAGTTTTATTATACTCACTTTTTAGAGACACTTACAGGTTCTCCAGCAATGACAGCTGTAGTGTTCCTGACAGAAAATCCTCTAAGTTACTAATTACTGCACCAGAGCAGCAACTATTTAGTGAACTCTGAATCAGTTTCAAAAGCAATTACACTGGCATTAGGAATAGCATACTTTTACAGAAGACACTTGGAGCAAGTTTTTGACTTTTAATCAATAGATTTATAGCACTGCAGTACGAACATTAAGAACTGAGT
This sequence comes from Drymodes brunneopygia, assembly GCA_013400955.1. Taxonomy (NCBI): domain Eukaryota; kingdom Metazoa; phylum Chordata; class Aves; order Passeriformes; family Petroicidae; genus Drymodes; species Drymodes brunneopygia. Next base: position 253,185 of record VZTZ01043060.1, on the reverse strand, counting down.
GTAACTTATTACATTGAAATATGGAATTACTCTCTCTCATTAGAAGCCTGAGATTCATGCAATTATCACTCGACTAATAGAAAAATCAAGTTATTCAGCTGAGTTATTTTTCAGCATGATACTTAAAAACCAACAACCCTACACATTTTAATCACAGTCAAATTTTAATATACAGTAATAGTATAATCGATATAAAAACATTAGTCCCTCTAATTTTTTTTTGAGAATTACTGTCCTTTACAGTTAACCTTTTGGAAACTACAAAAAGCCAACCTTATCACAACTGGAAGGGTAGCCTTTGTTTTAGACAGACAGCTATCAGCTCTTTAGTGGATCACCTGGTGGTGAACATGTTTCCTTTGGAGTTCATTAAAGAGTGTGATTATCTCTGAGATAACCAGACCAGCATTGGTACATGAATACATGGCTCAGCCCTCACAGAAGAAAAACCTGACTATGTTTACAAATACTTTTGTACCCTCTTTGTTCTTTCATATTTTTATTTCAGAATGAAAAAAAATCCCTAGAATTTACTTCTCAAATAAAAGCAGGAACATCTCTATTTGAGGTCTACATCATGTTAAGCTCACACAGATTCATTTTCTATAATGCACATAATATATATATTTTTAGGAAAATATAATAAGGCATTTATAAGTCAAGCCTAAAGAATTCCTGTTGTATTATTACTAAAATGCTTGTTTGTGGAAAGTACAAGAGAAATTAACACAAACCACATGGTACATTCAGAATAGTCAATCCTGAAATATAGTGAAAAAAAAACTGTTGAACCAATTAAGTTTACTCTTCTTACAAATCCATGTTTAACATTTTGATACCTGGGTGGGTTTTTTTTTCCTGGCAAATAAAGAGATAGTACTGAGACAGTAAAAGCCAGTGAACTGTTTTTAGGAGAGGAGACATTCTTGCAAGAAGTGACATGGGGTGTAGCATTGAGACCATCCCAGAAGGGCCAGAAGTCAGATACAGTGTATGTTTTGAAATTGGCTCCTATCAATAGGAAAACTAAAAATACATACAATACCTTTTGTCCTCTTTAATTATCCATGTGCAGCTTTCATGGTCCACAGATGAATAGAGCTTTCCTTCCATCAGAGGAGGCTGGTCTTTCAGTATAACACATATATTATCAGGGGAAAAACGTATTTTTATGTCATCTTTCGTGAGGTCTTGAGGCAGGTGGACTGTTACTGTCACATCATCTTCAGTCTGCTGCCAGTAGTAGAGAGGGTCTACAATTGGAAACATGCAGCAAAATACAAACTCGATTACAACGATTGCTGGATTTCACAGCATTCAGTGCTGAGACATATGGGATTTTGTGAAAGAAATTGTGTTTTTGAAGGAGTGAAAATTAACTTTTACTCTGAACAATTTACACAAAACATATTCTGATTATAAAACAGAGAAACACCTTTTTAGCAATCAAGTTTGTTTGTGTCTCTCATTTCAAAAGTTATTTATATTCATGTCTATACTCCAATATGCTGATAGTCATATAATGGACATTAACTATTACTCTTAAGTTTACTGCAGCAGTATGAAATTGGAACCCAAAATGTACTTAAATACAACGAAACATTAATGATGAATAATCTGGTTGAAGAGACATCAGGTGCAGTGTACTGACAAGCTACTGCATGCTAGAAGTACATGCCGTTCAGAGGTGTGAACACTTTCTTCTTATATATTTTCCAGGAAGCTATGCTGACTACTCAATAGAAATGATTTTATAAGACTAAGTAGTCTTAATCTGCCTCAGCTAATGGAGATGAAATAAAACTGCCTGCCCAGAGGTAGTGACTTTTTCTACTGTGTCTAGAATCTGTCTGATTATTAAACTGCTAGAAGAAGCAGCCTTCAAAGAGAAATGTTTATACAAAGGAAGGCTATGACAGCATGAGTGGGTAATGCACAGCTGGTCACAGAAAATACAAATACAGATCAGTACATTTTCTAAGAGTAATCTTGTACAAGTTACCTTTCTATTTTGAGGAAAAGTTAAGTATAGGTTCCCCTTGAAAGCTCTCAAGTTGCCACAACCCAACCCAAGACTTCTTTGATCAAAGCTTCCTACCAGCAGCTGTGACTCTGGAAGGAAGGACTCTTGTCCTGCTGCTCTTTGCCACAACTGCTCTGGTTGCAATAGATCAGTCACAGGTGCTACAATTATACCTCCCCAGAAACTATTACTATCTGAGACAGGACAGCCTTAAAATTCTGACACAAACTCTATCTGACATTAAGAGTCCATTATGCCTGTAATTTTATATAACTGTGCAACTGAAATTAGAGCCCCCATTAGGTTTACCAAAAGGCAACTACATAGACACTGCATTATGGTGCTCAGTGCACTGAAGAACTATTTTGCCTCAAGATTTACATGGACAGACTATTCTTAATAAAATTACATGTACATCATCACACTTGTCACAGTGTATAACATATTTCAGAAGTTTGATCCTTTTGTGTTTTTTTCTAAATAGATTTTCACACTTGACAAAGATTGTGCTGGTATCCTACAGTTAGAATCTGTTCATTAACCAATGCCTCATATGCAGAAACAAAAATCAAATGTGAAATAATACAACATTATTAACAGAGCTCAGTGATAGTTAAGAATAAACAACTCTATTAATAGGTTTTTACATATTCAGTTTTGTTTTGATTGCAAAGAAAAAGAAGTATGAATGCCTTAGTAGTAGAAGTTAGTAAAGTACTTAGAAGTAGTTGAAGTTACTACTTTTTCTGAATTGCTTTCCCACTGGAGAAAAGAGAATCTTTTACAGGAGCCTCATTCTTTAAAAAGATTTTAAAAAATAATTATTTAAATTTTAGAAAAGGCAGGAATAAATTATATATCAAAAAGCTTTCTGATGAACAGCAATTTGGGGAGTCCAGTGCACCCCTCCCATCTAGGAAGACTGGTTTCTTAATCTGAGTACTTCAGGCAGATGTCTAAATTTAGATGTTAGCAATCCAACCAATACCAAAAAACTTTTACCGGTCTGTTTGTAAAATATCCTTGTCCTTAAGGCAACAGAATTCTTTAAGTGTCTCCTATGAAAAAAAATCCACCTAATATATGTGTATGCAGAATACAACTTCCAAAAGTAAAGGCAAATAAACAAACGTCAATCTGTCCAGAAGATACATATCAAAACATTTATTTCTAGAGTTTCCAAACAAATGCTAAACTAACAAGGTATGTCCTAAGTCAAAGAAGAGAGCAGCCTATCATACCCTGATAGAACTAAGTCTTACCTTTCTTTTCATTGGATACTTTTACATCGTCATTTTCTTCTAATTTGTCACTTTTGCTTTGCATAAATGTGAATGGTTTGTGGGAAACAATCATTAGACCATCCCCACTTGGCTCTATTGCTGCATAATGGGGGACTGATTTTCCTTGCAAAACTCTCCTTTTAATGATTTCATATCTATGATCACCTATAAAATAAAATTTTTAAAAACTCATTATTATATTACATTTCTAGAAGGCAAATTATAATCTAAGGAACTCATTACATTTAAAAATACTAAGCAATCCTACCTGTTAAATCACAGTACCATGGCTTTCCAATGAGTTATACTGTATTAATACTTTTATTCTTATGATGTCTTTGCCAATCACAGATAGCCCAGCACAGCCTCTGTACAAATAGTATTTTCTTGTAGAGAAGGTCAGAAGAAAGCTAAGTATGTTACATTTTCTGAATCTCATAAGGCGGCATGGTGGTCCCTCATTTCAAGCTCTTACAGCAGGTATTCCTAAAAGTTTGGTTAATGAAAGAAAACCAACCTTTAAAGGGTATTTCTTTGTTACAGATGTCTGAAGTACCACAGAAGATATGAAAAGACCTAACCACTGCCCCCATTCTGATTTATTTTTTCATGATTCCATTTTTTTGTGTTTTGGTAACACAGTAATGGTGGATATGATCCTTTTGTCCAGTCTGCCAAACAGGGCAGAGATCTCCCATTTGTTGGCGTCAAGAGATGTAACCATGCTTTAAGGCTTTGTTTTGATGAAGCACAGATTTTGGTAATTTAAAAGATGGCTTGTTGATTAACTAATTACTTTTACTACAATCTGATTTGATAAACTACACCCACAGACAGAGTTTCAAGGAAAGGCAAGCAACAGCAATTGACTACTGATGAAAGAGAATGTATTGTAATTCCTCAAAACAGCTTTTATTTTTGAGACTGGTTCATACATCAGTCTGATTTGTGAGATGTTTGTTTAAATTCAATCAAAACTTACTTCTCTCTTCATAATTAAAGAATGCTTTGAATTTTGTTTTATTTGCATCTCTACTGACAGTCATTTCAAAAAATTTCTGCTCCCTGGAAATGTGGGAGAACTGGCATGATGTTTTGAAACATTTTTAAATCCATTTGAAGGATTCCAAGAATATCTGTCGTAAGTTACAAAACACATACTGTAAAAAAGAATTTTTTATGAAAGTGTACAGTATTAAAAAAATATCATAAACGTCTGTGTTGGTGCTCCTATTAAGTAACAGTCTTCAGTTCTAGATGGGCAGTGTTACTGACTTAGTTTTCCTTCCAAGTTACAACCAGTAATGTTCAGAGATTTCTTTCTTCTGTTGAGCTGGCCACAAAAGCAGAAGGCAATTGGTCTCATGTGGCTTTTTGAGAAATATTTCCAGCATCCAAGGTTTCAACAGCAGAAAATATAACTAGAGCCACTGAGGGCAACACAGCTGGTGAAAGGGCTGGAAAGAATGTCCCGTCAAGACTAGGTAAGGATTTCAGGCTTGTCTAGTTTGGAGAAAATGAGGCTGAGGGGCAACCCCACTGCTGTCTACAGCCTTCCTAGGGAGGGGATGTGGAGACGGAAATGCTGAGCTCTTCTTCTTGGTATCCAGTAACAAGACACGTGGGAATGCTTCAAAGCTGCACCTGATGAGGCTCAGACTGGACACTGGGAAGAATTTCTTTCCTGAGAGGGTGGTTAAACACTGGAGGAGGCTTCCTGGAGAGATGGTCTAAGCCCCATCTGTCAGTGTTTAAGAGGCATGTGGACAATGCTCTTAGCAACAGGCCTTAACTGGTCAGGCAGTTGGACTAGACGACAGTTGTAGGTCGCTTCCAAATGAACTATTCTATTCTATGCTATCCTACCCATACTAAATATGTAGGAGATGGAAAAACATTTGGTTAGTAACATCACAGTATGCCTCAACTGTTTGAGTTCAACTAGGTAAAGATCTCGTTTCTATCAGTATCAAAATTCTATTTCTTGGAACATAATGAGCAAGACAATATCACAGTCATTCCAAGAATGTCTATTAATTTAATCCACACATCTTTAAATCAGATAATGAAGCATGGAGCCTTGTATCCTTTATGTAAATCATGATATTTAATGTACATATATACGGTCATATTGAATATAAAGAGCATCATTTGTCAAACTTTATTAAGATAAAATATTTATTAGTAGGTATTAATATACTGACTACCACATTTTCAATGTGTTGGTCTAAAATTAACGGAATAGCTTCATACTCTTATGGTAGGAAAACCTGGAATATATAGTATTTACTTTTTACGCTACAGCTCTTATATTTATCTCATACCTATTCCAACTCCACTATATCATTAATTAGCTAAATGATAGCTAAAAAAAAGCAACAACAAAAAACTAGAACCAAAGACCCATATCTCGCTATACAAATTTTTAAAAAATACAACAGACATTACTTAGAAGTAGTTCCATAAAAACCTTGATTTTACTAGACTATGCGAAACAGAAATCGCATTTCATAACGTTCAAGTAAAGTTCTATCTTCTTCTTTAATTATCTTAATGACACAAGTGTAAAACTTTACTTCTTCCTGTTTTCCAAACATCTGTCAAAATTCAGGGCTACAACCAATAACTTGATCTCAAAATAAAATGAAAAATTACCTATGTAATATCTAAGCTGTGGAAAAGAAAAAGCAGAACCTGTGGAAAAATAACTTCTGAGACAAAGAATAAAAACATGATTTTTATCTTTTCTAAGCATTACTCACCAGTAATATAAATGTAAAACACTTACCCTCTTTTCTTTCTGCAATTGTAACCCATTCCAAGGTAACATGAAATCCACTTCCTTTTGTGTCCAGTTCATCTTTTTCTACCCTAAGCAGCAGCACAGCTAGTGAATGTGCATCAGATTTTACAAATGAAACACTGTGTGCTATAATAAATGGACTTCCTAGTTCTTCATTAAACACAATCTAGAAGACAAAAATGTAATGAAAAGTCAGACAGGTTAAGCTAGAAGCCTTGCTCCTTTACAGAAAGCAGGGAAGGGTTTCATTGAATGTCAAATCAGTAACAGTTTGTCTCCCACAAATCTCTCTGCCAATATGAACCCAAAAATGTCACACATTTATGGTTCCTCTTTTAAACATTATGTTTATATTAAACAATCATTATAAGAGCCCATTCAACAATGCACAAAGATCCCCAAACCTGTCTGCATTGTGGCTGTTTAGCACTGCAATAAATAGAGGTACAGCAACTTATGGGCACAACAGGGTCCAAAACCACTGCCTATCAACTGGGCAAACAGTCTCACACACAAGATGAAAATGTAGACATTTCCCCAAGGCCCTCACTAGTTCTTTAGATACTTCAACATTCTGAAAATCCTTGTAGACCTTGACATATGCAAACAAGAAGACAAAAAGGTCCAAAGCATCACTGCCAGTGTTTAATCATCAAATGTAAGTGCCATTATTTTGCTTTGCAAAGCGATCCCATTTTCCTCCTCCATAAATTAAGAAACAAAGAGCTATAATGAAATGAGAGAGAATAATATTCATGTTTAGGAGAAGCTAGCGTTAGAAGTTCTTGAATTTTTATTTATGTACATGGGTTGGAAAAATCCATCCAATATTTGGATGTGACTAGGTAGGCAGAACATATAAATCTTACTGTCATATTGAAAGGCTAATCAGCACCACTGTGAATATAAAAGGTCATTAATGATGAACTTAAAATTATAAATTTCATTAATTCATGAAAATTATTTATATTATATTAAAATTATTTCATGATTTTCATACAGAAGGAATCCGTATCTCCTAGCACGAGACATTTGGTACCTATAGTTGGAAGTTTTAATTCTAAAAAACCATGTATTCCAGCTTTTCTGAGAAAGTACTCATTCAGCCAAAAAACCCAAGAAGATAAAAACAAGATGAATCCAAACAACAGAGAAGAAGAAAAGAAACATTATTTGCTAGAAGATTAACAAGTGAAAATGAAAGAACAAATGAAAGAACAAATGAAAGAATAAATTTCAAAGAATTCAAGCTGCAGTGGTTGAATGAGTATAGATTCAATCCGTCTGTTGTTACCAAAACCTGATAAAGTTTGAGGAGTTATAGGGTTGTGATATTAATACAACTCTAAACTACTGGGTGCTCTACATACTCAACAAGTCAATTTAAATGGTGACAGAACCTCAGATATAAATCTTGTATTTTTGTTACACCGACAACTTCCATGTAACTTATTTATGTGTCATCATTCTCCCACAGAACAGAATAAAAACAAGTTGGTATTTATTACCAAGCATCTAAAACCAGGATGATCAATTTCCTTTACTGAGCTCTCAAAAGATCTAGAGAAAGGAGCTAATTCATCATGTTGAAATCTTCCACTTCAGTATATACACCTACATTTCTGCCAACACTAAAACATTCTTAGGAAACTACCCTCTAAGAAGGAAAACAGATGCAAAATTCAGGCACTTTTTACCAGATTCATCTTTCCTAAACAAGGAGGAACTAAGCACAGAACATGAGACTCACAGCTTCAGGTAGAAATGTAACAATTATATTTGTTGTGTCCAAGCAGGATAACAAATACCATTATTAATGCAGTAAGATCACTTTTATAGGGATACATGTACAACTTCTAAATACATTATTGCAGGACATACCTCCCATTTTTCAGATGCACTGCTTCCACGCTTGCCTGATTTAATTAAATACAATCTTCCTGTACCATCAGAAAGGGTAACCCATGTGGAGGATGAGAAATGCATTGAGGCACAAAGGCGATTATCACATGCAGTCAAGTCTGTAGGTAGCCTGAAAACTTCTCTTGGTTTTTGTAGAGCAGTGTCCTATAAACAAACAGGCATGAACTAAGACTTTATGAAGTATTTATTAATTTCAGTAAATATTTCAGGCAAATCAAGAATAATGAACCTCATCAGCAATTTACCAGTTTTGTGTGTCATTGAGCACATTTGGAAAAAAGTGAGTAGCAAGCATAATTCACACATACATGGAAAAGGTGGTGGAAAATCATCAAACTCATTTCTGAGTGGTTTCTAACTGATATTTCAGCATTATTTTTTCCTTCAATTTTACAGGAGTAATTATATTTTGCATTAGAAAAGGCTTTTATTTTCCCCTAGCATTCCTATACAATAATCACTTACCTCAAATAATTCTAATCCCAGTAAGAATGTGGAGACTTAAAAGAAAGCCACAGAATTATACTCAAACTACTACATAAAACTCACCTGTAAATTTAGAGGAATTTTAGTTTATTCTGTTGCACAACTGGCAAATATAATTTCTCAGCTTTCCCAGAGTGGTCACTTTATTCAGTAAGTTAAGAGAAGTAACACCTATGACTAGCCAGCAAAGAAAAGCTGTGCTAATTCATACCATATTTTCAAATAACTTTTCTATCACGTTATTATTATACTGTGGAATTAAATCCAGTTGGTGGCCAGTCACTAATGGTGTTCCCCAGGTCACAGTATTGGGGCCAGTCCTGTCTAATATTTTTATCAATCATCTGGATGAGGAATTGAGGGTACCCTCAGTCAGTCTGCAGATGACACCAAGTCGGGCAGGAGTATTGACCTGCTGGAGGGTAGGAAGGCTCTGCAGAGGGATCTGGATTGGATTGGACAGGCTGGATTGATAGGCCACGGCCAACAGGATGAAGTTCAATATGGAAAAGTGCTGGGCCCTGCCCTTGGGTCACAACAACCCCATGCAGCACTACAGGCTGGGGGAAGAATGGCTGGAAAGCTGCCCAGTGAAAAAGGACCAGGAGTGCTGGTCATCAGCAGCTGAACATGAGCCAGCGTGTGCCCAGGTGGCCAAGAAGGTCAATGGCATCCTGGCCTGTATCAGAAATAGAGTGGCCAGCGGGATTAGAGAAGTGATAGCTCCCCTGTACTGGGCACTGGTGAGGCTGAACCTCAGATCCTGGGTTCAGGTTTGGACCCCTCACTATAAGAAACACACTGAGGGGTCAAAGTGTGTCCAGAGAAGGGCAGTGAAGCTGGGGAAGGGTCTGGAGCACAAGTCCCATGAGGAGCAGAGCAGCTGAGGCAGTTGGGTTGTTTTGCCTGAAGGAAAGGAGACTCAGGGGGGACCTTATGGCTCTCTACTACTACCTGAAAGGAGGCTGCAGCCAGGTTGGTCTCTTCTCACTAGTAACAAGTGACAGGACAAGAGGAAATGGCCTCAAGTTGCTCCAGGAGAGGCTTAGATAGTATTAGTAAAAACTTCCTCACCAAAAGGAAACAACCTTGCAATAGGCTGTCCAGGCTAACTGGTGCAGTCACCATCCCTGGATATATTTCACAGATGGCACTTAGGGACACAGTTTAGTGATGGACTTAGCAGTGCTGGGTGACCGGTGAGACTCAATGATCCTAAAAGGCTTTTTTAAATTACACAATTCTGAGATTCTACTACACATCAGAATAAGTTTATTTAGCATCCCGTTGCAGTGCCACACTGCAATCTTTTTAAAGTTGAACTACAGATAGCTTTTGAGCAGGAATAAACAGAGACACTATGGTGAACAAATTGCACACATGATGTAATTCTTCAGTGAACAATCAAGACGCACAGATTTTTAAAATATTATGCATACCACTACATTTTACCAAAAAAAAATTCCATTATTTCCTACTCTGTTAACTTTACACAAATCAGCTTGTTTCTAGTAATTGTTCTCTTAAGTCCTGCTTTAGTTCTGTGTTGTGTTCTTAATTTCCTGCTAATTCTAACAGAAAAAAACTGCTTTCATGCTGAAAACTGGATTTCCAACTGTTTTCATTAGGACAGTGGCATGTCTTCCAGCATATCTTTAAGGGATTATTCTTTATCTTCTGCCTTCACTCTAACATACAGCTCTTTCTTTGCTGAATAAGGCTTTGTGATTGACTTTCTGCTCATTATTTGACTCATGGAATGTCAGCAATGCTGCTGCCAGCTTAGTACTAAGATTTACCTCCATTTTTTGTGTTAAAGTAATCTCTGAATACCCAAGAGGCTTGTTAGGTTAAAAGAAAACTCTAACAAAACCTTTATGATTTGAAAAGAATTTGGCATCACAGTTTAAAAAACAGTCAGGACATGCTTTATCAGAAATACAGCTTGATCAGCTACTTATGAAGTAGATCAGGCTGCAGTATTAAGAGCACAAACAACATATTCTCACAGAAAAATTTAAGATGCAAACTGGAGATTCAGCAACATCACAGTCACATCTCTATAATCTTTTAAATAACTGAAACAGAACTTAATCATTTAAAGCTTTTCAACTGAACTAAGAAGCTGTTAAATAAAATGGGCTGGCAGTCTGTCACAAGTGGGGTCCCTCAGGGATTGATACCAGGCCCCACACTGAACATCTTCATAAGGCACCTGGATGATGGGATTGAAAGCACCCTCACCACATTTGCTGATGACACTAAACTAGGTGATGAGACCTGCACCTACAAGGGAAATTGAAATTGTCCATCAAGCACAGAGAGCCCGGAAGAGTGGGGCAGCAAGAATGCTGGGAAAATAAACAAAGACAAGCACAGTCCTGCACCTGGAATGGAATAACCAGAGAGCTCAGAATAAACAGGCCAGGATCTGTGTGGCTGGGAATAGCACTGTTGAAGAGGACCTGAGGGCAACGGGGACAAAAAGCTGACCATGAGTCAGCAGTGCAATGCTGCAGCACCAAAGGTAAAGTGGATCCTGGGCTGCATCTGTAGAAGTATCACTACCAGAGATAAGAGATGTGATCATCCCACTCTACTTGGACCTTGTCAGGCCCCACCTGGAGTAATGTTGAAAGAAGACATGGAAAGATTGGAAAAGGTGCAAAGGACACCGTAAACACCATCAAATGGCTGGAGAATCTCCCCCATGTGAGAAGATTGAAGGAGTTAGGCCTTATCTCCCTGGAGAAGCTTCAGGGGAAACCTCATCACATTAGTCCAGGGCAGGTACAAATAGGCCAGGGGCTCTCTCTTTACAAGAAGGCACACAGAGGAGACAAGGGACAATAGCTAAAAGTTGCTTTAGGAGAGGTTTCATCTAGACATAAGAGAAATTTTTACAATGAGAACAATCAATGACTGGAACAACCTCCCCAATAACATGGCAGAACCTCCATCACTGGAGCTTTTCAAGACAACTGGACGGAGTGCTAGATAACCTCATCTAGGCTCCTTTTTCCATGAAAGCTTGGACAGGATCTTTTGAGATCCTTTCATCTGGGCTGTTCTATGATTCTAAAATAAACAGAGGACAGATAAAATATAATTTAAAAAAAAAACAAAACCACACCATATTTACCACCTTGTCCCTCTTACAGATTCGTGGACTTCAGGATCTGATTTGCAGTCGTCAAAGAAGTCTTCCAGTAATAACAAAGAAAAGCAATTCCTGTTGTTTCTTTTCTGTATCTTTGGTGGAACATTTCTCAGGAAGTTAAGGTGTTTGCCATAATTTCAAAGAATATATATAATTAGACACAATGGATTTCATAGGTATTTTACAAGCTAGTGTACCTACATGTATTTGAACAATAAAATAATTTCTGAAAAAAAGGTGCCTGACTGACCTTTAGAGATCATCCCTTTTTAAACCCAATCTATCTTCTTAATCCAACAACAAATAGATCATGCTGAGAACATAAAAAATGGTTATAGAGTCAATGTAACTATTTTTTATTTTATTTTACTAGGCTCATTTCCAGTCAGTTGATCTACAATTATTTTTGAAGGTCCACAGATCAGAAACCTCTGTTTAACAAGAGAGAAGTTCTTCCCTCATTACTAAAAATCATCATTAGTGTCACTAAAATGAAAATATATTTCAGAAGAAATATATTTGTAAAAATAGAAAAAAAAATTTGAAAAATATTACAGGGACAGTTTTGAATATATCAACAAGTATGTAAAAGGAAGCACAAACATAAGCATATTTTTATGTTGAAAACCTGGGTGGGAAACAAGTAATTATCGATTCTGTGACACACAAAATATTTCTTAGTCTCAGGCCCATCCTTAATGCAGTAAGGCATGAGACTAAGAAATAGCAGTGAAAACATACGGATTAAAACTGCATGTTATTACAGACCCCAAATATTCAGTCACAAAACATTCAAATATTTTCTGTCCCTCTATTATCACTCAAACAATCAGTAGCTTGGGGACAATAATCTACTTTTAGCAAAAGAAACTTACTTACTCTGCTGTGTGAAACAAGGCAGTCACAAATATACATACAAAGGACCATCTCCAAAGGAGTCCTTTGCACTTGGGCACATGTATGCAATACAGAAAGGGCACACTGTGCATGCCCATGTTCTCTTTATTGAGAATCCTGCCTTCGAGGGGATTCAAAGCCTTCATATTTTCCAGATGTTAGTAAAATCAGATGTGCATTTAACACATGCTCAAAGGTAAGCAAGAGGAATTGGATTTGGGTAAGTATCATTTTAATAAGCAACAGCAAAAAGAGACCAAATAAAAAACAGATAGCCTGCCTGCCCTTTGGGCCTACTTAACTTCTTATTAGAGATTAGTGTGTGCTACAAGAAGGTTATGAAACCTGCAATGGAAAATATGCAAATTTGATTTTTAATTATTAGAAGCATTCAGGGTCAGTTTGTAGATTCAGTTGTATCACTACACCCCTTGGACTATTCTGCTAATTTATAACACATCCAGAAAAGGAGAATGAAAGAATTAAAAGGAAAAAAACCCAAATAAACCAAACACACAACACAAACAAATATCACACAAACACTAGATATAAAGAATTTTTGCTTCCTCATATTTTATTTAATTTTTAGATTTCATTGAAAAGCTTTTTTTTTTCTACAAAGAGAGTGTTCCATTGTAACTAGTAATGACTACTGAGCCTAGGGAAAACAGCCAAAATCCCGTGTTTCTTATCATGGAAAAAAGAAGCATCAGTCCTCTTAACAGTGATTTACAGGGGTATACTATATAACAGAAGACCACACTTTTGTCAGCCTTCAAGTAAATCTTAACAGTAAGCTTCAAATTGTTTAGGATGCAATTAAAATAAAAACTTATCAACTACTTAATCTTCTAAAGCTCACATCAGATTTATCAATATTGAGCAGGAATTTCAGAACTCAGTCTCCTAAAAAAATGAAAAATAATCTTCATTTCAAAACCTTTCTTTCAATAGGCAAGAAAGGAAATTATCTTATTCACAACCTTTCTGTTCACTAATTTAACTTTAGGCATTTATTAGAACAGTTTCTAATCTCATTCTGACAATGCAAAGGATGGACTCCCTTGAAGGTGAAACAAAACCTGCCCTCAATCCTGTTGTGTCAGATTAGCTTTTTTACTTACTGTTTCTTTGTGCACCAGATGGTTAACAGGGAAGATAATAGTAACTCCCTGCTTTAGAAGTATGAGGGATGGTGAGAGTCTGTAGTCATGTGTTATACCAGCAAGAACTGGCTAAAACAACTCGGCACTGCTCAGGCAGCAAAGAGCAGGGTGTTGGTCAGCACTGCTGAGCAACTGTATTGCCCATCAGTTGTTTTTCCTTGTTTTATTTTTCTCTTTTCATTATAATTTTTGTTATTATTATTAAACTTTGCTTTATATAAATTGTTAAAATGTTCGTATCTCCACCCATGTGTTTTACCTCTTTCTGGTTCTCCTTCCCATCCTACCGGGGATAGAGGAGCTGCAGGGAGCAAGCAGCTGCATTGTACTTAGTTGTCAGCTGGGGTTAACCGACAATACTGTACAAACATGAGCTATTTTATAAAAGATTTAAAATAAAAATTAGTTTTTCAAGGAAATAACAGGGAATGAGAAAGGAATAAACGAATAAAAAAGAAAGGAAAAAAAGATAAGTCATGGCAATTCCCACAAAGTAGCACAGCAAAAAGACTAAGTTTTTATGAAAAATCAAAATACCTAGGCATTTGACACATCTAACTGCAAAAACATGTCCTTACCCAGCGTTCTGAATAACAAAGAGACAAGTATTTAAAACCCTAAAAGAAAAGCACTGAAAGATTTTGTTGTTCTCTATCTGCTTTCTTATTTTGACTTGTTTCAAACAGAATTCCCACATTGTGGTTGGTGCCGCTATCAGCTCTACTGAAATTAACTGAAAGTTACAGAAACAATATTCCATAGCTTATTCTTATTGGAAATTAGAAAGATGAAAATATATACACCATTAAGCATTTTAATTAAGGGTGAGAAGAGTTCCTGTTGCCAGAATTTTTCAATTTGATTATTTGAGCATAAAAAGAAACAAAGCTGTCTTTGCAAGAAGAATTCAAGATCAAGAAACCAAGTCCAACTGCTAAAGGAGAAAACTTTGAATGTTTTGCAGCTATATTTGAGTACTACCAACACCAAGCCATCAACAAACTTGAGTCAGGTGCAAAAAACCTGACCAATTAAAAAACCTCAGATCAGTATTCCTGTCACTACCCTCTCCACTGGGTGTTTAAAGCAAAGTATTGAGTGCTGCTGGCATATTGAATGAAAAGGTCCAACAGCTGTAACAGGAGAAGGTTTAAGCTATTATACAATATTTCCAACCAAGTTAGAGCAACCAATTCCTCAACGTGTTATAAAAAAACCCAGATAAATACTCATCCATCAACACAGAACTGCTTGTGTTGATCACATTTCCTTTTTCAATGTGTGATTTTGAGCAAGTGGCAAGGTGTTACATGCACTTCTTTTCCTTCACAGATGACATCTCTTTAAGCACTCAAGTTGCAGGGATGAATCATGATATATGGATAACCAACACACTGTTATATTAGAAACAAAGTTGCAACCAAAATAAGAAATAAAACTAGAAATAATGATGTGTTAGAAAGCCTATGTGTTCTTTCACTCTGATTTTAGGATGAACACATTGATCTGTTTCATCTTCTGTTTTAAAGAAGACTGACATTAATTTTAATTGTAAGCTGTACTTGGCCAAAACCAATCTTATTTTTAATATACATTTGACTAATATATATGGCCGGGCACATTTGTAATGAGACACCTTGTTGATGTTTCTGAACACACATTCCTTTTTATACATATGCAAACATGTTTCCTTTGCAAAACAGCACAGTATGATGTATTAGGACACAAGATAGTGCCTATTTATTCCACAGTTTAATCAGTTTTATTTCCCACTTCAGGTGGAACTGGAACTTGTGACCAGATATTAATGAAGTGCCATTATCTTGAAATAGCTGCTAGGGAAGAATATTTCTTATATCAGTTTATGGCCTGTTGTAAAATCCTTTATCTGCTAAGAAATAAATTTACACACACAGTGCCCCTCCTAATAAAGCAATGTATTGGATGTCTGTGTGGTGCAGGCAGATGGGACCTGCAGGGGTGGTGTCAGTGAGGAGGGGCCAGGGCTGCCCCATGCACACACAGCCTCTTCCAGCAGGCTCCACTGGGCTCTTCATCAGAGATAGTTGAGCTTGTTAGCTCAGACAGTTGTGTGGAACAGAGGTTTGCCTGCAGCCCTAGGAGAAGACCACGGAAAAGCAAGCTGTCCCCCTGAAACCCACAGAGGACAAATATCCACACTGTTGTCCACAGAAAAGCACACAATGGAGTGAGTTCCTGGTACAAACTTTGTATCACCTTCTTTCTTATCATCCTACGCTAGTTCTAATTTGCAATAAATTAAATAATTTTCCCCAAAGTCAAGTCTGTTTTGCTCATCATGGTAATTAGTAAGTGATCTCCCTGGTTTTATCCCCATCCACAAGCTTTTCTCTCTCATTTTCTCCCCATCTGGTTGAATAAGGGCATTGAGAGAGTGTTTGGGTGGGTGTTCAGCAGCAAGACAAGGTTAAGCAACCTCAAGGATAAAGGAAAAAAATGAGATTGTGACAAGCCACTGTTAACAGAAGGCTTTCTTTTAGATGTTTCTAGTAGGAATGCATATGATCTCAAAAGTTCTGGAAGAAGTTCTAGATTATTTTGTTACAGAGTCTGCCAAAGGCTCCAACTGCTATATACTATGAAAAGCATAGGAACCATTTTACAGCTTCAGTTCTCACCCTATCATCCTCTGGAAACCTATATTTCCTGAAAATCTAAAACTACAATTTCAGAATTTTTCTTAGTTTAGTCCTGACCTAGTAATTTCTGCCCCCAGAACCTTGCACAGAATAAGTCACATGCTCTCAAAAACTCACACACCACCCGGTGTTTTCTTTTGTCCAACAGGGTTACAAGCCAAATTCTCTGGTAGCATGACAATGGGTATCTTCCTTTCCACACAGTCTTTTCTTCCTTAATGTTCAAGTCCTACAATTGTATGTGCCAGAAACATTGTGTTCATAGAGTCATGTCCCTTCCCCTCTGAAATGAAGTATAGTTTTGTAAAGGAAACTAAAGCATCCGTGCATTAAAATGCCTTAGAAGAAATACAAAGTTTGATTACTTAGGACCACTAGTATACAAGCAGAAATTTTAGACTTAGCCTGGCTTGCTTACAGTATTTCAAGTTTCTTCGGGGCCACCATGATCTTTTTGCCTCCAACAAATGAGGTCTAGATTAAGCATTTCTAATTCTAACATAAATACAGTGATTGGGTTTTCAAGTTAACAAACAAACATCAAGGAATGCTGGGGAGAAAGACAGAGCAACTAGAAAAGAAGCATCTTCCCTTTTCGTCAGGCTTGTCATCATGTCCATCTTACCCGCAATGGAAGTAGAAGTAACACCATGCGGAAGCCAAACAGAAAAGGAGCTACTGTGTATGTCTCCAACAGTGGCAGCCATAGGCTGTGGACTTAGCCAAGGTTTGTTGGCAATAACACACTGTGAGAACGAATAGGATGTGGCTGGAGACACGGGCCACATAGAGATAGGACAGCACTCTTCTGGGACAAGCGTCTGTGTTCTGGCTCCTAGAGATAAGCACAGCACAGTATGGCACACATATAGGAATAATGTGGAGAAGTGGATGTGGACATGGACTGCAGGGGGAGATCAAGACCACAATAGGTCCCTTAAGCCCTCCAACCTGTTTCCAGAAGGGTCTGGAAGAACAAACTGCACATGATAACTAACTTGTATAGAAAGAAATTTTCCAAGCAGAGAAACGGAGCCACAGAAAGGTACCCCCACAAAGCCCAGGCAGCACCTCCAGGACCTGGACATCCCATCAGTCCACTGCTGTGTGTTTGTACTAAGAGGTCAGGGACTAACATTCCAATTTCCATGCCAAATGTGTAACTCACTAAAAACTCTGTAAGCTTTTGTGAACTCTCTCGCTTTTGTTGTTCCTTTTGACCAGGAGCATCTTCAAGTCCTGAGTGCTCCTGCCCCCTTAAGGGTGGGAGGCCACACACTATTGCAACACTAATGCAATATTATTAACACAAAGAAGTCAGAAAGCTCACTTAAAATCCTTTCATTCTTCCTGGTGAAATGTATTTTTGTTGACCAACCCTATCTTCCTGGCGATAGCTTCCCCCAGTTTTAGCATTTGGATCCTGCTTGCAGTATTTTCTATTTCATCTGCCCCCATTTTTTCAAAGTCAATGTTTTAAAAAAAAAAAAAAATCTATTCTTACCAGAGTCACTGACAGATTCATCACCCTTCCAAACTGATCAACATAGTAGACATTATCCTGGTACCAGGAATCAAGGTGAAGATAATTATACATGCCAAAAGCACGCATGTGGTCAAGGGTATATTGGTCATCACGGAGCTGCACTTCCGCTACAGCTGGAAGGAAAAGAAAAAGTATTTTAACAATTAATTATTTACAATTTAGTAATTTAAAATTCAAACTAATAATTTAAAAATAATTCTTCCATTTTCATTCCATAGGTATGTTTTATTTGAAGAAATAGTTATTATATATACATAGTTTAAATGTCACCATAAACTTGGAAAGCACGAGATCTGCCCTAAAACCACTGCAGTCAAATGCTTTGATTGTGTCACCACCACTGCCATTTACAGTGGCCTATTGTGGAGGATTTGCCCTGGCTAGATGCCAGATGCCCACTGAAGTTACTCTATCACTTCCCTCCTCAGCTGGACAGGGGAGAGAAAACATAAGGCTCATGAGGGAGGATGAGCACAAGGAGATCGATCCCTCACCTATTACTGTCACAGGCAAAACAGACTCAACCTGGGGAAATTAGTTTAATTTACTGCCAATTAGACTGGGGTAGTGAGAAATAAAATCTTAAAACACATTCCCCCCCAACCCTCCCTTCTTCCCAGGCTCAACTTCACTCCCACTGGTCTCTCCTTTTTCCCCTCTTCAGGGGAGACAGGGCATGGAGGTTAAGGTCAGTTCATCACAGCTCTCTGCTTCTCCTTCCTCCTCATTCTCTTCCCCTGCTCCAGCATGGAGCCCTTTCCACAGGAGACAACCCTTCACAAACCTCTCTAAGGTGGGTCCTTCCAATAGGCTGCAGCTCTTCACAAACTGCTCGAGAGTGGTTCCCTTCCACAGGTCACAGTCCTTCAGGAAAGACTGCACCAGAGTGGGTGCCCAGTGGGGTCACAAGTCTTGCCAGCAAACCTGCTCCAGTGTGGACTCCTCTCCCCCTGAGTCCACAGGTCCTACCTGAAACCTGCTCCAGCATGGGCTTTCCATGCCATCACAGCCTCAGTCAGGTGCATCCACCTGCTCCAGCATGGGGTCCTTCACAGGCTGCAAGAGGATCTCTGCTCCCCCATGGACCTCCATGGACTGCAGGGGAACAACCTGTCTCACCATGGTCTTCACCACAGGCTGCAGGGGACTCTCTGCTCTGGCACTGAGAGCACCTCCTTCCACTCCTTCCTCACTGACCTTGGTGTCTGCAGAGTGGTTTCTCTCACACAGTCTCGCTCCCCTCTCTGGCTGCAGTTCTTGTGCAGCAGCTTTTGCAATAAATTACCCCAGAGATGCTACCACCATGGCTGATGGGCTTGGCCTTGGCCAGCATTGGGTCCATCTCAGAGTGGGATGAGATTGGCTCTGTCAGACATGGCAGGGAGCTTTCAGCAGCTTCGCATAGAAGCCTTCCCTTGCAGCCCCCCTGCTACCAAAACCTTGTCATGCAAACCCAATACACCTCAGCCTGTCTCTCACCAGCATGTGTTGAGGTCCAATTTATCAACAACCCTCACAAGATGAAACACACATCTACACACATGCAACAACGTCAAACCTACTTTGTACTACAGTAAGGGAAAAAAGTCTGCTCTATAGTAACTCTAGGAAAACAGCAACCAAAATAAATATTCGACATAACTATATGGATTTCATAGTCTTAAATTCTGAACTAATCTACCAACACTTGCAAGGCAAAAGATTAAAATGGTACAAAGCAGAATTCATTTATGGTAATAACAAAAAAAAACCCAACAAACCAAAACCAAAAGCACAAAACAAAATAACAACAACAAAAATCAAAAACAAACAAACAACAACCCCCCACAATGTTCTTAGCACTCTCACTGAGGCTGAAACTTCCAGAAATGTCCAAGACACCATCAAAATTTCAGACTAAGTTTTTCTAATTGAAAGAGGCCGCAAAGAATGGCTGTTCACTGGAATAGTACCTTCTTCAAGGCAAGAAGCATGCTACCTACAGTCATTCACTTGAGCATGATTTTTTCAAATAGAAAACATCTACTCAACTATCAGTAACCAGAACTGGATTATCTGTCAAAGACTAAGCAGGTTTTTATTAAAATTAGGTGCAGCTTTTTTCTTCCTATTCCATACCTATACAGAGATGAAGCAGCAGTAATCCAAACATCTCAAAATACATTAGCAGAAGTCTAGTCCATCCTTCTGTAAATAGTCTCAGAACTCAATTTCCTTCTCCAGTACAGTCAATCCAAGACTCTTAGCTTTCCTGCAGGGAACTTATCTTGAACTT
Organism: Drymodes brunneopygia; assembly: GCA_013400955.1. Taxonomy (NCBI): domain Eukaryota; kingdom Metazoa; phylum Chordata; class Aves; order Passeriformes; family Petroicidae; genus Drymodes; species Drymodes brunneopygia. The sequence goes on along the minus strand of VZTZ01043060.1, from coordinate 232,942 downwards.
CACACATGAAAAATCCTTTAGAAAGTTCCAAGTAAACTCTGTCAGTCCATGATGATTAGCACTCGAGCCCAGAGATGGGGAAAGCACCACAAGGCTAATCCTTCTCATAGCAGCAGTTCACAGTTATTTTAGTTCCTAATCTTTCAACTTCTACTTTCTTCCCTTTTCTACTCAGAAACAGAACAAATCCATTTCCAGTATTTCACTTCCATCCCTCCCCATAACAGGGACCATTCACAATTCTATGCAGCAGCACTCAGATTTCTTACTCTTCTTTAGCATCTACTTAAACCCTACTGCAGCAGAAGTAGTTTACTGTGTCAGAACACCAATTCCTGCAAAGAGCAGTTCACCTGGCAGTGCCATCAGAGCCACTGCACAGCTGTCACAAACTCAACAACCAGACAGTCACTATGTGGCTAGGAACAGATCCCATTAGAGACACTGGCTGTTAACATAAAAGTGCCTTTGGGAAACTATGCAAGATTATACTGCCTGATTAATAAAAAATCCAGTCATACTATACAAAATGCTTGCAAAGTGACAGCATAATTAGCAATTAGTCTCCTAATCACTGTTGATATTTGCAAACCAGCAGTTTTAATCCCACCCAGATCAAATCATTATTCATATTCACCACACAGGAGGGATTTCCGTACCTCTGCAATTAATAAATTACTGTTTCACAAGCTATAGCCCTTCAAAACAAGCTAGAATATCAACAAAGGAGTGAGAAGAAAATACACCTGTCTTAATGGCAAGGACTGCTACCCATTCCAATTTCTACTTTAATTAATTAGAGTATTTTACTGTAAATAACACTGTAAAAACTATATTGTGAAAATGCATTTCAAAGCGGTTTGTGTAACCAAGCTTTATCACAGAGATATTTTTCCCAACACAACAAGAGATGACTTGAATATTTTTAAACAATTAAAGACCAAACCAAATATAATCCAGGATGATTATTTTCAGTGAAACCAAGCACATATAATCTACTTCCTGTATGGCTGATCCTATGAAATTAGAATATACAAGTAGAAACATGTAAAGATTTTTTAGCACAAAAAACCTAAAATGGTAAGGATTCCTTTCTCCACTACTTCCTCTCCACTCCCCTAGTTATGTTGCTCCTGTCAGAACTGTAACTAAACAGTAAAACAAACAAACAGTAAAACAAACAGTAAAAATACTCCAAACTAGATGATTCGTAAAGTAAATGTATACCTTTTCATGAAAATTCTTGGAACAATAAGCTATTGATTAGCTGATCGTAAGGTGATAAACTTTATAAAATCTGGAAGAACATGAATTCTCAGTCCTAGAATTTTCTATGCTGTTGTTCTGATAAGCACTAAATAATAAAGGGGGTCAGGAATAGGAGATGCAAATCCCTTGAATTATTGCAATTTGTAATTAATTCCACATAAACAGAAGTCAGAAACTATACAATTCATAGGTAATTTTACACTAGGAAATCTGACAAATGTGTACTGTCTTCTCACGAAACCCTTCAAATGAGGTAACCAACTGCTTTCAGAATGTATCATACATATGTGCAGCTCTGCCAAGATGAAGTAATTAAATAACCTATTCCATTCTCAATTAATTGAAACCCATACTGTGATCAAGTGAAATGTGTGCACAACTGCCATCTGCTATCACATACCATGTGCTTAGATAGTTTATAGAAGATTCTACACTAGGGTGAAGTTCATTCCTTCCTTTCTACAGCCTTCAAGATGCAAGGTTTCTTGATGGTCCTTTGAAAAAGAGAGAAAACCAACAGAGCTGAGAGGAAAAAAAAAGAAGAACAAAAGAGAAAAGAAACTGAGACTTTTAATAAATTCAGAGAAAGTTAATATAAATGGAGAAGAAGAAACACTTCAATCAGATCATCACCTTATTCAGTCTCACAGTTACCCAATTTTATGAGTTTTTATTTAGTTGCTCAGTAATGATTTTTTTCTGATTTGTTGATGTTTGCTTTGGGTTTGTTTTAGAGTTTTTAATTGGGGGAGGGGTTATTTTTGGTTTTGTTTATGTGATTTTTAAGAGCCAGACTAATTCACCAGTCTCAATGGGTTCACTAGTCTGTTTGGCTTCAATTAAGAAGCAGCAGTCAATGGTAGCTATTCAACAGAACGATACATGGTCTCTTTCAAATTTCTGATAAATACACCTGCACCACGAAAACCCAGGAACATTGATTCATACACTGTCATTCACACTAGAAAAGAAAGGAAGTATACAGAATGTATAAACTAAATCTCAGCTTTCAATATTATTTCCTAGCAACCCTAGTTAGGTGGAATATTTTGGACTAGCATAAAGAAAACTATGTTACTTTTCTAGGATTGTATTTATCTCTGCTAGTTCCATGCTTTAAGGGACTAATTTGACTCAAAATAATTTAAACATAATTAAAGAAAAGATTTGCACTCACAATGCTTTACTTAAAAGCAAAACCACAAAATAAAAAGTAATTAATAAGAATCAACAGAAGAAGTAACACCTCCCTAACCTAACTGTTACAATAATATCCCTAGCTGGATATTATTATAATTATTAGTTTTCAATGCAAAAAAAATTCTCCTCTGAATAAAGAACACTATCAAGGAACTTATACTTTAAATGAACAGAGAAGTCTTATGTCTGCCATCAAACACTATGAAGCAGAACTGGGGTGAAAAAAACAAAGGTAGAGAAAAAAAGGTGAGGAATAACCCCCAAACTGCCCCTCCATTTTTAGATGCTTTTCCAAAGCAACTTGACAGAACTGCAAAATATGCAAAGTTATTATACCAGCCTATTTTGTGGCATCAAATATTATATGCTTGCATGTCATGCCTTGTTTTGCAATGCCACCCAGTGGAAGCAATTCTGTATTTCAGATACACTGGTCTACCAGTGGAAGAGATAATTTATTTTCTACTAGCATTCAAAGATCCTTCTAACCCTGCATTAATACTTTTTCTTTAATTATAAAAAACATGTTTTTATTGTTAAAGGCAGCATGATCTCGTTGTTGCTGAGTAAACTCAACACTGTATAAATACTTCAACTACAGCTCAGCTAAAACTCAGTTCCACTTAAGAACAAGCACCTATTTTTATTAATTGTCATGTATTCCAAGTACTCTAAAACTCACATATTCCTCTTAACTGCCACCAAATTTGGGACGCCATACAGGCAGAACTACAAATCTCACATCATTTGAGACAAACACTCATTAAATCTTTTTCTGTAAAACAAAAAAAAAAATCAACCACCTTTTTACACTAAACTTCCAGATGCTACTACAATATTTTTGCAAACAGCTATGAATAAAATCAGAAATAATTATACTGATAGTGTTTCTAAACATTTAACATGTTTTTCAGCCATTGCACTCAGTCCCACCTTGAGGAAATCAAATCAAATTCTTCACACAGTGATAAATATTGATTTAATAACCCAAAAACTATCAAGCTCTTCATCATGTTCCAGAAGCTTTGAATCTGCATGCAAGTGTGCTGGAAAGCAGAAGTTGTTGGCCTTCCCACATAATACTGGTTTCTTCTCCCACGCAGTAATTTGAAAAAGCTACAGCCAACACACCATCCAGAGTCTCTACAACTCAACCCATTACTCCTGCACAACACAAAGCCAAGTTTTGGAAGGATACCCTAAATCTAACACATGTGTAGACCACTGACATTGGGAAATACAAAAGTCAGGTACAAAACTGCATTGTGAGGAAACTGCCTTGAAGGAAGTAAAAGAAAACCAACAAGGCGAAAGAGGCAACTGTATGGCCTAAGAGCAGGCTGAAAACAAAACATCTGGAAGACAGCTATAAGGTCTGATATGTTTCCTATTATTGATTCCAAAACACAAGAACAACAATAAAAGCTTTCCATTCTCCAGAGGACTGGTATCTATATATACACACAGAACACAATAAGTGAGTTAGCATTAGTGACTCTGTAGGACAGTTGAGTAAGTTAGACTGAAATGAGTCAGGGTCTTTGTGCTCTGGGAAGCAGAGAGAGAAAAGAACACAGTCACACACACCAATCCTCTATCACACGAGTTACTGTAACTATTATGTAAAATATCTGAATGGACAAGAACCGAGTAGATCCATCTTTCCATTGGCAACTCCACTGTTCACGTATTTTAATGTAACCCTCACCTATTTAGAACAGGTGCACAGCCTGTCCAAGAACCACAAAGGTTGCTTGACCATAGGCAGAACAGCAAACAAGGAACAAACTAAGGGACTGCACCTATGCTACACCATTAGTATCTCTGACAAAACTGCAGCACTGTCATGACATGCACCCACCAATCGCCTACATTTGGGCTGTCTTTTGAAAGGTGACACCTAAAGCAGTCTTACAGTAAAGATGTCACTCACATTAAATTTTCTAGTCCTACCATAGATACACTGACAGTCTCATTGACTGTCAAAACAAAACTTACTAAAAACTTCCTTCCTACTGCTGACAATTCAGCATGGCAAACACACCTTTCTGATCCACTACGAATGTATTCTACACAAAACTAAAGTAACACGTAATGGGTAACACTGTAGACAGGTACATTGTTCAGTAACATATAGAGACAGAGATTAGTCCATAAAAATTGTGTTTACTGTCTCAGCTTTATAAAAAAACCCAAACTAATTAATCCAACTTACAAAAATACCTGAATTTCACAAATCAGTAGAGTGCTGAGAGATTTGAGGGCATGGCTAGGATTGTAGGCACATATCCAACAGGACTTTGTGCTAATCTACTCCCCAGTGAATTAGCCTGTTAATGGACCAGCATCCCAAATACTAATGATGCTTGGCAGAGAAAGTAGGGCATGGAATGCATGGCCTGAGGATCCTGAACTGTGGGCAGAGTAAGAAATAAAAACAGCTAATTAGCTGAAGTTTGTATAAGACGTTAATTTCCTATGTATTTCTCTAAACCGCACGTGCTCCGTTCACACTCCGCTTTGAACTCCCTCAGCTGCTCATCTGGCCTCACCTCGCCTGCACCGGCAAGGCCAGATGTAGGACACGGGTTTCCTTACTCGCTTTAGGAACTACGCCCAAACTCCCAGGGACAGGCAGCCACAGGGCTGAGGTCAGACAAGTCAGAGACCGCGGCCCACCATGAAGCCACCTGGGGGGAGGAGGACAGACGCCCCTGGCAGCTGCAGCAATCACAACGAGAAAAGCCGAGCTCGGTGTCCGAAAGCCCCGCCGTCCGAGAGGCGCGGGACTCGCGGTGCTGCGGGCCGGACGGTCCCCATCTCGGGGTATCCTGCACCGAGGGCCCAGCCCGGCCGCGGAGCACCGCGAGGGGACCAAGGGAACGCGGGGGGCTCCGTCCCCGCCGCGCTGCCCGGGGATGCCCGGCGGGACCAGCCCCGCGCCGCGCCCGCTCCTCACCCGCGTCCAGCCCCAGCTGGTAGCAGGCCAGCGGCTCCAGCGACAGCTTGTATCCCTCGAACTTGGGGTCNGGCTGCGGGGAGGCCGCGCCCGGCGAGGGTGGGCCGTGCCCGCGCGGGCGGCCCCGTGAACTGCCGGTGCTCGGGCAGCCGCGGGTGCCGTGCCGAGCCGAGCCCAGCCCGTCCCCTGAGCCGGTCACACATCGGTGCTCCGGTCATTAACCGCGGGGACGAGTCAGTGGACAGAGCACTGCATGTCGTTCTGTTTTGATGACTTTTTTTTTTGTTGTTGTTGAGCGAATGACACCAGCACTTGTCGAAACTCTGCTTTGCTCTCTGTAGGTTTGTGGAAAACCTAGATTTCCAAAATGAATAAAGATGCGCAGATGAGAGCAACCATTAATCAAAAGCTAATAGAAACAGGAGAGCGAGAGCGGTAAGTTGACTTCCTACGTCATGCCGGTGAGAGGCTTTAAATACATCAGACCTGCACCACACCTAGAAGTAAACTCAACTTTAAATTCTTTAAATGCTTGCATATGAAAGTCTTGAATGCTGTATAAACTATGATTAAAAACGCCTTTTGAACAGTTTTATTTTAGTTTTCCAACTGAAAAGAGATAGTGGGGAAAGAAAGGATGGGGTAATTGGATTATGAACTCTAAAGCTTTCTCTTATTCACGTGTTATGTGTTGGAATGCCCTAAGTTCATGCAAGAATCATCATTCCATGCAATTTGTTGCAGTTAAATCTTGTTATTTCCTGATAAGGAGAATGAAACAAAACTTTGCTTTCTGCTTTTAAGTTTTTCCTATCTTTCTAGCTCTTCTCTTGTTAGGTAAAGCAATACATGGTAGAATACATAAAACAGCACTTATGCAAGTCATTGTAGAGATTGCAATAAAGGCAAACAAGTAAATTGCGCAATGTTTTTGGCCTTTTGCTGTCTCTTCAGTCTGTTTTATTGACACTGTATTTACTTATCACTAGAGTGCTTATGACATTAACCTCTTTATTGTTTCACTGTGCTTGTAACGCCATGCACCAAAAGCTCCATTTCCTTCATTTTTAAAGGCCTCTAAGAAGACTTTTTTTTCCTGGGTCATGGTATAGCCTTGTACCTGGTGTAACCTTTTGTAGGCTGACATGGTATCTCTGCTCTACATCTTTCCTGGTTGTGACCATCTCCTTGGGGATTGCACAGAGCTTCAGCAAAGCAAGCAATTCCTTTAAATGGTATTGAGATCTATTTTATGCTAATTTAAGAGTAGGAAGGGTTTTATCAGGATGTCAAAAGCTGTCTTATAAACAGGCTNCGCCCAGGAGCGGTGGGGCGGGCGGCGCGTCCTGCAGGCGGGTCCGCCTCCTGCTGCACGGACCGGCGAGGCTGCGGCGGGCGGTGAGCCGGGAGCGAATTGGGGATCAGCCGAAAGCGAACCGGGCCGGGCCTGCCCCACGCCGCTCCCTGGCTCNAATGTTTTTGGCCTTTTGCTGTCTCTTCAGTCTGTTTTATTGACACTGTATTTACTTATCACTAGAGTGCTTATGACATTAACCTCTTTATTGTTTCACTGTGCTTGTAACGCCATGCACCAAAAGCTCCATTTCCTTCATTTTTAAAGGCCTCTAAGAAGACTTTTTTTTCCTGGGTCATGGTATAGCCTTGTACCTGGTGTAACCTTTTGTAGGCTGACATGGTATCTCTGCTCTACATCTTTCCTGGTTGTGACCATCTCCTTGGGGATTGCACAGAGCTTCAGCAAAGCAAGCAATTCCTTTAAATGGTATTGAGATCTATTTTATGCTAATTTAAGAGTAGGAAGGGTTTTATCAGGATGTCAAAAGCTGTCTTATAAACAGGCTTTATCAGAATTGTACTGTGATCCAAGAGCACTTGGATTACTTGAATTCAGAAATATCCAGAAGTAGCCAATTTCACCTATATTCTTACTCTGTTTTTTTGTCATCAGTTCATCTCCCCTCTCTACAATTCACTGAGTAAAAGGGATTAGACCTACACAGTTCAGCCTCTTGCTGCAATCCTTTCATTCATAAAACCAGGGTTTTGCTAGTCATTCAGGATAGTACAAGATAAGCAGCATTGCATGGAGAAAAGAGTAAAAGATATTAAAGTTATTTATCATATTTTACTTTCATTTTTCCTTCTTCTTAGTACTGATTTTCACTTTTTTAGCTAACTTTCAATATTTTGTTTTAATATATAGAGTAGATGCTTCATTTTGGCAGATTGTTGTGTCTTCTCCATTAATGTCCGAATCCTTGTTGCTTAAGCTTACATACCTAACCATGCTTAGGAAGATAAGATGTAGGATCCCTTCATTTTCACCCAGAACGAGGTAATGTGTAACTGGGGAGATAAACTTGCTGCTGAGTAGTGCAGAATTGTTTCTGAAAGGTGAGGGGGAAGGTTTTACTTACTGTGAAGACCTGGTATCAGGTGAAATACTCCCAAGTTTGAAAGATTGCGTACATCTGCTACCAGAGTAGACTGAGTCAGTTTGAGTAATTCAAGGGCTTTTACCTTTTTTCCCCGTGGCTGCAGCATCAACATTTTCTGAAGCAATTCTGTGAGTTAGCTCCTGAGGCACCAAATCCTCATAGTCCAACATACTAAACTGAAATTGGAACTCATTTGGCTTTGGATTCACCTGCTGTTCAGCCATTTCTGCTGCTGGTCTGGGACCTCGTGGGTAGTAATGTTAGACTTAACTTTCACACTGAAGCATATTTAAGCTGTCAGGAATGTTTGTTGTTCTAACAAGTTGTATATTGTCTTAACAGCCTTAAAGAGTTGCTGAGAGCCAAGTTAATTGAATGTGGCTGGAAGGATCAGTTGAAGGCACATTGCAAAGGTAACAGTGGTCAAATAATTAATATCCCTAATAGTCAGCTGAGATTCTGGCCAAATCAAAGTCCCAGATGAAGGCTTTATTGCCAGTTTAAACAAGACCTGGGCAAGAGGAAAGTATCCCTGGCAACTGGCTTTTTGTGCAAGAAAGCATCTTGCTATCATGGCAGAAAAATCTTTAAAGAACTCTGAACCTTACTAAGTTTCTCAGACAAGTATAGGAATTGATTCCCTAAATATTCATGATGATAACAGCTTTTTGTTTTGAGAGAGATTACTGTTGCTACAGGAGAAGGAAAAGATAAAGGAGAATTGAGCAAATACAGTGGTATGCAACTTAGAAACTTTGAACTTGGAGAACTTTGTTATCTGCAGATGGGAAAGAAAGAAGTGCATTTGTACTCTTTCTGAATAAAATTCTTGAAATTAAGGTCATTTCTTAAAGGAGAGAAAACAAGCAGATGAATGTCTGAATACCCAGATCTTTAGCTTTGAGTTAAGTGTTTGGCTTTGCTGCAATTTAATCACTTGTAAATTGTATGAAACTGTTACAAATAGTACTTAAGCATCCAGGAATATTGCTGAATGATGAAATTTCCTTAAAGCAAATAACAAATCCCTTGAGCTTTTGCTTAAATTCTGCTTTTGTCTATTAGATGTGGAAACTCAATATTTCACTACAAATTTGTATTTTTATTGTAGGGCTGAGTGTGTTAAAATATTTTCATTGGTTGATTTGCAGAAACCTGAAATGATTCATACTTGCCATTGTCTGCCTAATGGCACTGCCTGAGATTACCCATTTCAGTAGTACAGAAAACGAGAGGGGTGTTTATCTGCCTTCTCAGCCACACACTTTATACTCTGCTATAGTAAAGTTATGGAAAATTATTTGCTTTACATTAGTACTTTGGACTGTAACTGCAACTGCTGAGACTGAAAAAATACAAGTTCATTTGTCAGTGTTAAGAGCCTAGGGACCTCCAAAAAGAAGGACAGAGATATGGAGGCATCCTAGCACAGGTCCAGCAGAGGGTGACAAAGATGAATAAGGGACTGGAGCATCTCTCTTAAAAGGACAGGCTGAGGGAGCTGGGCCTGTTCAGCCTTGAGAAGAGGTGACAGGGGGACCTCATCAAAGTTTATCAGTAGCTGAAGGGAGGGTGTCAGAGGATGGAGCCAGGCTCTCCTTGATGGTGTCAAGCAATAGAACCTGCCGGGCAGAAACTCGGGAAGTTTCTCCTGAACATGAGGAAGAACTTCTTCACTGTGCAGGTGACCATGAACTAGAAGAGATTGCCCAGAGGCTGTGGAGTCTCCCTCACCAGAGATAGTCAAGAATCTTCTGGATGCAGTCCTGTGCCATGTGCTCTGGGATGACCCTCCATGAGCAGGGAGGTTGGACCAGATGACTCACTGCGGTCTCTTTCAACCTGACCCATTCTGTGATCTGGGGAGTGGGGGTGGAGCTGAGCTTGTTGGGTTTTGGGTTTTTTGGTTGGTTGGTTGGTTGGTTTTTGTTCTTTTTGTTGGGATGGGGGTTTTGTTTGGGTTTTTTGTTGGGATGGAGGTTTTGTTTGGGTTTTTTGGGTTTTGGTTTTTTTTTTTTGGTAGCTTGTTCCAAAGCTTCTTGCCATGATGGATTAGGATCAATAACTGAGCAACCTAGGATTAATTTCAGGGAATTCAGACAAAAAATTGAGTTTACAAATAGTTAATGTGATGTCAGTTTAGAAAACATATTTAGTGTCTTGGGGACAATCGATCCTAGGTACTGACATACAGTTAAAAACATTTATGTTTAAACAATATTTTAGGTTCATGAATTGAGATTACTTCTCACCTTTGAGTTCTGCATTATTCAGTAGTGTGCAAGGCACTATAAGTAAACAATTGTTTCAATACTGATGTGTATTAATAATAGCCTTTGCTATAGACATATTCCTTTCTCTCTGACATACTTTTTGACTTGGCTGAAGTATGTACAGAAATCTTGTTTAAACCAGCTGCAAGAATAGTAAGGATTTACTCTCTGTGCTCTTCTTTATTGTATGTTCCAAAGTGTTTTTCCAGTTGCACCTTTCTTACTACTGTGTAAATAATATGTTTTAAGAGATAAGTGAGCCAACCTGTGAACTGCTCCAACACTCCAGTAATAGGCACATCTGGTAATGCTCAGATGAGATAAAACATTTTAATGTTTGTTTTTAAAAGATGAGCTGATCAAGATGCATCAGCAGTGACAAGTTCCCATCCTTAAACCTATGGCAGGAGTGAGAGACTAAAATCCACTGTACAGTGCAGTAGGTATTGAGCTAATAGCTTGTATTTAGGTCCCATGCTACTTTCATATTCCCTTGTGACTGTGTAGGCAGGTTTTGTCTCTTAATCACCAGCACAGGATTTGTTGTCTTATGAATGGATTAAAAGACTTAAAATATTGGTCTTGGTCTTCCCCAGAAGTCATCAAAGAAAAAGGATTAGAGCATGTTACTGTTGATGATTTGGTGGCAGAAATCACTCCCAAAGGCAGAGGTAAGAAAATGCAAATGTAGATGGAGTAGTACATCAATAAACATACCTACCTCCATTTCATTAATATTTTGAAAGCAGCATCATGAACTTGCCTGTGTTTCAAGGAAAAAATGTTAATAGCTTGATATTAACTACAAATAAAATGTTAACAGCTTAGTATTAACTACAAATAAAACATGTGAATTTGTATTGTATAGCAGCCTTCAGACTACTTTTGCAGATTACATTATTTAGTCATGTCTGTGTTCATTTTTATAATTGACTTAATGGTCCCAAGTTGTGTATGCAACACAGATGTTTTAAAATTCCAAGTCTTTTAAGATAGAACTAACAGTTCTAGTGTAATGGGAATGGGAAGAGTAAAGGACATAGCACACAGATACAAAAAAAATGGTATCCTTTAAGGAATCTGCACTCCTCTTTAGATTGGGCTCTCTAGCAGGCTTTGATGTTAGTGGTAGAAACTTCATTAAGTTCTAAATAAAAATGGGCCTTCAAAATAGCTTGCTGGAGACCCTTACTCAGAGTTCAGGGTTGAGATTTTTTTTTTTTGGTCTTAAATTTGTGAAGAAGAAAGGTAGGATAATCACACTTGTTCTGGTGATTAATCCTGTTGAATCCTCAAACTTTCCAATTTTTTGGACTATGAATGGGCAAAAAAACCAACCAGTAACAACATTGTTCTCAACAGGTCCCAATTTTAGTCTATTTTAAATGGGAAAAATATGGATGTACTATATGAAAATCAACTAGTTTCAGTTACTTTAGGTATTAATGGAACTGCAGGAACAATGAAAGAATATAAATGGCTGTTGTAAAAGTATGGTTTTAGCATACTTTTTGTTTGTCTTTTTTTACTTCTTGCTTTCTTATTTGTGTTTCAGCTTTGGTACCAGACAGTGTAAAGAAAGAACTCCTGCAACGAATAAGAACCTTCCTTGCTCAGCATGCCAGTCTTTAACTCTGACATTCATCTGGGATACAGTTTCCTGTATTACATCAGTCATGTCAGGATTGGAGTGCAGTTTACATGCTTAAGGATGAAAAATCATTAATTTTTCTTTGCACTGCATCGATTTCTTAAGCTTGGTGTTATTTTAATAAAAAATTTTGTGCATTTGTAGTTCTAAGGTGGTTCTCTCTCTCAGTGGACTGTAATGTGGTGTCAGCTGTTCCCGTTCTTAGTAATCCATAATTTTATACAATTGTGGAACCTTGCAAAAATTTTCAGAAAAGAAGCAAAGTTAACAAGTATGTTGACCAGAAATGCAGAAAGGGGTAAAAAAAAGTGTGGAAAATGGGATATGACATACTACTAAGCATATCCTTTCTGATTTTCCCAGATTAAGCTAGAGAAAGTTAAGACTACGTGAAACTGTTGGTGAAATTCCTTTTGTACTTCTTTTCTAGAGAATGAGTTGTTTGAAGTCTCTGATGTGGGCTGGAAGTATTTACTCAGCAATTTGTAAGAGGTTGAATTCTTCAAGAAAAAGGCAGTTGTATCTTGCATCAGCAATTCTTTTCACATTTACTTTGAATAGCTATTCTGATTCTGAACGACAACTGTTTTCTAGCTTTGCCCATATTGCTGTTATTTTTTTTGTGTGGATCTTTGGAGCCGTTTGAAATTGAAATGTATTTCAATAATTTGCCACCGTTAGTGTCCTAACATGATGCATTTTTAAATCTTGTATCTGATACTGTAACATCAGCCACGTCTATACATAGCTGCAAAAATAAATTTGATGAATAGAGAGGATCAGGAAGGGGGCTTTGAAGTGAGAATGTTTAATTTTTCCCAGCTTGTATTTGCAGTTTAGAATAGGCTATAAAGTGAAGAAGCACGAGCATAAGTAGAAACTGAATGAGCAGTCGGATACTGTTGTGACTCGGTGGCTATTGTGAAAAATTACTGACTCAACATAATATTCATACTCCTAATTAGAAGAATACTGTAAAAACTGTCACTTAGAAAGTCGTTTCTGTGCCAGTGGCTTGTTGCTGCTCCATCATTGCTGCGAGCTCCGAGCTGAGGAGCCGCTCGGGGGCACCCGCGCCTTGCGCATGGGGAGCGTGGTGGCAGCTCCCATTCCACTCTCCAGCCCCTCCGCTGCCGCCCAGCCCCTCGGCCTCCCAGGAGACAATTGCGGTGCTGTGAGGCAGAGCACAGTGAGCTCTCCCCTCGCTCCATGCCCTCTGCAGAGCACAGTGAGCTCCGCTCGCTGTCTGCCCGCTGTACAGCACACTGAACTCTCTCGGTGCCCGCTCTCTGCACAGCACAGTGAGCTCCTCCCCTCGCTGTCTGGGACAGGCTGCGCGCAGCCCGGAGCGCCACCTGGGCAGAACGATAGCGGCAGTGCCAGGCTGAGAGGGCTCCAGTGCCTGCTCAGACGAGGGAACAGGTCTGAGAGAAGTCAGGCAACAGCCAAAGGTGAAGGCTGGCAGTAGACAGGAGTTGGTATAAACAGGGCAATACCAACATCAACGGGACAAGACGTAACTGGTCATGAACATCTTTTGTCTACAAAGACCAAGTTCCTGCTAAGGCTGAAACAACACTGTAGCCAGGATCGTGGATCTGCTGCAGATATTCCTCCAGAGTGCCTTGCCTGTGCTGTTTTAAATCTACCTTCCTGTCAGTTTGAGCATATTTGTTATATCTCATTGCCTCTATGCTGTTAAATAATGGTGGAGGTCGGAAAAAAGACAATTCTTACACTTAAAGATCCATCTTGTTTTTTAAAATGTGTTTTTGCATTCAGTATGTCTCATGGATTAAACCCAGCTCTCAACTCAGCCCCACACCGCTGCTCACTCACTCTCCCCAACACCCAGTTGGATGGGGAAGAGAATCAGAAAAGTAAGAAGACTCATGGGTTGAAATAAAGACAGTTTAATAGGTAAGGCAAAAGCCATGCACACAAGCATAGCAAAACAAGGAATTCATTCACCACTTCCCATTGGCAGACAGGTGTTCAAATACCTTCAGGAAAGTAGGGCTCCATTCTGCCTAAGTTACTATGGAAGATAAATGCAACCACTCCAAATATCCCCGCTGTCCTTCTCCCCCTAGCTTTGTGCTGACCCCCAGTTGGGGTCAGATGTCTTGGATGGGTCCTCTCCCCACTCCTTATGCATCCCCAGTCCCCTCACCAGTGGGGTGGGTTGAGAAGGAGAAAAGGCCTTGATGGTGTGTTAGCACTGCTCAGCAAAAATGAAAACACCCCTATCTTAACACTATTTTGAGCACAAATTGAAAACAGCCCCTTAATAGCTACTGTGAAGAGTATTGACTGTATCCCAGCCAAACCAGCACAGCATGTTAATTCAGTGTTTGTAACTTTATTTGCTGTATGTTCTATTTGAATTGTATGTATGTATAGTTATTATGAGTTCTTCATTCCAGACCTGATATACCCAATGCTAGTACTTGATGGAGTACATTATGTTTCTTCACCCAATCTAGCAGAATATATGCTACCTGTGTGTTTTACATATGTTAAGGCTGTCAAATACCATCAGTAGTCTTACCTTTTTTTTCTTAGAGGGTTTTGCTAATGTTCTTCAATATTTTGCACGTGACTTTAAAAGTCTTTTCTTAATGAATGGCTGCAGCATGTTTCTTCAAAACTTCCACATTTTTGATGTCCTGAAATGCATTGATTCCTTGCAAAGGCAGACAGCACTCAAAACTAAACAACCATGAAGTGAGAATTCAGGATTGATGTGAATTACCTCAACTGTGGGAATATATTTCTTTCAGCTGACCCAGTGCATATACATTCCAGTAGCTGGTTCAGCTCTTTTTGTAGACAAGTCTGCAAAAAACAAAATAGTTTGTAAACAGACATTGAACTAATGGGCTGAATAACAGCTAGAATAAATTGGTATAGCTCTGGATGTGCACTAATCCTAATTCTACGTGACAGCAAACTGAATAGATCTACTGCTGTCAATGAAAGGCCAATGGAAAAAAGTTAGTTTAGCCTATCCCTTAGTCAGGCCCTGAGGGGTCTGAAATGTACGAGCTGAAATTTGTTTGATTCTAATTTGTTTGATAATTATTCTCCCATGAATACTTTATATTGACATAGTCCAGTCAAAAAATGTTACAAACCAGTGACATGACCAATAAATTCTGCTGGGATGTCAAAATTTTACTCATGTCTTAGACAGAATGATTTTGCTATCATAGGTTTTTCCTTTTTTTTTTGGGGGGGGGGGGCATTGTTATTTATCTTCTTTTCTCCCCATTCTTTCTTCATTCTTGTTTACTGCCATAATGTTTCAGTGTGGACCTTTATCACTTCGAGAAAAAGTAAATCTGAAGTCTTTTTAATTCCAGTAAGATTCCATCAGTGCTATTACAAAATATTTGCTGCTTCTCATTTCTCACTGGAGGGTCCTTTGAGGTGACAGCTCTGCACTATCTCATCCATGCCCTCACCTTTCGGAATATATTTAATTGTAGCAATTGTGGCACCTTGAGAGTTTGGCTTTAACTTAGTGATTGATTTTTCACTGGAACAATGAAAAATATCCAGTGTTTCTACCTGCTGGGTCTCTTTGGCTTTATTTAAATTTCTAAACATTTGCAATTGAAATCAGAGTTGTGTTCTACTTGGCCTATTTTTCTCAGCTATTCATTTTCCAAAAGAAACAGCTGTGGCTGCAGAGCCAAATGTGTAATGACTGGAGCTCGAAATGAGGAAAAACAAATTCCTTTCCTCATAAATAATTTATATTTCACCACCTAAGTGTAATAAATAGGTTAATTGGTATTCTGCATGAAATAACAAAGGGCCTAATCTCACTTCAATGTATTTCACATTTACCATGATGCTTTCCATCTGAACATTATTCTTAAAAATTATTTTTATGCTTACCTTTTAACTAGTGAAGTGATTTAGTAACAGATCATAAAAAATGTCCCTCTAAGAAATCCCTGCTCATTTCTGTTTGTTGGAGTCACTAGGAAAGAAGTATCCATTCTTTCAATCACTGATCCTGAGGTAAGATATAAAGTTGCTGCTGATAAAATCTGTGTCTGGCAGCCTGTGGATGAACACTGACAAGGGCAGAGCAACCTGGCCTCTTCTGCTGCCTGGCTCTCATCCACTGTCTGTGTACAAAGTCAGCACAGTGTTGGGGTTTTGCATCTAGTGCTCAGGGCAAAAGCAACACAAATCCCTGGAAAGCAATGACATTGGAAATTGCAGGGAAAAACTCAGCATCTGCTTCCAAGGGTTCTTTGAATATATACGAGCAGAGATGAGCATAACGCTGATCCTACCTTTGTATGCTGCATTGGTGAGTCTGATGCCCAACTTGCAATTTTGGAAGGAAGTAGGAAAAAATGGAGTACTGAAAGAGAAAAGGGAATTATCGCGAGCTAGCACTGCTAGCTAAGCTTGAAAAATCTCCCAGTGTTATTCTATTGAAAAGAAAGCTGATACAAAATATGGTTGTGATGTGTCATAATCTTCTCAGGGAGAAAAAAGGAAACAAAGGAAACTTTAACAGAGAAAGGATTAAAGAATACATGAAAACAGAAGTCAGACAAATGCAAATTTAAAAGTACAACTGCTTAATCACCAGAACAAACAGTGAAGAAGAACGGTGGATCCTTCCTTTTTCAATGTTTTCCTGAGTACAACATGCCTTTAAGAGCTGCTTTAGTTCAGAGTTAATCAAACTTTCTGGAAATAAAATACTCACCTATGCAGGCTCCCTAAAGCTGGCAGCAGTTGCTCAGCTTCTTCCAGAAGAGAAAGGAAAGCCAGAATAAACCCTTTCCACAAAGAGAAATGATGCTTTAGTTGAACACAAGCGTTGTTAGCCCCAAACACAGGTGTAGCTGGGTGGAATGCATTGCCCTCAAAAGCTACAATGGAAGAGGCAATAAAAGTTAAGCATTACAAAATCTTTTTTTGTAACCTGGATTGAAAAATGCTGTCTCTAGCTAATCTGTTAACTTTTTCATGCACATTTCATTCTGAGGTAAGTTTCTGCCCAAACCCTGGATCAGTTTACTAATATTTGAGTTGTTCAGCTTACATTTCAAAATACCTGTTGACACATATTTTGCAGGAGTTTCACGAAATAGTCAATGGCCAGAAGAGGACTGTTCTTCCTTTGTTGAATACAGATCAAAAAGAGTATGATCTAAGTCTTGTTTCAGCCTACTGACTGTTGTAATGATAAACATAACTTAAAATGCTTCCTCACTATCATGAAGTGAACAGGAAAACTTGATAATCACAGAATCACAGAATAAGCTGAGTTGGAAGGGATCCACAAGGATCATTAAGTTGAAATCCTGGCGCTGCACAGGACCATCCCCAGGAGTCACACCATGTGTCTGAGAGCATTGTCCAAACACTTCTCGAACTCTGTCAGGCTGGTGCTGTGGTCACTTTCCAGAGGAGCTGCTCCAGTGCCCAATCACCCTCTGGGGGAAGAACCTTTTCCTGAGATCCAGCCTAAACCTCCCCTGACAAAACTTCAGGCCATTCCCTTGAGTCCTGTCACTTGTCACCACAGAGAAGTGATCAGTGCCTGCCCCTCCTCTTCCCCTCACAAGGAAGTTGTATAATGAATGAAAAAATGTATTTATTTTACTTCCTTGTATCCCTTCTTTGATTCCTCTCTCATTTAGACTGTATGTATGAGGTTACACAGTTATATTTAAAATGAGCTGTTGTTTTTCCCCACATCAAAACTGGGATCTCATTTTCCGAGTCCAGATTTTACTGAGACAGTAAGGTTTGTGTGAAGCTGGCATTGTTTTTAGATAAATCTTGGGAACTCAATACTTCCAACAGCCACCTGGTCTTGGCACACTGGTGTTCAGATAAGAATGCAAGCTTTGAAGTTTTTGGGCTGTAACATATGTCTTTTTTGCTGAATTGATTTGTTTTAAAATGGGGAAAGCAAGGACTCATTATTAATTTTTTTCTATTAAGTTCTTTTCCTAACATCAGAATAATCCTGCTTCAAATTAGACAATTTGGTCTGGCAAAGGGCATGAATTAAAGGAACTTGCATTTTCTAAATTTGTAGAAATTCCTCTAATAAATGCTGAAATATGAAGAAACAAAGAACAGCTTCATTATTCTCTCCCCTCAAATACCAACTGACCAACCAACCAACCAATCAACCAACCACAACCAAAAACAACGCTAAGAAGAAAATCCTTTGCTTTTCTAAATGCTTTTTCCAATAAAATTTCATGACCTTATGTTTCCATGCTATGCCCTCTCTCTCCTGTTTTCCTGCAAATAATACATTTGCAGGCATGCAGACACAAACACATCCACATAAATAAATACTTTTATAAAGCAACATGCTAGATGCTCAAGTATTTAGAGGATTTGAATTCAAGTGCTAATACGGTGCCTAGGATCCAGTTTCTGATAGCTTCAACTTAATACATTTTTTTCCTTATAAGAACAAAATTCAGGCTGTGTGTGTAAGTCAAGAAAGATTACTTAATGGCTGCATATGACAGGATGGAAGGAAGATTTTCTGTTTAGTAATGAAGTAATAAATTAGCTGTATAAAAAAAGAGGTCTCATCATCCTCTCCTGAATTTTTAGTTGAGAAATATGAGTAATATTGCAGGGACAAGGAAAACCGGATTTTGGTACCCACTCCTACCATCTATTCTGCATATTAACTCATCATATTGAATACAGAAATATCCTAGGAAGAAGGAGCTGATGCTGTCAGCAGAGAAAAGAACCCAGGATAGTCTCATCAGGAAATTACTCAGCACTAGGCTAAAATCACACATTTCTTATCACCTGTAAGTTCTTAACAACACTGAAAAAAAGCAGCCTGCCTGTTTCAGCCTGAGGTGGGTATTCCTCTAGGCTGACTGGGGATTCTGCCCTGTAGAATCCTGTCAGCTGGCCAGGCTCCAGTGTGAAGGTCAGTGCCTCAGAGAGAGATGCTTAATGGAGAGAGAACCCGTGAAACATTCTCAGGGGTGCAACGAAACTGCCCATTCCAGCAGAAGACCAAACCTACACAGTTGTCTGAGCTCCGTGAGACCTAGGCAGTCACTGTCGCTCTTAGGCCTCCTTTTGGCCACTGGCTACTTGGAATGTGCTCCATTTCATAGTGAAGAATATTATTTTTATATACTATATACTCGCTAAAAGTCAGTTTGTTGAATTTTCCTACAAAGGCCTCCTATGAAGATCACTGGTCTGGAAGTTTCTTCTACAAGGTATATCAAGTCTTAGTGGGATTAAGGGAAGGAATTTAAGATATGCTGGCAGAGGCAGAGGAGAGTACAGCTTCAGCCAGGAAGACCCTTAGAGAGAAAAGGGGCTTTTGTGACTACTTGGCTACTTACTTGGGTCAGATTTTCACACAGGCAAGGATACACATTTGTCTAAACTTAAGCAAATTATTCGGACAATACTTAGATATTTCCCAAAATACATGCTCAGGAATACTACAAAGGAGGGTAAAATGTTTCTAACAATGGAACTGCCTCTTCTCATCTGGAGTTTGAAGATGTTTTAATGATTAAATTTGTAGCAGCAGTGTAGAAAATTGCTTCTGAATTTTACAGTAAAAACCTGCAATTTTTCTGTGGTTAGAACTATGAAAACTCTACTTTGACCAGAACTGGACACTTGTTGAAGGTAAAATTTGTTCCATAAATGCAAAACTTGAATTACTACACAGTTGAACAGGAGTGTAATTGAGGAGAGGTCTCTCTTAGTTAAAAAGCTATTTGTAGTTGTAATAAACCACTTAAGTGAGAGAACAAACAAATGAAGCACATATCCTGTAGGAGAGACCATATCCCTTTTACAGACAGAATGAGGTTATTAAGTAGACATATATGGATCAGGATAATGGAACTATCAAACTTTGAAGTGATGGAAATTGCCAGAGATGTAAAAGAAGTGACATTAGCACACTTGAAAATTCTCAGGTAATTAAGTCTTAATACCTGTAAAATATATTAAAATATATATAGTTCTCTAACAAAACTGATTAATTTACTGTAGCAGTACTGCATTTGATAGGGCAATGAAATACCCAATACTCCAGGAGATCTCTTTAGGAAAATTAACTGAGCCAAAGGAATCCAAGTTTAAAACTTCAGAGCTGAGTGTTAATAATGTTTTTGAGCAATGAAGTATTTATCCCTGTTAACACTGCTTTTAGAAATTAAGATATGTTTATACTATTACTAATTTTGAAACTGCATAATTACATTTTTAGAGAAGTTATTTTCCATTAGTGGTCAGCCAATTTCCAGCATTTTTTCATTAATGCAACAGCCAGACACAGGTCTGCTGTGCATTTAGGCAGATAGTGTGTGAGAGCCTTTCTGGCAGCTTTTATATTAACTGTAGGTGTTTATATGCATATGTTAAACCCCTTCCTTCTCCACTGTGGCATATTCCATACTGAATATATAGACTGTAATGCCAAAACCTGAATGTGTTCTCAAAAGAAATGTAACTGGCTATCTTCATAACTTGACCTTTCCCAGAGAGTCATGCCTGCAGTTTTACTTTTCTGTGAATGCAGATGAAGATTATATTCCAGTTTCTGCTTTAGATAGACAGTTACACTGAAAAGTGTACCTCTGCTACACAAATGGTTTTGAAATGGTTTTAAAATTAAAAGCAGCATTGCATATGGGTTTCTCTCATTGAAGGTGGGTTCTGCAGACATAAGGGTAACAGTCCTCACCTCAACAACGTCATAGGAGTGCTGCCTTAAAGCTTGGCCACTACTGCGTCCTGACTTGCTATGGACTCTACTGAGATTGGACCAGTGCAAACTTCCTGGCTTGTCCTCAGATGTGCATCATCACCAGAAACCTGCCAGGTAGTCTGGACTCTGAGCTGCCCCCAGACCACCCTACTCATGTCCTGGCGGGCAGGGTCCTTGCCCCATGGTCAGCTGTATCATGTATGGCTCCTTGTCCCTTTGGGGCCTGCTTCCTGATGAAGAGTTGTGGAAATGCATCACGAGTGTCTTTTAGGACATGGGAACAGGGAAATGAAGGAACTCTCTCTGATACCAGTGTCTCCCCACAAGAGCCATCATCCTATCATCCATCTCCTCACTGCCCTACACGTATGGAACACAGCAGCTGAGTAAATCCAGTGGCAGAGCAGGAACTCTTTATGGGAACATATTTAAAGAGCACACAAAGAACTGAGTGCTACAGCTTGGAGTTGAGTTGAAAGGAGTGCTGCATTAGTGCTGCTCTAGAACTGACTAGATTTTCCTGGGAGAAAGGGACAAAACATCCCTATATCTCACCTACCGAGTGCAACACAAGTGGAGGTTTACTAAGAGCACTAGAATGCCTTACACTAACCTTAACATCACTTGAACAGCCATTAAAATGGTCAATTACTTGGTGAACAAACTGGGACACTGCGGCTGCAACTGTCAGAAGCAACTTCAGCCACGTCTGTTTTTTAGCAACATCCAAATTTACAGCTCAGCATCCTGTACACCACAGAGGAACACCTTTACTGCCACGTGAGCAGCAACCCGACACGGTTAAAGTCCAACGCCTTTTTCTCGCAGCTCCCCC
>VZTZ01043060.1:147717-211351 GCA_013400955.1 Drymodes brunneopygia | reverse complement strand
CGGGGCTGCTCAGCCGGTCCGGGAGCGCCGGGCCCGCGGCCGCTGCCCGCCTGGTCCGGGCGCCTTCCGGGGCGAAGTGGGGGTAGCTCATGGGCTGCGAAGAACATCAAGTGGTGGACCAGGAGATAGGCAGCAGCCCGACACGGGTCTGGGGACTGGGAGTTTGGCATCCTGTGGGAAAGGGCGAGGGCACACGTCCTGTCAGACCTGGTGGTGGGACGGCATTGCTTGGGGTTACCTACTGTTTACGCTGACGGGTAAATTTCATAATACGTAGTGTGAAAATTTCCTAGCACACTTTTAAAGACTTAAGGATCTCTAACAGCTCACAGAAAAACTAAGTGCTACTATGTGGCGTCGGTGCTATCTCTAATAATATTCAGGCCGTGTCTAGTCAGTGGAATGGCAGGGCACCGTTTTTTGGTCACGGATTCACAGTATAAGTGCCCGAGTTGCATAGCTAATGAAAAATGGCATAGCTTGCTGCTTTAAAGCTCTGTGGAAATACACATGTGCATTGCAGAGATTTCTTTAGGCCGTCTTGTAGTGCCTTTGTTTGTAAATAGCTGGTTCTTGTCATGACAGGCATTGCAAGATGTTTTTGTAGTAGTAACAATGAGCGTGTTAATTTGTTGTCTCTGGCATTCCACGTAGTTACAGAAAACTTTAGGTCCAGGTTGGCAAATAAGGACGGGAACAGAACTGGGGTCTCTCGAACTCAGGTTCTATGTCTGAGTACTTCAGTTCTGTGAAGTGAGTTACATGAATAAGTGCATTATGTAAAAGACTTGTTGCAAAGGTGAATGAAGTTATAATGTAGTCTCACAAGATTGCATTACTTCACGCTGTGTTCTGTATGCTGGTTTTCACAAGACAGTGGCACATATAGATAAGGAATAGTCAAAGAATAACTGATCACTCAGTGGACATAAACCTTCTATTTTAACTGATATTGCCGTGAAGAATAGAATTTATTTTAATTTTGAACAGAAAGCTTCAGGAGCTCACATTAGTGAGGCTAGAGCTATATTCAGTTTCTTGTAGAGGAAGGGGTGAGATTTGGTGGGATTACTACAGAAGTTTTATGGCTCTGGGAGTAACATGTTTAAAAAAGAGTTGAAACTCTGTGTGTTATATATCAGAGTGTTTGGTGTCTAGAAGTAACTCAGGAATTGCCAGCAGTCACCAATTTTTGCTGTCTTTAGTTAGAGACACAGACATTGTTTCTTGACTTCTGGTATCTTCTGCAGCTTTTGATAGTATCTCTTTCTGGATTTGAGTGCCTTGGATGACTTCACTCTGCCTGTGATTCATGAGAGTGAGCCGTCTTGTGTCCCAGCTACTTCAACTGTCTAGTTAGGTATTTGCACTGAAAGTCAGAACATCAGTGTTGAAACTACAGTACCTTTACAAGCATCCCACAACCACTTACCTACAATTGGATTGAGGAGATGCCTCTTAATGTTCCCTTTTGTTTCTTCTTCTCTCCCTAAGGCCATAATAGTATGGCTTTAAGATTCAGTCATGCTGAATATGTTTATTTGTCAAACTCAGTGGTCAAGACAGCATTTTTTCACAAGTGTTTCCAATATTATATTTCTGTGTAAAGTGATTAAAAAAACCAAGACACCAAACAAATCAACCAGAAAGTGGGCTGAGGAACCTCTCATTAGGCTACAAGAGTCATGGTTGCTGTCTTTGAAATGCAGGAGGTGCTGGTTGTATCTTTCAGTATGTGACTGAAAGCTGTTCTTGAATCATTACATTGCCTTTTTTAAAATACAGTGTCTTTATACATCTTGTAGCATGCGTGATTTGGAGAAGGGTTTGTGTGCTTGAAAACACGTTTTTTATCTCTGTCTACTGATCTTAATAAAATTCCATCTTCCTACAAACCTTCTTCTGATCTTTAGGTTGATGTGGCCATTCTGCTTATGTAGAACTTCATACAAGATCAACTTTCAAGAAATTCTATCCTTACCACTGAAACTTTGCAAGGGTTTTATCAGTTTCTAGTGACAACACAAAAGCACCTCTGAAGCAGTGTGGAGTTTTGATGTGACAAATGTAAACACTCAAGGCCATGTTAGTCTTTTGTACTAGGAAATGAACTTCTTTTGGTTTAGGAGGGTGAAGTTTTTTTTGTGTCTCCTTATGTAAATTGGAGGGGAGCATTTCAATCTCAGACAAGTTATTTTAGGCATCATCATCTGGTTATTTATCTAGCTGTGTTTAATATGGGCGAAAATCACTGATTCCAAGGTGTGTTCATGTTTACATTCCAGAGCCACAAGTGAGCTGATGTGAAAGAAAATGTAATCAGTTCACAGGACACTGGTTATACGAGGTGGAAATTGTATTTCAAATATGATGATATCTAAAGAAAGCTGCACAGTACAAATCAATTGGCATTGTAGAGGATCAGAGGAGAGCAAGAAAGGTGCTCTATAATGACCTTATTACATCTTTTTCACTGACAGTAAAAGATGAGTTCACTAGGAGTGAACAAGTTTCTAAAATAATTTTAGTGCCCCAAAGTGACTCTGTTTTAGAATTGGCTCTGTCTGTAGAAATCCTGTTTAAGTGGTATTTGTGCGTACAGTTAGATATGAAAGAGGAAGTGTTTCTCCAGGTGCCAGTGTGCTTATCATACAATGATAAACAGTGAGAGTCTTGCTTATTGCACCATAGTTGTCTAACCAGTCCACCTGAGGGTGGACTACACTGGCTGCCGTCAGTGGAGTCAGAGGTGCCAGGAGTTCTAATGAGGCCGCTGTTGCAAGCTGTAAGCAATGTAAAAATGTTCAGTAAAATTCTGAAGTTTCCCTCCCTTCATTTTATTTCCTTTATGGGTCCCTAAAATATTTAAGTTGCCTCATTCTTCTGTAAAGTGTTCAACATCTTGTGACTGCTGTCTTTTAGTCCTTTCTGTGCTCATATTCCATGTGAACACCTGTTGTGACTTTTTACCAGTGGAAGGCAGTGTGAGATGCACAGGTCAAATTCCAGCTAAATTTGGTGTCTGTTACAGAGTTGTTGACTTGACCATAAGTATTAAATTGATTAGGATTCATGTCTTGATTTATTTGCTTGTTTATATCTGTTGTAATGGCAGTTCATTTGACACGAAGTCTGATAAATGTAACACATTGGAAGCAATTTCAGTCGTGGGAGAAGGAAATCTCTATCCCATTTTATAAATGGGAAGCTGAGGCATGAGGTGTGATATGCAGAAGGATGTATCAGGCTGGCAGACAACTCTTACCAGATTTTATTAACTTTAGTCCAGTGTTTCACATTTGCCTCTATCTGTTAAGAAATGTTTTAGGATTCCTGATGTAGCACTGCAGCTTTGTATGATGTCTCTGTCATCCTGTGTTATAATTGACTGGTGATACAGTTGTAGTTCCTTTTGGGATTGTTTATCAAGGAAGGGCTTAAGAAAAGAAAGACAGAATGTTGTGGTCTGCCATTTAGCATTACACTGTTCAGTATTTTTTCCCATGAGAAGGAGAAGATACGTGACTGTGCTTCTCTCCAGTGTCTGAGAAAGATGGACGAGAAAAGGATGAACTCCTTGTTTCACCTAACAAGTTTAGTATAATGGTATCATGTGAATTAAGTTTGCAGTGAACTTAGGAAAACGAGGGTTCTGTGTACATCTGTATTCATACAACTACTTCAGAATATGAAATGGTTTACCTTGAGAAATTTAATTAACTTAAAAATCTCCCATACACAAAAGAACCCAACCACAAAAGGCACAGAACAAAACTCAAAACCTTTGGCAAACCTTTCTCTTTTCAGGTAGTACTTCTTAGAGCAACAATGCTCAAGTTCAAGTGCTGTTTCAAACAAAGGGGAAAATGCTTGACTTGTCCTTACCTTGAGACAATAATTGGTTTAAGATTGTTCTAAACAGCTTTTAGCATATTTTAAAAATTAATACATACACACTGCTTCATATCATAAATAACAGTATAAAATCTAGCTACACCAAGGAGAGTTCTTTTTAAAGGTGAAGGATTGCTGACACTGCTATGGCTGGCTGATAATATATTGTTGACCTAACTTTGCTTGTGCAT
Source organism: Drymodes brunneopygia (assembly GCA_013400955.1). Taxonomy (NCBI): domain Eukaryota; kingdom Metazoa; phylum Chordata; class Aves; order Passeriformes; family Petroicidae; genus Drymodes; species Drymodes brunneopygia. Next base: position 207,266 of record VZTZ01043060.1, on the reverse strand, counting down.
CTGACAGTTTATAGTGTACAGAGATTAACTGGGAAGACTGCAATCAATGCTCAGAAAAAAGCTGGGCTAAACAGTACTTACTTTCTTAAATCATAGAGTCACTAAGATTGGAAAGTCCTTCAAGTCCAGACGTTGAAGGGCCTAGTTCTAGCTCAGCTGAAATGAAATGCAGCTCTATCACAAATATGTTAACTGGCCGTATGTCTCATTGTAACTCTGAAATCTTTGCCTGACACATGGAATGTGGAGAGGTGCAAGTTATCTGATTGTCATGGGGAATAATGGTAGCTATTGAACTCTGCCAGGTGGGCATACTGGTGATACTGGATGTGTAGTCACTCATGTATGGGAATGACCTGGGAAGTGGATTAACTTCTGGTGGTTAGTTCACAAGTGGACTTCAGAAGTCCACTGACTCTGCAAGCCTGAATTCTTCTGCAGTATGGTTTTTTCAGCTGTTTAACTTTATATTGAGAAATCAATATACAATATTGAGAAATCAGTATACAATTTGATATATGGAAAAATGGAGATGAGTTGAAAACTGGGCTCATTTATATGTGCACATATAAATATATATGTTTGTAACTGACACACTTCAACATTGTTCTGGTTTTCGTTTTGCACTTAGTAATCTTCCTAGTTCCTTGACTTTAGGCATAAATAATATTGAGTCTGCAAAGGTTTTTGGTGGCTTCTTAAAACAGCCTTCTCAGTCAATAGTTAAGAGTTTTTAAAATTTAGGCTCTGTCTGTAGTGTCCAGTGTAGCAGTTAGATAGCCTGAACAAGGGAAAAGAGCTTTACTCTTGCTAATATTGAGTACTATTCTACTCCTTCCCTCCTACCCCCCAAGCTGATAAAAGACTGAATTCTGGTAGAGTGGAGTGAGCTTCTAAACAAGCTTCCTTTCAGAAAAGATGTACCTTTATAATCATTTCAGCATGTCATGTGCTCTTCATGCCTCAAATCCCAGGCAGATAACTTCTAGCTGCCTCTCCTAAAAATAACGTTTTCTTTCACCAATTCTGTGTTAGTTTGCCATAATTTCTACCTTTAGAATAGAGAGCTTTCCATCTAATTACTGTTCACTCTCACTAACTTCCATTATTTCCTAATCATTCAAATTCTTGACTGATGTGTTCTTCTGTCACCTAGATATTGTCAACATTGTTCATTCTGAAAGGTAAGGGAGTGCTTGAGCATAATATGAATCATGGTCCAGTCTTTTAAACTAAAAGCTAGATATGTCAGACAATGTCTGTTCTTGCTTCTGTGTGGGAACTGGCTGCTTTCTTATTCTGTTAGATGAAGAGCCAATCCAACCTTGTATAAAGTTCTCTACGTTTTTAAGTCTCCCATGAAATGAAATAAGATAACACAAATGTTGGAAGTAGAGGTGATACGTGTCATATGAAGCCTTTCTCCTGAGCTACAGCTTGGTAGTGTAGTCTGTAATTTGGTGGTTACTACTGACTTAAGCCTTCCATTTTGCAGTAAAAGGGTCTGTTTGTTTAATAGCCCCTGTATGATTTTTTAGTAGCAGAAAGTCCTGTTCTGGACAATATGTAAAGCAATATTTCCAGTACTATATTGCTACCATGTTTAGTAGTAGTTAAGTTATTTAGCAAATGAGCACCAGTAAAAATACATCTATGCTCCGTGAAGCTCACAAATCGCATTATGTACCTTTTTAATAAAATCCTCAGGACAGTATTGGAGCAGCCTACCTAATGATCCACCTTCCTGACTCTTCCTAACTTAAAGCCTGGAATATAAAAAGTGATTTAAATGCCATAGCATATTTGAAATCATCTGTCCTTCCATGGAATACTCATGGCCTGAGGAAAATGTCACAGGGCTGCCTTCTCTTCTCACCAGGAGGTATGTTAAACTTGCAACAGAAAATGTTGTTACAAGTGTAGATGTATATAATGAAAAGCTATTTGTGAAGCCTAACTTCTTATTCTTTACTCTGAAATGTTCACCTGTAGAAGAGGAAAGGGATCCTTGAATTCCAGCAGATTTTTCTGAGTCAGTCTGTAGTTATTTGAGGTAGTGTGTTGGAATGATGTGATATGATGAGTATAAATTCTCTAGATTATCAAATTGTCACTGAAAAAATAGCTACAAACACGAATGGCTTCAGCCAAAGATGAATTTTTTTCTTGGCTGTGTTTGCTATTCTGATCCAGTCAGGCACAGAAATCTCAATAGCTCTGTGGGTTAGTTGGTGCAGTAGGATGATCAGTCTTTCTTTGATGATGATTTTTCAGTGAGACTAGTTGTAAAATAAGCAATGTTTGTTCTCATCATACATTCCCATCAAAATGGAAGAGAAATTTAAACAGCCAATTTTGGGGTTTCGCTTAGTGACTAAATCTATAATTTGTATATGGAAGACATGCTCAAGAAGCAAAAACTTCTCTCTGATGGTTATTCTGTTTTGCAATGCCAGTGTTCAGTGCCACTGGTAGTGTCTGAAACAGATCATCTGCACAGGCACTGCAAATGGTTGCCTGTGCTTCCCCTTTAAGAGTGCCTTTAACTGTGACTTTTCCTGTGGTTTTGTACTGTTTCTTTAAAGGCCATATATACTTGTATTATTTATGTCAGTGAAATATCCTGATAGTAGGCAGGTGACATCTTTGCTCCAGGTACCTGCTCTCTTTTCTTGCATTAGTACAGTTTCACAGAATGTTCCTAGCTTAGCAGCAACTCAGGTAATTGGCTTTAAGTACTGTATAAAAATTTATAATCCTCTGCATCTAACTTTTTTCTTTTGCAGGAAGGGTTTCTCATCATGGCCATAACACAGTTTCGACTCTTTAAAGTCTGTACTTGCCTGGCAGCAGTGCTTTCTTTCATTAAAAAGTTAATATGCAGGTAAATAAGTGTTATTTATTGGTTACCTTTTCTCTTTCAATTTATCAATTACAGGTTCTTGCACTTCTGCCCTTCCCCCAGCACCCAGCCACTACTTTTACCAGTTCTGATTTTAGTAATAGCAAAACAATCAACACAGATGAAAACTAAATCAAATTAATTCTTTAATTTGTGTATTTGTTCAGAGTTCCAAAAGTCTGTGTAGTGTATTTGTGAGTGTATTTTGTTGTATGGTAGCTGAATGAGATTTTGTAAACAGCTATGACAGAGTTTTAAAATGGCTTTTAAAACTATTCCATGTCAAACTTGAAGAAAAGCTGTTCTGCACATTTTCAAAAAGTATAGCAAGTGCTACTTCATATTTTAAGAGATACAGTTAATGGGAACATCCACTCTGTCATCAGTCAGTAGGCTTTCATTACAAATGTAAGCAGTTCTCATCCTGTTTGTCAAAAAACAGTTGCCTGAGACTTCAGATTCTTCTGCCTATTGAAGATTCTTTCAGAAGTTTGGAGGACAGTAATTGAAGTTCAAGGGAACTGCTTTTTATTTTCTTTTTGATGATGAAGAATGGCTTATTTTTTGCACTCTTTTAAGTCATATGTGGTGTTCTTTTGAGTTGTGGACTCATGAATGCTGCAGTACTTAGAAGCAGTCTAAAAACCCTCAAGAGTTAATGTGGAGTAGTAGAGTTCAATAATACAGTAGCAGAGTACCTGAGGCAGATCTTGGTACTGCACTGCCATATGAACTGCTGTGCTTCCTGCCACTTTTGCAGTATGTTGTTTATAAAAACAAATAGCAATATAGAGAAATTTATTCTCTTTTCATTCACATCACACCATTCATGTGTGATGGCAACTACTTTGTCAGTGAGGATTAAAGCATATGCAGAATATGTGGTAGACATTAACTGTTTATTTCCTCTTCACCTTTACTTATTCCAAGAGTAAGAGGAAGCTCTTGACTTATTGGTAAATTCACTACAGATCTGGTAAAGCTTTAAAAACTTTAAAAGATACATTTTAATGCTGCATACAATTATATAGATGTCAACCTTACTTCTGTTATTTGAAGTCCAAATTAAATTAAGAATACTTGCTGTTCAAGTTATGTAAGAAGTCAAAGCACTGAGTTGATCATAACTTCTATATCATGTGGACCCTTCATTTCTCTAAGCGTAAAGATATTTTTTATAAGCAGATAATTGTTTTGTAAGTGTAGTGACAGTATTTTCATCCTTTTTTCCAAGTTCTTAATGAGCTATAGTCTTGAAATGAGCAGCTGAGAATCTGCTTTGGAGTACAAAAAGTAGAAAACCCTTTCTTTGCTGAATAAGTTAGTTGAAGAAATGAAAATTTAAAGTCTTTCACATAAGCAAGTCACTGAATCACATCAATTCAGGCCACTAACTACAGATGTTTCTTCTGTTCGCTGTCAGCTGCAAAGTGTAGTTTGATAAATTTTGTTTTCCTGTAATGTACCCCTCCATATAACGATTCCTAATAACCTGCAAATGTGATTTAATTGAACGTGCATTTTAATTCAATGGATATGAGCTAGTTCTTACTTCGATTGCATAGTCTACATTTGAACAAGTGCCTTTAGAGATTGTGCAACTTTCTAGGCAGCATAGAGCTTACATATAGTGCTAGTCCTTTCTTTAGTTAAATCTTTTATTGATAAGCAACAGCCTGCCTGAATCCAGTTGTCAGGAAATAAAACATGTAAGTATATAAGAGATGAAACTTCCTTCCATTTGAAGTCTCTAGTTACCTCCAACTGAGAAATCTGGATGCTGCTTATTTATAAAGAGAAACAAAACCAAGAATCCTTGAGGCATTTGTCATTCAGAGCAGTGATCAGTATCTAATGATGGCTGTGGAGCAGCTGTTCCTATAAGCATCTTTTTCCCTTCCTAGAGGAAGTGGAGATGCGTAGCCTTCCTCAGTGCTGCTCTGTGTACCAAAAATCTTTCCGACATTGTATGACAAAAGCTCTTTCCTTCCGCCTTCAGCCTTCTTTTTGTAACTGTTTTGACTTGATAAATGTTTCTTACACGCCACTTGCTAGAGTCTTCTAGATCATACAGAGAAAGTCAGTGCACAAATGATGGCTTATAATAGTATTAAATGTAAATAAATAGTAATAAGGATCTGTATGTTGTACAGGTCAGAAGGAGGATGTGTCCAAGCTTGAGTTTCCTTTAGAGATGTCAAGTAAATCTTGTCAACCAGAAGTCTCTAATGTGTTAGAGGGAACAGTGTTTTCACCTTCCTTTACCCCTAAACTCTGTTGCTTTTCAGCTTAAAGGAATAGTTTGTAATGGGGCTAGAGTTAATTATATAAAACTTGAAAATTTGATGATAGCACCTGGCCTCTCCTAAGGAGGAATATTTGGTATGAAGTAGAAAAAATATATATAGTCACTCACCAGCATACAGCAGAGGTGATATTACAAGCCATTCAGCTTGTCAGGGTTGATAATCAAGTATGTTCTCTAATACTAAAACTAATGGATAGAAACTAGAAATTGAATTTTTCTAGTTTTATTCTCATCAGTAGTAAGGAAATACCCTTAATTTTTCCAAGCTACATAAGGTCAATTACACGACTACTTTGCTGTAGGAGCTTACATTCTTTGGGGAAAACATAAGTGTGAGCCTGAATTGCATTCTGTTGTGTTGTAAGGTGTTGAAATACAGTGAATGTTAGCTAAGAATATTTTAATTATTATTCTTATCTTTGAATGCTGTCATGAAGTAAATGTCTAGGTGGTTTATTTGCAATGCAATTAGTGTTGTTTTCGATTAAAATGATTTTATATTATAGTTGCTGAAATGCATTGAAACAGTATTCTTTAGGTAGAAGCATGAATGGAATTAAAGCTGTTGACCTGCATAATCTTGTACTACCTCTGTTTAGACTTTGAAGGAAAAAGAGCTTTAGAGGGGCTTTCAAATCAAGCAGCTCAGAAAGCTGTTTGTTAGCTTAAAATCTAAGACAAATAGAAAAATTTCTCATTTTACAGTAGAAATGGTTCTTCGGCAAATGTAGATCACTCATGCTTGCTTCATAAGCACTGACAATCTAAAAATTATAACTGAATTATGCAGATGAGTTAGTCCATAAGTTTCATATTTCTCAGAAGTATTTCTCCTCTATTTCACTGCAACTAGATAAGTAAATTGCACTTTGAAATTCTTGTGAACACAACTTTCAATTCATGATGAAGTTCCTTTGCTTAGCAGACTTTTACGGATAGTAATTAATACAAAGGTAATTGAAGCACTAAATGTTTTAGCCATGACTATTTTCAGTAGTGCTGTTCTCAGACTTCCTTTTTTGTTTTTTTTAAACTTAGTGCTCATGTTTTCAGAGCTTGGAGGAATCCTACATTTTTCTTTCAGGTCTGGAAGAGGGCGAAAGTTAAGTGGAGACCAAATAACTTTGCCAACCACAGTGGATTATTCATCTGTTCCTAAACAGGTAATTGTTAAAGTGGTAGGTGACTTAATCCCTTAACAGGGTGATTTTACAAGTCCTGCAATATTGGATTGGTATATATCTAAGAAAGATACAATACTATTATATATGCTATATAGTATTAAGTATGTATCAAAGTGTATATCTATAAAAAGACAAGTTTTTTACCTGCAGATAATATTAACTTGTACCATATACTTATATTCAGCCTGAAGTAGAAGACTGGTCTTCATGGGATGAAGATGCTCCTACAAGTGTGAAGATTGAAGGTGGCAATGGTAATGTGGCTGCTCAGCAAAATTCTTTGGAACAAATGGAACCTGATTATTTCAAAGATATGACACCAACTATAAGAAAAACTCAAAAAGTAAGTATTACACTTTCAACTGTAGTTATGGAGGGTTTTCCTTGCTTTAAAATAGACTATAAGTAAATTGGCAACTTACAGAAGGTGCTGTTGGTAAATGAGAATAGATGCTGGTGCGTAGTTTATCATAATAATGTTAAGATCTTTGAGATCTTAACAAATGTGATGCTATCACATGTTTACATCTTTAGTCTTAATGTTATTGGAAACTTTTGAATAGTTTCATAGTCTAAAAATTCTGGGAAGCATAATGTGAGAACCCTCCAGTCACTTGTGCTCATATCCTTATTTGAACAAAGACATTCCATGTCTTGCTCTGCTGAAGTCTGAGGGAGCAGCCCTGCTGTTTCAGGAAACAATGGTTATTTGTTTCACCAGGTTAAACTGGGGAGACTGGAATTAAGGAACTGATTTTTCAAAATAGCTTGTTCTTCAAATACCCATTTTTACCTTGGAGACAAGATGGAAGGGCATCTCTACAGGAGCATCAACATTGTAAATAAATGCTGATTAAAATCTGATGATTGCCAGTTTTGTTTCTGTGTGCAAGTCTTTAGCTGGGTACTTACAGGTCTTTGAGTCAATTGGGAAAACCTCACAAGCTCTGAAAGAGGTTACCAGAGAAGTTGTGCAGCCTCCATCTCTGGAAGTTTTTAAGACCCAAGTGGATAAGTCCTAAGTACTTTCATCAGCCTTAGAGTGACAGTGGTTTGAGGGGAGGTTGGATTACAAACCTCCTGAGGCCCCTTCCGACCTGAATCTTCCTGTGGTCCTATGAACTCGAGGTAATACTGGTGTCAGTTTTCTGTACATTCAGGATCTGCAGTATCCTGTGGACTAAATTCTTCTAAGGATTTTGATCTCCCAAAATCTGAGGAGTAGAAGAGAATTAGGGAGAGGTAGATTTCTCCTTTGTATCTACGACATTTTTTGCCTAATAGAATGAGCTTCAGGTTCAGAACAAAACTGGGGAAGAGTCCATACTGTACACTGGGTTTAGCTTGAATGTATCTCTTGGGATGATTGCAGACACTGTAAAGAGCATCCCCACCATTCAGTATTGAGTTTGTGTTGGTATTTCCACTGAATGTCTCAATACAAGCCCTGAGATGTGAGGTAGAGTCTATTCATGTTGTCACTCGTTTACACTCATCTATTTGGAAAAAGAACCTCAGTCAAATAACAGTCTGTCATTGCTCAATAAGATTGTCTAGTCCTGTTTCCTTTCTTGCATTGGTCCTAGTATTTGTACAGGCAGTGGAACTGTGTATCTGCCTCATTGGGAAGCAGCAGAGGCTCAAAGTAGGCTAAACAAAGTCTGTGACTTGAGGTCAAGAAAAGTAAGGGAGACGTGATCTTGCAACTGTTGTGGGAAAAGCAGTGTTTTTCAGCCAAACCAGTACATAGCTTTACTAGTTGATGTTGACAGAGAATTTGCAGCTATTGAAACCGCACAGATATGCTGTTGGAGTGGTTGAGAGAGCTCACATTACAATGCAGTACAACTGTGCAGATGGCACTGTCCTCAAAAGCAGTACCTTAAAGTGACCTATCACAGAAGCAGGATTTCTCCAAGCAATATATCACATAATTGATAGCTTTTATAAGTACTGAGAGATGTGGCTATTTGATCTGTGATTCTTTGTGCCCATTCTCATAATATCTTGATACAGTCACAGGTTTCTGTGTGACTAAAGAAAAAGCTAGTGGGGGGAGGAGGAGTTCTTGTCTTTTGCATTTAGTATCTTTCACTTATAAGTTCATTTGGCTGTGCAGCTTTCAGAATCTGACCTGGTTTAAGGCACAGTGAGGTGTTGTGAAGCTGAACCTTCACAGGTACGGTTAAATGATCACCAAGGAATCTGTGCAGTGCTTTGATTTACCACCTTTTTGTTCCCTTTTTTTAATATTTTCAGATAGTTATTAAAAAACGAGAGCCTTTAAATTTTGGGATTCCAGAGGGGAACACAGGATTCTCTAGCAGATTAGCAGCTACCCAAGATATTCCTTTTATTCACCAATCTGTAAGTATGCTCTAAGTATTGATCATTTGTCAGTTAAATGAAGTTCTGTAGGGGAAGGAATAGTCTGCCTAAGGTGTGCATTGTGGGGAATAAGAGGAATAGTTGTGGAATAATTTAAATTGTTTTAAAATTGAGTGAAGAATGAAGCAGTCGAATAGATTCTGCTGAGAAAATTGGCAGATCAGATAAAAAAGTAAGAAGCTTCCATATACTTACGTGCTTGCAAATCTGCTAAAGCAATGAACTATAAAGGTTTTGGATTTTACACAGTAAGTTACTAACAAAAGAGTAGAGGACTTTTTTGAAAGCCGCTGAGTTACCTTTGCTTTATTATCTTAGACCCATTTGTTACCTTCCACTTCTTCCTTCCTTTCTGTAGGGATTATAATGTAGCAGTCTCCTAATTTTTGCTCTTTAGCCTTTGAAAAAATTGTCTAGTTGCCTAACAGCCTGGCCAGTTAGCAGGAGATGCTCTCCCTCCCTTGCCCTTTGCCTTTTTTTAACAGTGCTTCTCCTTTGATTAACATTGTGCAAAAAAGCGTACAAGCAGGAAGCAATACAGAATGGCCATACCACCTCCTTGCACTGTCCATAATGAAAATAGTTCAGGAAAGGATTTTTAGTGAGTAAAAGTGTCACTCAGCTGATACTGGACATAAAAACATGTGGATGTACATGTAGGTTTGTCCATGCAACCTCCAGAAATCTTTTACACTATCAACTCATTTAATCTGCATCAATATCATCCTCTTGCTAAAAATGCACTCCACTACTTCCTTCCTGCCTTTGTCCAAAAAACCCTTTGACAACTGAAAAAAGTCAGTATTCGAGCAGGAAAAAAGCATAGACAATCATATGAGAAGCAGTGCCATACCTCAAATATTTCTGTAAGTCTGAAGCAATAAGGTTAAAAATAAATATGTTAAAAATAAGTATTAAGGAAACTTTGCTGTCATCCAGGAGCCACTCTGGCAGTCACACCCCAGTGTTTTATCTAATTTTTCCACATGCTTAGAACTTCTCTTTTGTTTCAGCCTGAACTGGGAGACCTGGATACTTGGCAAGAAAATACAAATGCCTGGGAAGAAGAGGAAGATGCTGCTTGGCAGGCAGAAGAAGTTCTTAGGTAATTGAAATTAATATAACACTATGTAAAGGTTTTACATGTAAAAGAATCACAAATGGTAAATGCCAAAAATTGTTAAACACGTCTTAAGACAATTTATTTTTATGCATCTAATCTCTGTGTAACTGATACTCACTGGAAGACATTTTGGATCTAATTAATTTAGTAGATGAGATAGTAGGGGGAATCTGAAAATCACTGGAACATTGGAGCAACAAATTAAGACATGCATGCAGGTGCTAAAAAACCCCCACCCCAATAATGCCCCACCAATCCCAACAATTTATGTTCAGATCACATTCCAACTTGATTAAGTAAAATACCACTTGATGTCCTTATAAAAAGTATCATAACTATGTGCTTAAGGTAAAAACAGTTCAAGATAGAAGGTGAAGTGATAAGTATATGCTTGGAATCCCTGTAGGACCTAGGCTTTTCTAGCTAACTTAATTAAACTTAATTAAACTAGCTGATAAGGCTGAATGTAAAATAAAAGTCTTGCACAAAGTTAGTGTGAATACTTTAGCCATTCAATTTGTGTTCTTTTTTTTTCTTTCCTTCAAGGAGTATGGAGGGTAAAGAAATGCAAATTGAGTTTAAGTTAATCATACACAATGATTTGAACTGGTGGTGACTTAAGTTGTATCAAACTTTATTGCTTGCTACATCATCAGGTAACCAGCCTCAGATAGCTTTAGCTTCCTAGGCTGTTGTAATTCCACTCACTAAATCACAAGTACATGGCTTCTGTGGTCATGATAATATGAAATAAAGTCATGATATATTCAAAAATCATTCTAAGGAAAATAGGTATTTTGGAAAAAAAAATAAAGAAGGATTCTGATCAAGTATTTATTTTTGTTTTGAAAAATTTACTTTTTCAGTCTGTGGAATAAGACGAGGGAAGTTGCCAACTCGTTTTCAATGCTCTAATCATAATTAAAATTGATTCAATTTATTATCACTGTCAGTCTTGCTCTGCAGCAGCGTAACATGTGAGAATAGGATTATAATGCAAATATTTTTGTAAATTTTATCAGGTATCTATGTGTACATTCTGATCAATACCTTATTTGTCTTTTTCTTTTAACTTCATTACTGTTTAAGGTCTTGTACCAAAGTACAGGCTTTGTGATATGAATGATGTGCTTTTGGGCTGTTTTTGTTCCATGGATAGTACTTTTTCCTGTTAAGAATATCAATAGACACAGTAAGGTCTTTAATAGCTAAAGTGCAGTCTGCTGACACTTAAATGAAAGACAATGGAAGTACTGATTTTTTTTTTTTGTTAAACTGAGAAATGAAACAGCTACTTTTGCTAGCTGCAGAGGCTGCATTGCACTTTACTTAACCCTTGCCACATCCCATTACAGATGTTTTTAGGGCTATCAAAAGTAGTACTCAAACTTTCTGAAGCAGAGATTTGTTGTATATGACTTAGCTACTAAAAATTATCTGATTTATGTATATGCCAGTTTATTCTTGGAGTGTAAAACTTGTGCAGTGAATATTTCCAGGATGGTCAAAGTTGTGTTGTCTGCCTACTGTCAGGTTCATGCTGTAGCATACTTAGGAAGAGAGATCTCTTATGTGTGGTAATTGCAGTCGGGTTTTCCAAAAGCTTAATTTTTCAAAGTGTCATGTTATTTGATTGAACCTGTCCTAAAGATTTCAGCCTTTCATCTTTACTGTTGAAAGGGTTCAACTCAAATGGTTATTTTTCATAGGATTTCTTTCTGGCCTCACTAAAAGGTATCAAACTGTAGTTGTTACAGAAGGGATGTGTCTGAATATTTCCAGCAGATAGAACATGATCAGAACTCCAGCTGTCTGGCTTACCACTTGGCCAGCTATGGCTGGCTGCCTCAATACAGCTGGACATTGTGTAAGCTGCATCCCAGCTGGGTGAAGTAAAACCTTTGTTTTATTCATGACATGGAAATTACAGTGTTTATCTGTAAACGAGTGAAGTGCTGGCTGATTTTTAGCAATATTGATAGAAAATGTTCTCTGCGTTTAGTTTCTCTTGCAGTGGACACCAGTGGTGTCTTTAAGATCTGACATTTAACATAAAACTTAGGTAGAGTACTGGACAAACCTGACTCTGTTTTCAACAGAATGTAGTAAGGAAGTGGTATGGAGTCTCTTCTTAATGCCAGAAGTCTGCATCTTGATCTGAAAAATGACCTGCAGATTTTGTGGTCTCTCTGGTGACTTAGGTCATAACTGTAACACTTGAAAGAAGCATTTATAATATTTCAGACTGCCAAACAGAGGACAGAGTCCCCCTAACATTCCAGAGTGTTAATGCTGACTATTAACAGTGGTGCTTCTTGAGAAAGAAAGGAGTGTGCAGAAAAGGGTCTCCCTTAGCCTGCTGTGTCTGGTACCTGTTGGTGCTCAGTAAGACCCGAATAATTTTTGTGTAGTAGTGGAGTGCTGATCAGTCATGCAAAAATGGGCTGTGTCCTGCTGAATAGCAGTGAACACTATCCTGTGGCCTCTCTGGTGAGTTTCTGTATAAGCATAACAGTTGAAATGAGCACATATAGCAAGTCAAATGCTCTCTGGCATTAAGGCATGTAGAAAGACAGTGCTGAGGAGTAGGCTATCAGAGCCTGTGAAGTTCCTGAAGTCTCTTTTGTCCCCATTCTCCAGCTGGTCTGGGATGCACTGAAATTTTCCAGTCAGTGGAATGATAAACTGCATTTTCAATTAACTTGAGTTAGTTGGAACTTAAGTATCTAAAATTTTCAGGAGAAAACTATCTGCAACTTCAGGCTTTATATTACCAGTGAAGTTTTTATCCCAGTGGAAGTAGTTAAGCTGACATATTTTCAGTTTATAGCAGCTACTTGTTTGTGTTTTTGTTGGCCAGTTGCTGTGTCTGAGGCGAGGTGAAGGTCTCTCTCTGGGCAGGATTGATTGCCAGTTCTGACTGCAGAGGGCACGGAGCCGCTGCCGTGCGCAGGAGCTCCGTGTCCTGTGGTCATCCCGGGGAGAGAAATGGGATCTGCCACAATCCCTTACTTCAGAATTGCATGTGAACAGCAGCATTAACACCATGTGGCCTTTTGGAACTCTACTGTCTCTATGTGATGGTTGGTGTGCATTGCACTTCTTTCCTTCTGCATCAGTTCAGATACGTGGGGAATAGAAAAATCTGCTACTGTGGCAGATATTATTACTCTGCATATTGTTAGACCGACAGCTCTGTCGACTATCAGGTAGAATGTGCAGTAAGGGCTGACAATCTCAAAGAAAAACCCCAAACCAGCAAAACCCCAAAACTTTTGAGCTGCTGCTGAAAACATTAGATAGATTTTTAGTTTTTGCTCTAGGTGTTACAACTGTCCTGTACTCTCACTGATTCACTTACTCTGAATCTTTGAGAAGCTAGTGGCTTTTAAATTGCCAAGTAATTGAACAAATATTACTGCCTAAAACTAGATTGTATTAGGTTGGATATTATGAGGAAGGTTCTTCACTCAGAGGGTGATTGATTACTGGAACAGGCTCCCCAGGGAAGTGGTCACAGCACCAAGCCTGACAGAAGTGTTTGAGCAACACTCTCAGGCACATGGTGTGATTCATGGGGATAGTCCTGTGCAGGCCAGGAGTTGGACTTTGATGATCCTTATAGGTTCCAGCTCAGAATATTCTACAATTCTAGATTAATCTGAAAAAAGGACTCCAGCACAGTACAAGAATGACTGTTCTGAGCCTAATGACTGAAGCTCCATTTTTACTTGTTATAATAACCTATGTATTGACAGGAACTTTAGGTATGACCATGCTGAAAACTGAGTATGTGTTATTTAGCAATTCATGTTTTCTTTAATTACAGACAACAGAAGATAGCAGAAAGGGAAAAAAGAGCAGCAGAACAACAGCGAAAGAAAATGGAGAAAGAGGCACAAAGGCTAATGAAAAAGGAACAAAACAAAATTGGTGTAAAACTGTCCTAACAGAAACCAGGCAGCAATGGCAATGCCAGTGAAAAGAGAATTTCAGCTCTGCAACATACATATTGGTATTGATTTAACTGTTTATAGGACTTCAACACACTGCTTGGTTTCAGTGCATTCTTCAGGTCATCTTGGAAGCCAGGATTTTCCCAAAATACCTTGAACTACTAGTATGTAGTTCTTAAAGGACAAAAGCCCCACAGAAAATCACGCCTTGATGGAATGTTTCCTGCAATAGTTCTTTTCCAGCACCCTTCTTTGCAGCAAAAGTGATTTACAAGGATGTTGATTGAAAAACACTCTTAATGAACAGCTCAAGCCTAGAGAAAAGAATGTAAATATTGAGTGGTGGGAAATCTACCTGTATTGTCTGTGCTTACCTGAAACATGTAATTAAACAGTTTTAAAGAACCCTTTGCTTCCTGCCTGATAGTGAATGTCTGCTTTTGCTCTTTTATCAAAGTATTTGTAAACACTTGAAAGTTTTCCACTTATTATGGATGACCTGCAACTCAAAATGTGCTCCTGGTAGGTTATGCAACAGTAGAGCACAAATTACAGCTGAACATTGAAAAGTGGATTTCTTGTCACTTTGTCACTTGCAGCTTCATGTGCTCCCATTTACATGTGACACTGCAATGACTGCCAGCAGTGGCATCACTACACAAGAGTGGTGCACCTTTCCTACAAAGGCAGACGTGAATGTAAGGGAGCATTTTAATCACTTACTTGTATTGGTAAATTTGTATTTCTAGCAGAAATTCTTATACTTCCTACAGATAGGAATCCTCACACCTTATACTTGTTGCATAGTTAGTGTAATTGAGAAAAAAAAATTGTCTTCCTGCTAATAAAGCTAGTGTGAAAATTCTCAGTTCAGTTACAAGCACTTTTCAAACTCCATTTTTTGCACACTTACTGTATGTGTTTACACTAATTCCCCTGGTGAAGTGTGAATGGTAAATGTGCAGTAGAAGGCAACAGTGCTTTAATGAAGAAGGGAAATTCAATGTCTCCTGGAAAGAGGTGGATGGGAGGGGGGGCCGGTTTATGTGTTTCCTATGTCCAGCCCAGTGCTTCAGTGAATGCCTTTTCCAGGTTGTGTTGTGTGGGTGCTGTTATCCCTGGTTCTTGGGTTGTATGGATTTCTTACCTGATGACAGATTAGTGATGTCAGCACATTTTGCTGATGCGACTTGTTTCCTGTTCATCCAGGGAACAGCACAGGAGGTGTAAGTTGTAAGAGAATGGGAAGGGGGGGGAGGGGGCATGTGACTAGATCCTTCCTGCCTACAAAAATAGAATTTTTAAGTAAGTTCTAGGTAGGTTTTGGCAGAAGTTTTGCTTAGAGTATGAGTAATTGAGAAAACAAAGCAGTAAGAATCACTTTTAATGGCTTTAGCCACAGAGAAAAGTTTTAAAAAATGCTCATATGTCATATAGGTTCAAATCTTGCACAAGTCAACTGATTTGGCAGCAATTTTTGTATGTTAAATTCTAAAATATATTTTGAAGCCAACACTACCATGCATGTTTTCTGAACAAGCATTCTGGCGGGAGTAGAACAGATTACAAGTGCAGACTTCAGCAGTATGGCAAGAAAATCTGCTCATACTACACACCTCCAAAGTATCTAACAAGGGATGGGAGATGGGAAAGTTTATGACTAAGCTTTAATAACAACCTGTGTTTGTCCTTTTACCAGCACTCAAGAAGCAAGGAGAGTCAGAATTCTTTCACTATTGCTGACACAGGGCAAAGAAACTGGCTATCTACTGCCTGCTTAATCTCTTGGAAGCCATGTCTCACTTTTTAGAAAATTAGTGATTACTGTTCCTGGTTTTGGGACAGTATAAAATATATGTAAATCAATACTCTTTATTAAAAATAACAGCAGGCACGCCATTACTAAGTTGCAAACAAAGCCCATGAATACATCATGAAAGCACATTAATTTTTGAGCCTTCAGCCATTTTAAAAACCCTTTTCTGCCACCTGCTTGGGAGTCCTCCTGCATTGCTCTTCCCTCCTGCTGTGTACTGCTTTGCTGTTCCTCCTTCCATCTACTGGCCAAACTTGAGCACAGCTGCTCTACAGATCCCTCCCATCTCTGCTCTGTGCTGGCATGGTGCCAGTATAGGGAGGACACTGCTCTTGCAGGAAGTCTCTTAGATGATGATAACTTATGCATTATTGGTTTTGTCTTTTTCATGTGCTCTCCTTTCCTCCTTCCTCTATCTTGATTTTTATCCTTGATAAATATGAAAATACTTTTGCTAAACTTACTGAGGCTGCTGCTCTGTTACTATCTTTTCCATTGGTTTGAGTTTCTTGAGGATCCTGTACACCCCTGTGTACACTTCCTGTCTTTCCTTCCTGCTGCTATATGCTCCTCCTTTTCTCTTTCATATTTTGCTTGTTGGCCATGTGCTTCTTTTTATTCTTTCTTGGCTGAAAGCTGGACTTGATCGCTTTCACTGATATTCTTGACTGTAGAAGACTGACCTGCCAGGATGACTGAAAAATCATGCTTTCCTTGACTGTACTGTAGTTGTTCATGCTTCCCAGGTCCTGTGGGATTTGCCTGAAGGGATTTGGATCAAAATACTCCCTTCTTATATAGGGCATATGTGAAAAAGTGCTAAATATGTTTCTGGAGTTTGGGATTAAGAGAGAGAGTTGACTTGCAGGGAAAGGAAGGAGAAATGTAATTATAATTTAAGAACAGCCTTGTGAGAAGGACATAAGCAAGGGTGAAAAGAGGCAACAGGCAGAAACTGATGCACAGGAAGTTCCACCTGAACATGAGGAAGAACTTCTTTACTGTGCAGATGAGTGTGCACTGGAACAGATTGCCTGGAGAGGTTGTAGTCTTGTTCCCCAAATATATTCAAAAACTGCCTGGATGCAATCCTGGGCCATGTGCTCTGGGATGACCCTGCTTGAGCAGGGAGGCTGGGTCAGGTGACTGTGGTCCCTTCCAACCTGGTGCACTCTGTGATTCTGTGAAGGATAGAGGTGAATCTCTGGTGGGAAGGGGGTCAAGTGCTTGAGCCTCAACATTTTCAGCACCAGGGCATGCTGGGTACCTCTTAAGATGAGTATTTAAGAAAGGCTCTTTTGGTTCCTGGACTAGAAAGAAAATGTGTAATGGGACTATGAACATGCATCCCTTCAGCCCAGGAAGGAGCTGACTTGGTTTCTATGCCATCAACCTGAATTCAAGCATCCACTATTTTACCCATAGCCTATGAGCTGCATGTCCTCCTCACCTGCATGTTTTGAGATAAGACTTTCCAGCGGGGTATGGGTGTGGGTATGAGCATTTTCTAAACTCAGAAAAAAAAGATGGGAGTTTTTATTGAGCTGTTTGGAGGCTGATGGTCCTCCCCTAGCTCTGTATAGCACCAGTGGGATTCAGGTGAGACATGACTAAGACTAAAGTGTAATATTAGAGGGGAAAAAGGTAAGTGGGTGTATTTGGAGCAACAACTGGCATATCCTCTATGGATCGTGGAACAAAGACCAAAGTCTGGGACTGGTGCATTATGGTACTTCAGGTGTGTTCTAACAAAGTGCACCTTGAGCTGTCTATGTCCTTGCAGTATGGAGGAAAGGTGGAGGCTTAGAAGCAAACTGAGTTTTGGACAGAGATCAGAGCAAGGACTTTTATCAGGAATGTTATCAGAATGCTGTCACCTCTTGCTGAGCATAGTAGTTAAATGCCTTATGAGAGCTGAACAGACTGAAGAATCTTAAGGGCAGAAAGAAACCTTGACATTGTTCTGGTTATTGGCCTATTGGCATCTTAAACGTAAGTGTAGATTTTTGCAGCTTTGTTGCCTCTTGCTCCAAAAAAAACCCCCATAAGTCACCTGTGAATGCATCTAGAACTGAAGATCACTTTTTGCTCTAAATCATGGTGCATTTCACTGTCACTCAAAGCAAAGATCACTTAAACAATAGTGTCTGTGAAAGAAAAATCCAACCTTGTGATGAAGTTGGTAACATCAGGTATAAAATACTGCTTTCTTGGCCCTGCACAGACATATTTTGACGTAGGAATAAAATTTTATGTAATGCGTTTCAGTCCCCAGAAGAGATACTGAGGAATTATGAAATTCCATGGTTGTATAACATTTATATTAATAATACCTCCAACTGGCAATTTTGGCCCTAGTGTCCCTATAATTTAAAAGCTTTTGAAAGTGACATTTAAGCAATACACATTGCAGCAGTGTCACAAGGCAAGCCAGATTGCTGCAGGCACCCAAGAAGGTAGGAGAGCATAGAAGACAAAGTTAGGGCAGAGGAAAGAAGATGCTCTCATGTCTCTGTTAGATGGGGATTATATTACTTCAATTTATCTGTTAGCATTCTCTTCCTTAATGTAATACTTAGTGAAGCCTCTAGAATCTCTACTGCAAACACAAAATAATTCACCACCCAGGCATCTCAGGGACATGAAAGGTGTGCAAGTCACCTCTGTAAGCATCAGTATCACCCTCTAGAGTGTTCCAAATGCTCCCCACACATGGCCAATTATACTCCTTTGTGGATCATTCATAACTTCCTTCCCAAAAGCTGCAGAGCAATACATGCCACTGTCAGGCTTCCCTGGATCCCTTCCTCTCTGGGTCACATAAGGAAATCCTACACTTGTTTTGCTGAAGGGGAAAACAGGAGGCCAATAAGGTTTAAATGGCCAGAGGTGGTGGTGAAAGCTTGGGTGGAGCCAGCCCCACTGTTTTGCCTGTTGGGTAGCATTGCTATCCTCTGATCTATCCAAAATCTTGTGTTTTGGACCTGGAGATTTCATGTTTTGATGGCCACAGTGTGCATGTACAGTTGAGACCACATGACTGTCAGATGGGTTAAATGAGGCTTTCTGGGCCTCTGTTAAATGCCAGAAAGACTGACATTGTTCTGGGATTGCAGCACTGAGGAGTTACAGGTTTCCAGATGATTGCATTGGGTTAAAGATTAGGTGACTTGCATCTGCGAATGCAGTGTGAGGCAGCAGATCAGGTTGTGTGTGCAACTGCAGCCTGGCTGGAGCCTTGAATCAGCCTGGTGAATGCTGACACTTGGAACTGTACTCAGGTTTTCTCAGTCTAATTCTGTTGTCCTGGAACAGCAGCCAAGACAGATCCTCCCCTAGCTCAGCCTGGAATGGGGTATTTTTTTTTATACCTTTCTACAGTAGAACACCCACACGGTTGACATTTCTATCATGCTTTACTGAACTTGTGATTATAAAGATAATTTACAATAAAGCAATTAAATAAACAATAAGTTAAAACACAATACATTTATACATAGTATTTCAAAGGGCTCAAAGGACTATTGGGCTCCAACACATAAAGACTTTAAAACAACACTAAGAGTCAAAGTGTATCCACGCCTATACTTATCATTGTAACAAGTGTTAAGACTCCCAACAATGTACATTATTGGTTATACAGTCCCTGTATATGCACAAGACCAGTGAAATGCTCAAGCAATTGCACGATTGAGAAGAGCACTACACGAGACAGGCACGAACGATGTGCTGGAAGCTGCCTGGGGAATACGGGTTTTACCTCTAAATTGAATTGACACTTGGGACAACAAATGGAAAGCGCTAGCATGCTTTCTGGAGCACAGGTGTGATACCCTAAGGGAAGGTTAGTGCTGTCTAGAGAAATACCCCACCTTTCTCCAGCCATTTTTTCCCTCTTGCATCTCACACTGCCCTTGAGTCAGTGCAAAGTGCTTGTACATTTGCTACAGTGAAGCATCCAGGGACAGCGATTGAGCTTAATCCTAGCTCGGCAGTGGAACATGAAAGAGCACTAGGCTCGGATTCCTGATTTCCCTGGTCATGTTCACTGTGCAGATGCACTGGCACCAGCACAGGGGAGGGATATGGTGCCTGCGAGCAGGAGGAGCATTTCTGTGAGCAGCAGTACTGTTAAAAGCATTTTGTGGAAATAAGAGGTTCAGCTTATTTTTTTTTTTATTTTGAAACAAGGAACATGTTTTTGAACTGATTTATAGTGCAAATCAAATAGTCAAAAGCAAATGATGGACTCTGCCAGAATATACAGTAACCTTTTATAATCTATCTCATTCCTCTTTCTCTCTGCCTCCGCCAGTTGGTGCCCAGGGGCATAGCAGACTTTACGTTTTGACACTGAAGGATGTTCGGCGTAAAGAGTGCAGGGCCACCAGGCAGCAACCACGAAGCAAAGCTCCAATATTGTAAATAGGATCTGTTCCTCCTCTCTGCGTACTCAAAGCCCACACAATAGTTGGTACAACAGGGGCTGCTACAGCCAGAACATCCCCGAGGAGACTGCTGCTCCAGTATCTCCTCTTTATTCCTGTATTGACATACTCAAAGGCTTCATCATCATGAGTTTCTGTAAAATCAAGTTCTTTCATGAAACGGTTCTCATTAACTCTGTGCTCCACCTTCCTGCATGGAGACTCCATAGGAGACAAAAGGATGGCAGAATTGGGATCACTTGGAGTTAAGTCCACTATGATACCAGAATCACTGAAGCTTCCAAGAGAAAATTCACCCAATTCCTTCAGTGAAGAAGGCGGGCTTAGAGGACAGGTGTCTTGAGCTCTGAAGATGTTTTGAATGAGCTGCTCCACATCTAAGCTATATGGCACCACATCAGTCTGGATGGCCTGTTCCACCGTCATGTTGCTTTTCTCTTCCTCCTGGCAGTAAGTTAGTTTTCCATCCAGAATGATTTCAAGCATCTCTTTATTTACAGCAGTACTGAAGGGAGCTGGATCACTCAACTCAGATGTTGTGGTGGCCAAACTCTCTCCAGATGAGTCAGTCCCATTAGCTCTGTCTTCACTAAGAAGCAGATCACTGTCTGCCACGTCCTCCAGACCTTGGTCCTCTGTGCAGGGGCTATCTGGCAGGGTGGCACACAATGCCAACAGCTTCCCCTCTGAGTCGCTCATGTACTCCAGGCACTGCTCATCCCTCACAGAGTGGTTCTGAGCCATCTCCATGCTCTGCAGCAAAGATTCCAGTTTCTTGTTTTGAATGTTTATGTCTATGAAGTATTTCTGAATTTTTTTGTCTTTCTCAGCCAAGCTGTTTTTCATGCTTTCAATAACCTGCTTGAGTTGTTTAATTTCGCTTCTTGCTTCCTTTAAGGCTAGCTCTGCCTCCACACGATTGCACTCTTCTTCAATCCAGTCTTCCCTCATCCGTCCCAGCTGAGCTTTAAGCTCTTCTATTTCTGTTTCCCTGTAGCAAAATAGAAATGTTGTAACATTTCTGAGCTGACTGATCAGTTCAAGTCAATATGAGGCCCCAGCACACAGTGATGGCTCTGCTGCTGAGATGCTCCAAGAAGGAAGCAAATTTCTGCAGGAGCCATTTAAGGCCACCTCTGAGAGAGACGAGATATGCCAGCTGATTGCTAATGGGAGTCACTGACCTCCCCACAAAACCAGCAGCCTTGTGGGCTGTGCCTTGATCCTGGTCAATCTGAGACAGAAGTGGTGACCTCTAGGTCAGGTGTAACCAGTGTAGTGCTTAAGACCTCCCCTACTGCCTCATCCTGCAGGAAATGGGAAACAGCTGCCTGGATGCATCCCCAGTGCCTGCCAGCAGCTTCTCAGGTACAGCCAGAGCCAGTGCTGGCCTCAGACAGGGAGCTCAGGTCTGCAGGCACAAGGTTGGCTTTCCCCAGCAGGGAGCCAGAGGCTGCTGCAAGCACATGGGGAGCAACTGTGGGAGAGGGGACTCCTATGTCAGTTCCAGGCCTTGCAGAGGCAGAGAAAGAGCACAAGGTCCCTGGAACTCTGTCCTGGGCTCCATTCAAACAGCCCTTTGTGCCCCTTGGGTTGTTTGTGCTGGAGAGCCAGCTCTCAGTGCAGTTTTAGTAAAAGAGACATCTGTTGCTGCGTAATGCACGTTGTCACTTCTTTGCTCAGCATCCATATAAAGGGCTATTGTGAAAAATTCAGTATATAAGCAACAAAAACACAAATGGGCATAGTGGTTTGGATATGAACTTTTCTGTCACTGGGAAGAAGGGGGACATTTGCAGTCCTACTTCACTGAGAGAGGTAGAACAGGACACTAAGGTAATACATGCTGGCAGGTAGAAACTGTTCTATGTATAAAAGGTCTCAGTCTAGGTCAGATTTGTAAAGAGTGGTCCTTTTAAAGTATTCTATTGTGAAAGTTCCAAAAAGGAAAAAGTGACAGCTATATTTGTAAATAAACTCATTGTTTTGCATCTCCTTAGTACACTCTGAAACCTGAAATACTGAAAACAACCTAATCAGACTGATTGTATTTCAAATTTTGTAATGGAAACTTTATTGATCAAGAAATGAGTAAAACCACTCAGGATTCCTACCCCTAAATGTTCCCAAATAAATCTTTCTGACTGATTTTTGAAGTGAGGTTTACCTTTCTTTAAGTTTGCTCTCAGATTCCTTCAGCTTGGTTTTCAAATGCCGTACTGCCACTTCTTTCTGCTGCAGAGGAGTCAAATACTGCTCTGGATTTTGTGGCTTAATGCTGTGATTGTCACCACAAGAATTGTATCTCCCTGATCGCCTGAAAAAAACCCAAAACAAACCATCACATAACACCACTCTTACAGTTTTTAAGTCCTGGCAGAATGAAAAACATCTCATTGACTGATAAATGCAAACCTTGACACATCTGGGGCTCCTCAGTGTCCACACAAGTTACTTCACCTTACAAATCAAAGTACTTGAGGAAACAGCTGATTTGTAGCTACAGTGCAAAATTTACTATTTATTGTTCTTGGCTTCACTGTCACTACATCAAATGAGGCTTTTAATTTTACAATACCCAGCCATCCCCTCACCCCCAATGGGTGGTGTGCCCAAGAGCAGGCAGGGCAAGGGCACCCATCCACAGACACAGCCAGGTGAGGCAGCCCAAGGACTGAGCTCAGCTCCACACAGGAGTTACAAAGCTGAGCACACTGAAATCTACACTCATCCTGTCTAGCTTGGGGTGTGTATCTTACATGCTTGGCTGTTAAGTTGTCTGGGAGAGAGGGCAACAGCAGCAGCATGGTGGCCATTTCTTTTCTGCAACATGTGTCACATCCTCTGGCAGGTATCTGTGCTCTTTCCTGTACAGGAAACTGTGCTCCTTAGGGAGGTGCCTAAGGTTAGGTGGGGTGAATTTTCGTCCGAGTGTATCATGTTTCCTACACTACCCCACCCAACTCTCTTCAAAGTGAAAAGAACCCTACAACAAACAAACCAGTAAATCCTCATGAGAACTGATGGCATGAAAATGCATGAAATAGCCTGCCTTGGAGTGAAAACCAACTGCAAAGGGCTTTGACTTAAGTAAATTTGAATTTTACAGTGCTGAAACAATAAAGCTTTTACATGGTATCAGAACCTTGCTGACTGTCAAGTCACCTGTACAAGGCATCACAACTATGGTGAGGAGCAAGATGGACCTGCATGGCAACTCCTACAGCTGATCCCACATTTCAGTGCAGTGAGGGTGTCAATGTACCCAACACTGGGAGGCTGAAACATAGACTTGCCTCATCACTGGACTGCTGTCACTTCCTTTGTATGAGCCTGAGTTGCTGCTGCTGGCTGAAGAAGCCCTGTAACTCTGATGGATGTTAGGAGGATTCAGGTGGTTTTTGCACAGTGTTGACACAGCGTCCTTTCCGTGGGAAGCAGGTGGACTGGCTCCAGACTTGTAGGATAAGGATCCATTATTCCGACCATAAGGGCCACGACTGGAGAAGAACCAAAATGGTGAAAGCATTATTCTCATCACACAACTCATTATGTCTCTTATTTTACACACAAAGTTCTCTCAACAATAACCCAGAGAGATAACTGTGAGTGGCTGGAAAGAAATAAAGTTCTGACATGATCAGCCACTGCATGTTCTTTTACTGGCAGGGGGCTCTCAGTTTGAATTCCCGATCTACGGAAATCTCAGCCATTTTACGTTTCTCTGTGGACAGTACAGTTCCTAGTGACTCCATCAGATCATCCACGTTCCCTGAATCTTTGTTAAGTAATGAGAGGCCTGTGGTCTGGGCTAATGCCAAAAGAACCACACTCCAGCTTTCCCTGGCCGGGCCTGCAGAGTGGTGCCTGAGCATGAAGGGTTGCTGTAAGACTGCTTTCATGCTCCTCGGCAAGCAGCCTGAGGGATCACAGTGTGCAGTGAAAACACATTTTGTTTGGGCCACTGTTCTTTTCTGCCTTTGGCATACTGGGTGCTTCATCTGTCATGGTCAGCTATTCATTCACTTCGATATAGTTTAAACCCCACGGAGAGCAGGCTGGAACAGTACAAAAAGAGACAAAGGAAAGCATAGTCTCTACTTTTTTTCTTTCAGTTTTTCTCATACATATCCACCTTTCTTTTCCCATTCTTTCTTCAAGAATCTGTCAACTGTATATGCTTGAAAGCAATTGGTATCCTTCCTGCCTGACAGCTGCCCAAGGGCTGGAGTGCTCTGAGGACAGCTTCCTGGGATGTATCCCCTCCTGTTTCCTTGCTTTGTCATCCTACACTACTACACTGCTACCTTCATTCTCCCATGGAAGCTGCTCTTCTAAATCGTAATGAAAGGGCAGGTTTAAAAAAAATGAAATAAAAAAAACACAAACAAAAAGACCACCAGAAAAAGGCAAACCCAGCTAGCAAAAGAGAAGTCTTGAATATGAAAAATCAAATACCACAGATGAAGCAACATCTCTTCTTTAAATTGTTTCACTTGGTTTTTTCCCTTCTCTGCAAAGGGAACAGTTTATAAGGAACAGATGGTTGAGTGGCTGCTGTGAACCTTCATCACACTGCTGCGGTTTGGGTGATTTTGTAATTATTTTACAATGAAGTACAGGACTGTGGTTTGTGACAACACTGCAGTATTTCATAGCAAGTAAAGTCAAATAGTTAAAAGAGACCATATTGCAAAGGAGCTATCTCTTTCCACTTCATACAGTGTATCATCAGCTCTGGTGCGTGGTAGAACTTGCAGAGACTGTGCTTAACACAGCAGTGCATCTGAAGGAACCTTATTACAGAGGACTTCTGTCCAATGCAGTATGTCAGTATGCTCTAGTATAAAGTTATATTAAAAAGCACAGCAGTATATGAAATGATACAGAATCTTACTGGAATTAAGGTGATTTTAGGGCTTCATATTACCCTTAGTACCATTTTTTCCCACAGCCAGTAACTTTACTTGTTAAATGCAACTAGAGGGGACTTAAGTAGTGTTTATTTTTCTAGCAGTCCCATGACACAGATAGGAAGGCACTCTCAAAGGCTCATTCTGATGATCCCTGTGTGCTGGGGCACATCGTGGCCTTCAGGACGCCTGTGACTCAAGCCCACGGGTCTCCTGCTGCCGGCCCAGCCTGCTGCCAGCTCTTCCAAACGGGCAGGAAACCAGTCCTGTCAATCTGAAATCCTTCCTCCTGCTCCGCAAAATGTAACCAGCAGGGATTGCGTGGGCAGAGCGCAACGTGCACTGCTCCGTCCCAATGCCCCTGTATTTGCAAGCTGTCTGAATTTGCAATTCACATGTGACAGGGAGAAATCTTACAGAAATCTTCAATGAGAGGTTCATTTAGACAGATGACTACGATACAATTTTTTAAAAAAAAGTTGCGTATAGGCTGGGCAAGGGTATTTCAGAAAAAAAATCCAACAACATCAAAGGCAATATTGTCTGCTTCATACAATAAAAAATAAGATCATGACCTGGAAAGGTGTAAGCTGAGCTGACAATTTATGACAAAGGTAAAACAAAGTGTTAAGACCAAAATGTTTAGGTTAACTGGTTAGAAATACTGCTGTTAACTAACATACCCAGCTCTCTCTCCACTTCAGACAACGCCTTTTCTGCCTTACATGATTGTATCTCCCATACTTTCCATGAATAAACAAAAAAAACCCCCAAGAGTTGGCTGATCTGGCATACTGACAATTTTTGTGCACTGAATGCAGCATTTTTTTCTTTCTTATATTGCAGCTCTCACCAGTGTGCTACCCAAGAGCCTTGTGTTAATCTGATTGTTTTAAAATGCAAGACCTTACACAGCAGTCTATCTTTGCACTAGCAATATTCAGGGAAAACTGCTTTGCTTACTTGCGAGAGAAAGAAGATCTCTTGCTTCCAGCAGCCGACATATGGACTTCAGGTGCTGAAATACTGCCCGTGCTGCTTGAAGAGCTAAAATCAGCTTCACTGCCTGGAAAGGAAAAGGAAAGAGTGAAAACATGATGGAAATTATAACTCAAAGATTGTTTTCAAAATAACAGTGAATCACAAGCATCCTTCCTTTGTCTGTTCTGGGTGAATTTCAGAAGTTGCATGGATTTTCAAACATCCCTGAGTACAAGAGCTGGATTTGTTCCAGATTTTCAACATTTCTTCAGAACTGGCACTTGAACAAGAGCAGAAAAAAACATTTGGACACAAAACCCTCACACTACAGAAGCCATTTTAGGTCTCAGACAGAAACACTTGTTGTGACAACCTGTTTGCTCTCTCACAGCCATTGATAGATGAATGAGGCTGCTCACATGGCTCCTTCAGGAGCACAGTGATTAGGAACACACCATTGTATCTGGATATTTCTCATGCTTTAAACCATACAGAAACACTGCTTGCAGCTTTTGTTTTGTTTTCTGACATGATATAAATGTACATATACAGGTAAAAGCCTGTACAGGCTAACAGTGTATCTATATATGTATGTATACGCATACACGGGTTTTCATGCAGTGCAGAAGCATAGTGAGGCAGTTCTAATAACTTTAAAATAATCCAATAATCACGTGTACATCTCAAGTGCTTCTCAGGTACCAAGTCATCTGTCTGATTTCTGATTTTCTATGGATCACAGCTTTTATTTCACAAGCTCTCGCATATACCAAGAAAACTGCTCTCATTTTGCGAAGGTCAGTAGTATACAGATGTACTAAGAAAGTCTTATTCTCTGGGGAAAAAAAAACCACACCAAAGCTATAATTTTTTTCCAATCTGTCAGTCCAACAGCAAACATCCTAAGCCACACCTCTCATGCTGTAGAGACACAATAATAAATGGTGACTTTAACTGAGGGGATGGAAATAACTCTCCAACATCCTTTAAGCAGCTGACCAAGGGAGCATCTCTCACCCGGGAATTTCTGGGTGTCATCCCATGGATAGACATAACCCAGAGGCTGCAAACTTGCCATTTTTGCTCTCTTTTCCACACAGGGGAGATGCAGCTGCAGCTACCAACATCCCCACCATGGCAGCTACATCTTCTAGTCCTCCATCTCTCTTAAAGTCTTCACAGAGCTGAGGCTGAAGGTTGCATCTTACACCCCCAACACCTGAGCCTGGTTAAAGGCTTTGTCAGAGCCTGGTTTCACAGCCTTAAAGAGGTTGAGACAGCCAGCAACCATTCTTACCACCTGGCAACACTTAGCAACTGGCCTTAGGATAAGGTGTGATTGGATTTAACCCAATACTTTCCCTACCTCATGATGTCTGAGACTAGCCCTCCTTTCTCTGTGCCTCTGCATTAGCCCATCCCAGGATATTCCTCAGCCCAATTTCAAAGTGCTCAGATACAAAGCTTAGCTCTTCAAAAGGGGATCCCAGGGACCCAGCTCTAGCACCTCTAACCAGCTCCATACCCAGTACTACATTGCTGATAATCAGATCCAAGCCACCACCGCCATAACCAGATCAGAGCTGCATGCAAATTTGCAAGAAAAGGGAAGGAAAGCAGCAAAGCCACTTGGTTTCACAGAGTATTAATATGTTTGCAGATGTAAATGTGAGTGACCCTCTCCTTGGGGAAGCAAAATTATTATGGGACATGATATTCAAAGATGCAACAGAGATCTCCTGATAAACAAAACCTCCCCATCTACAAGACTAACGTACACTCCAAATAATCTCTTGGTATCACACTACACCCAAAACTACTTTTCTAAACAAGACCCAAACAGGTAAACACATCACATAGATATCATACCTCTGGTGTTTGGGTCCCCAGAACATTCCTGTACTTGCAAGACACCCGCAGCTTTCCCAAGGCAAGTCCTGGCTGTGGTGCAGAGAGCAGGAGCCCTAGCCAAGGTTCATCTCTGGGTAAGTAGATCACATCATAATCAGATCTCGCTATCGAAAGCATTGCAGGGTGGCAAGGCTTAACAATCGCCTCTCCCTGACCTGCCTGGCTTGGAGTACCAAGAGCTGCAGGGCTGGGCACTGCTGGTAAGAGCCAGAAAACACAACCACACCATCAGCAGAGCTTTCTGAAAGACTGAACTGCATCTGAGACAGGAACTGTGTCTGCAAAGCACGAACTAACCTTTCTGGCCCCAGTTCTAATAAGAGCTACACACAAGCTTAACACTTAGCACAGAAGACTACTTATGTTTAAAATTAGTCATGCGGCTATTTATAGGACCTTTGAGAACATTTTATAAGTTAAAGGGGTCACTGCGAGTAATGGTTCCAAGTGTGTAAGTGATGTTCAAGCCAGTTTTGTGTGTAGCAGAGCTTGACAGCAATGTTATTAGGAGACTTTAAAAAACATCTTCTCCCATTTGGTAGACATCTCTGAGCAAAATAACATGGCATCCATCCATAAAATATCCATTGCAACATATTCTCCTGGGTAGGCATGACTTCTGTCTTACAAATATCTTAAAAAACATGAAACTCCTTGTCTAGTAGCAGTGCAGGCAGGACCTGAACACTGCTTCTCATTTTCCTAACGCCATTCTCCAGGCTGACAGCTTCCTAAGGACACCTGTTGACTATTTTTGTCACTGTGACTATGTAATAACACAAGCTCACATAGGTAAGCCCCAGAACAGCCCATTAATTTAGTGTTAACTACCAAAGAGACTGACATTTCTCAACCCCACATTCCTTTGTCCTAACTGCCCACAACACTGGTTTAGCTCCAATCAGAGGCTTTCCTCTTAAAAGGACTGTCTTACTAACCCCTTCCCGCAAGAGGTGCTACACGCTGAGTCACCAGCTTCAGCAGTATGCCATTTGGAGCTCACTCATTCATATTCCCCAGTGCAGCCATCGGTGTCCCAGCCCGTGGAGCCAGCCTGGTGTCCGTGCTGGGAGCCCGTTCTGTGCTGCGGGCTCCCCCCGCCTGGCAGCGGGCTCCGAGCAGCAGCACGCCCACGCCATGGCAGCAGAGCTCTGCGCTGCTCTGTGCAACGGGAGGAACAGCACAAGGATGGCCAGCGAAGCACCGTCACATTTTCCAGGGTTGCTCTTTGCCCGGAATGGGGATCTGAGAAGCAAGAGTGAAATCCTGCATAGCCCAGTGCTGTCCCTGCACTTGACCGCTCCAAGGGCTGCGGCACCGAGCTGAGAGCGCTCTGCAGGCAGCATCACGCTCTGTGCTGCCTTTCCGCCTCCTCGCTGCCCTGGCAGCATCGCCACAGCCCCTGGGCTCGGCTGACACCGAGGGAGGAGAAGGGAGCCCGTGCCAGCCGCTGTGCTGCCCGTGCCGTGCCGGGCACAGGCACACAGGGTGACCGCGGTCCGGCACAGGCTGTGCCATCTGCCACCACAGCTCGGGGAGCTCACACTGCCCTGTCGCAGCACGGGAGTCAACCGGGAGACTCTTACGAACGTCTCAAGGGCAGGTTTCCCATCCTGCATAAGATGCGATGACAGATTTAGGGGTGGGATTGTGGAGCGGGAGGAGCAGCCTGTGCCTTTGCCAGGGCCAAATCGCCTCCAGCTGGCACCACTGCGTGTTTATCCCATCCCATCCCACCGGAGCATGGCAGCCACCACGCCCACATTCTGGGCGGGGACAAGCCCCACCTTTAACTCTACCCTGTGCACTGCCTCAGCCACAGTGCAGGGACAGCAGCAGCACAGTGACTGCACCACGCTCACACCTCTTACAGGTACAACAGATCAGGTACATGAGGCCCACAAGGACAGCATGCGAGCACAGAAATATCATGTCACATATGTACATACATGTATAACGAGCCAGTATTTCCCTCTCTTACACAAGGTCACACAATAACCCCACATGCACTCCTGCAGTGTGGCATCCCAGCCTGCGATCTCCAGCCATTAGAGAAGGCTGAATACTTTGTTGGTCTTCTGCTCCCAGTCTTAAAATTTTGCTTGCACTTTAGCATTTAAATATTTTCCTTCTGTGAGAATAAAGCTCAGACTTTCTTGTTTGCCTTTTATTGCCCATTTGCTACTAAAGTAGTAAGATTAAAATAAGGTAAAAAGGAAAAATTTAAAGCCGTATCTGTGACAGGTACATTGATAGCTCAGCAGCAGAACTGGACTCCCAAAACTCAGTATGCATATGAGCTTATTAAAATTTAGTCTTTTTGTGTACATCTTTCCTATTTCAAACTTCACCACTGCTTCATAGCTGCCAAAGTATATAAAGCACAGAGCTTAGCTATCTTTTGACTCCATAAATATGACCTCTTTATATCAGTCTTGAAGTAGGTTTTGCACATAGCCAGTGAAACAGAGCTGTAAATAAAACAGAGCTGACAGAAACAGCTTGTCCTCAAAATGTAAAGCACTTACATTTGCTGAGCTTTCTCACCTTCAAAAGGACTCTGTTACACAGCAAATGACCGAATTTTGCATACATATTAACCACTTTGGTATAGCTACTAGAGGAATAAGTAGCATGCTGTCTCTCTTGACAGCTTGATTTAGAGACCCCAGGGGTAGAGCTTGGGCCTGACTGTGTGAAAAAATATCCAGCAAAGTCATTAGAAGCAGCTGGAAAAGTAAAGAGACTTCAGTTGCAATGCCCACTAATGAAAGGACATGTATTTTTAAGAGACTTGGTTCAATTTATCTTGAGAGATTTAACTCACAGCTACATCTCTAGCTCCAATATTTAACAGCATAAGCAGTACATTTCCAGGAAGCACTAATGCTTTTTTTTTTTTTTTTTTTTCTATTTAATATGGGGTTGTTCCTGCAAGATAGGTTTGTACACCACAAACAGCCTAGGAAAGAAAACCACACTGCTCACAGGCATTGACAAATGTAAAAAAAATAAGCTACAAAGAAGTGATGAAATCTTGCTTTAACATTTCAGGTTTTTCTTCAGATAACACCTTTAGAAATGACCCATTTTGAAGGCAAAGTTTCCTAGTGAGAAATGTACTGAATTCAAAGTGTCAAGACCATACATGACAGTGGGTTTTGGTTCCAGTCCCTGGCCTTTGACTTGTTACTTACTTGACTTAGGATTATAGTATGGGAGAACAGTAACTGGGTAAAAGCAGATGTAACCTTGAGAGCAAGGAACAGGTCACAGCTCCTCCTCCATGTGGATTGCTGTAATCTTTGGGTGACAGAAGCTGCTCTCACATGCTCTGCCTCTGCCTGTGTCTCACTCTCTCCACTATAATGAGGTCCAACATCAGGAGAGGAAGATGAGGGTGCCCAGTAGATTGCATTGGTTTAGGAACTCTTAGAAGTAGTGTAGATTTGAGCTTCTTTGGTCTCAAGAGGGAACTGGACTCAGACCTTTTCCTCAAGCTCACTACTCAGGTGTGACACAGCACAGACTGGTAGCACTAGCATTGGCCTTATTTCAGAGGAATGAAACCTGCTGGATGCCTGCACTCACAGAGATGGTCTGGCTCTGGTGTGGAAGTTCACAGTGAGTCCAAGGCATGCCCGTGGGCACACTCAGGACTACAGGCAGGTGACTCAGTCTGGGAGATGGGTACTTCTCTCTGCCATCTCCTGTGGGCATGTCTGGCATGCTCACTGCTGTCAATCTTGGATTTTAGTACCCAATCACCCCTCTGGTTTCATATGAGGTTTAGTCATCAAACTCACATTTGTGAGTTGTGTTCCACGACTAATGGCAAGAAGCTGGGTACAGGAATGTCTGGCATCCTCAATCCTAAGGGTGCCAACAGGCACCCCTTCCCTATCCTACTGCACTGGCCAATGAATGAAGCCATCACTCCCCACACTTGGGTGGACATCCACCCCACTGCTGCACAGTGCTCCCTCAGCAGACAGGTCTGTGGTCACATTTCAGCTGACTGCAGGGCCCAGGAACAGCTTGGAACTTGGGCAGCTGGCACAGATGCAGTCAGAGGGGATGAGGAAAGAAATTTTGGGTATGGGTCTCCATAAATTGTTCAAACGTGTTGGGCAAGACTTCTAGCTCAAAACCAGACAGACTTTTGGGAAGGACTGTAACACAGATCCTGCTTCCCTGTATTTGGATCTAAATGTGATTTTACAAATGATTATTTATCTTGATTTTCACTCATTTTTCTTGCTTATTCTTTTTACTTTGAAAGAAGGATTATTAGCAAGTAATTAATCTCATTAAGCAGTTTTCTGATCTAAGTACTATAGTTTTAGTAGTAATCTGAACTGCACTAATGCAAATTATAAGCATTGCAGATCTCAACATGAATATATAATGTGACTTATGTACTCTGTGCAACCACAATCAATCAAGCTCTTCTCTCAAAACACAGTCACTACAAACTAATTACTGACATTGGCTGAGAGCCATCATGCATATTCTCATATCACTATGATCTGGGCTTGTGTTTTTCTTAATTGTTTCTAATTCACTGATTTGTAGAGAAGCCAAAAGCGGATGTTGGGACAGACAAAGAGCATTACAAGTTGGAGTTTTTTACTGCTTTATGTATTTTTAAGATTTTTCATACAGAAATCAGCCTGACCTAGTAATTTTTTGTGCTTCTATATGCAGCTTGAGCCATTCTAACAACACCTTAGAAATGACTCCCATATATTCACTATTCTCAGCCTGAAGTGACCTTTGTCAGGGGGAACATATGCTCATGGAGCAGAAGGGAGCAGTCTGGGGAACTTATCTTCATGTTCAAACAAAAAGGCTCTTTGTTATCAGAGATGGAAGGATGCTGCTTTCCTACACCAACCTCGATACAAACATTGAGACTGGAGGTTCAAAAAATACACTGAGAGTTGTATAACATAATGTTAACTTGCATTTGACAGTTTTATAAATTATATCTGTTAATCCACCTATGGACAAGTACTTTTTATAAGCAACCATGCAGTATCACCTCAGGAGATTTTTTTATGCACTGGGCAGTGCTATTTGGTCTGTTTGAAGGGAAATGAATAGGCTGGTCAGAAGTATTTTTAGGAACTGGAAAATGTCATCTTTGGCAGGGATAACTTAGCAGTACACAGAGAGGCAGCAAACTTCATCACAGACTGGGAAAAGATCCCAGCCCTCCCGTCACGTTGGTGGCAGAAGTTTAACAAAGGACTTTCAGAGGCCCCTTCAACACATCTCCTAAATCTGGTTCCATGTGCAAGGAGGAGAGAAGCTGTCTGGGGCACAGCAAGGAGCTGCACAGGCCCACGGGCACAGTGTATCTGCAAGTGCATGAAATTGCATGCAAAACCTGATTCAAGTGAAAGCTTTTGCATAGTCACCCTTAATATAAGACATATGGTTTTCATTATAATGTGCATAAAACATTTTAAATCAGTTTGACATGTTTTCAACAGGCAAGGGAAAAACACTGGAAGGAGAAACGTATCTGGGAGGTAACTGATGAAGCAACCCTGCAATCCCAGGATGAAAAGCAAAATTTGTCATAAGCTAATATTTACTGTAACACACATGTTGAAATTATTACAAAAAACTTATGAAGTTCAAGTGCCATCTATTGAAAAGAACAGCAAAACGTTACCCAACTGGTTGCATAAACTATATTTTTTACAGAAACAAATCCAAGGTAGGTCAGAGGCCAATGCATTTCAACTTATGACTGCCATCATTTGCTGCTTTTTTTCACTCTTACTCTTAAGAAGCAAAAATGACTGACAAGAAACCTGTGTTTTTTCAGTTTATTAATCCTTGCAGGTTTGTGGTAAAACTGTGTTCCACCAGCTCTAGCAAACAGACACAGCCTGCCCACATTTCAAAAGTCAACAGCTTCCTATTATTGACAGAATCTAAGAAAGGTGGAACACAGACCTGTAATAAAGCATGGAAACAAGATAATGTAATATTAATAAAACACAAAAAAATGTGGCAG
The DNA here is from genome assembly GCA_013400955.1 of Drymodes brunneopygia. Lineage (NCBI taxonomy): Eukaryota > Metazoa > Chordata > Aves > Passeriformes > Petroicidae > Drymodes > Drymodes brunneopygia. The sequence goes on along the minus strand of VZTZ01043060.1, from coordinate 173,305 downwards.
AATTTTCATTTCTTTTAAATACATTTTATGTAATGGTGTATAAAATACACTACCATAAAGCAGGCTTGCTCTTTTTCTTATGCCACATTAAAGGCAGTACATTTCAGACTCCTTGGGGAAGTGATGTCCACCTTGCAGTGGCTGGAGGCTGAATGTACAAAAGGAGGCTGGCTCTCCAGCTCCTCTGGGGAGTTATAGGAATTTTGGAAATGGTGCTCTCCCTAACTGCCATCTCAACTGGGAAACACCTCCCACCAGTGCCACTCAGCAAAGCTTCTCAGCTCGGCCAAACTCTTGTTTCTGTGCATGCCTAGAAGCAGGTCAGCTTAAAAAGTGATGAACAGTTTGGTGCTTCTTTGGAAAGACCAGGCTGGGTGTTTAGCACTACACCACATAAATCAGGATCCAGACAAAACAAGCCCAGTGACAGCTCTTTTATGCTGTCTGCTTTACTGGGGAAAGAAACGCTCCACCTGGGATTCTTAGGGCCATGCTAAGCTTTGAACTGGGAAGATGCTGCACATGAACTCCCCATCACAGCCCCAGGAACACAGCATCCAGCAATAAGAACTTGATAAAGAGATGAGGTCCCATCCTTGCAGCTTGTCATGCCTTTCTCCAGCTCCTCCATAAAACCACCTAGTTTGGAATGCCTATCTTCATTAACCCCTGCTACATGGGTGAATCCACGCAGGCCTGAATTTGCCACAGCTCCCACCTCCATCAGGAGACTCCACCCTGCACACAACACAGCTGGGAAAACTGTTCTCTGCAATCTAAAGTTTTAGCCAAGTTGGGCAACTTCTATCTAGTTTTCTGGCTGCTAGGTTTTATTTTATGAGTATTAGTTGTGGTTTCTTTACTGGAACAGGGACTGGACATGCATTTTTCCTTTTTTCCTAGGCTCTTCCCGAGCTCAGAAGTCTTAACTTCAAGGGAGAACCAAAACAGAGTGGAGACTTCTAAAGCACAGCTTCAGCAGGATTTAGATATCTAGGTACATAAAAGCAAGTAAAAATACCACTGCTTAAATAGGCCAAATGTTTAAAATGATACCACTATCTCCAAAGATACGACAAGTTGTTTATGCTTGACCTTCACTTCTGAGCCCAGTCACCACCCACTCACCAATGTCTTTATAAGACAGTGAAATCAAATAAATGAGATTTGCATGACTAAAGTAACATTCCCTTAGCTTTCCATTCCTATGCTATAATATATAGATATATAAAGATATAAGATATATAAACACAAGGAATATATAGACTTAGCCACTCAGTACTGCTCAAAAGGATTTGAAGTAATTACTCTGAGGGAAACAAATCTTTTAGGTAGTAGTTTGGTCACCAAAAAAAAACCACATCAGAGGACACTGAAAATATTTATGATTTGATGTCAAACATTGCCAAAAAATGGAAAACCAGATTTTTCTACTTTCTTTTTGAAATGATGCTTTAATTATGAAAACTAACAAATGCCTCTCTTCTTCTAAAAATGGGGTAAAAACATCAAAATAAACCCCCAAACATTCAAAATATTTTAGATTGAATACAGCCTTTGTTCAGTCTGAAACAAAGATTTTCTTTAATGTTTTGATTTGGCAGCAACCCCCAAATCAATTGTTTGCATAGCTCTGAACATAGTAAGATGTCAGACAAAAAAGCAATAGGGGATGAAAAGAAAAATAGAAAAGGAAATAATCTATCAATTTCTGAGTAAACACTGCTCAGAAAACACTTTAAATCCCATGATTCTCATTAAAAAGGCATTAATAACCTGGAGAAATTCCAAAAAAGGTCAACAATAATGATAACAGCATTACAGGGCACTGTTTATGAAGGGAGATTAAGGGAATGCAATTTGTGTATTCTAAGATAAAAATGCATACTGACAACACAGTTTATCATGGGAGGAGGAATACAGCTGGAAAACTGTAAAGAAAACTGTGTAACAGCAACACAGGGTTGTGGCTGTGATGCATGTTATTTAATAAAAAATCACTTGAAATAAAAATTCATGGTGAGTGGGTGTTGTGCATAGTAAAATGTATCTGGAGTAGGTTCAGAATACTTTAACCAGGGAATCAGGAAGCTATTTTAAACATTGGCATAAATAATACAGATTGTAATTTAAAAGCAGAGGACAAAAAAGTATTTCCTAAGGGAAGATTCGTAATGGACTCTTTTGTATGCACAGTATTTCATCCTGTGAAGTGGGCTGAAACCCACAGAAAGCAACCACAAGGCACAGAAAACTCACTGCAGTAAATACACAAATTTCAAGGCACGTTCTATGTTGACCTCACACACGTTTTAAAACAGATATTTAAGAGGGTGCAGTGTGTATAGCATTGGTTTCTCCGTTCTGGCTCAGATTCTGCTCTGGATTAGCAGAGGACAAAAAAACCCAAACAAACCTGCTTGAATATACAAAAGGAATTTTATTGTTTTTACTAAAGATCACAGCTATTGCCATCTTCAATACCTACCTCTAAACCCCAGAGCCCTTCTTATGCCAGGCCCTCAGCTGTCCTTCCCTGATGCAGGAGCACGGCCCTGCAAGCCCCAGGAGAGCTGCATTTCTATCAAAAGGCATTTGGCTCTGAAAGATGCATTGTGTGGCAGGGATCTCACCCTGAGCAGCATCCCAGGCACTGCCTGCAGAAGCCCCACATCCACGTCCCTGCTCACTGTGATGTGCAGTCAGAGCAGTGGCTCCCTCAGTGACCAAGTGCAAGGTCAAGCTCGAGGCCGCGAGCATCCTCGGGCCACAGTCTCCCTGTGACAGGGGCTGTCCCACTTTCTGTGAGTCTGGAGCAGCATCAGTACAATTAATGGGCCAGGGAGAGAGAGAGAGACAAAGGAGTTACCGTGTGCCTGCTGGGAACCCCCAGGAAAAGAGTGGCTAAATTAAAGTGGAACAGCTTCCCTGGGAGCAGACACCCTGCACCCCCTCAGCCTGCCCAGTGGCTCTGTATCAGGGCACTCCTCTGCTTTGTGCTAAACTCCATCCCCCAAAAGACACACAAAGAGATCTAAATCTAACTTTCTTTTTCCTTTACTGAACTGAGCAACAAGAACATCCCTTTATTCATTTATTTTTCGCAAGGAAGGAGGTATGTCACTGCAGATTTTTGCCCAAGGCCCTGAACTGCAGGTGACCTGTGCCACCAGCCCAGAGCTGGGCAGGTCACTGCGCAGGACAGGTGGGACTCAGGCTTTCAGCTTTTACTTGCCAATTTCTCCTTTACAATTTGCTGGCTTCTTTTTTGGATCCTCTATTTTTGCTGTGACATCTGGGCACTTGCTAAAGCCTAAGAGTCTTCTGAACAAAGAAATATATGTCTTCAGAGGCCACAGCCTACCCACTAATTGCCTGTGTCTCTTCTAAGCAACATCTAAAATAATTTTTTAGAAGGGGTTGGATTATAAAATTTGTGACATAGAATTCAAAGATGGTTTTTCTATGCCACTTTAACAGGAATTTGTAGATTTATGTTAAACACTATGAAACACTTCGAAGTTGAAGCACTACTTGTAGCTTCTATTTTGCTTATTCATGTTTATAAGAAATATTTGGGTATTTGAGCATGTTTTCCACATCAATTCAAGCAAATTTGTTTAAATTAAAAGTTTAAATCTAAAATACATATAGATCTAAACCAAAAACCTACTGCTATGCTAATATTTTTTACCTACCTCTCTAAGCATCTTTTTCTTAAAATATTTATAATCTGGTTATATTCCAGTATTATTTTTCAGAAGTTACAGAGCACTTATTTCACTTCAGTGTGATTTAGTTAACTCTAGGACTTTCGTTAGTCCTAAAAATATTTAATTTCTGTGAATCCATAGTGCAAAATGGGATTCAGAATCTCCCTGTGCAACGCTAGGCAGCTGGGCAGCAGTCCTCACAAAGAGCACAAACAGAGAGTGCCTAAGCTTTTCAGGGATGAACAGAAGAAAATGCATCTAATTAGAGCTAACTGAAGGTCCATATGTGCTCTTCAAGCACAAACTTTCTTCCACAACTGAATGTGTCAGAACTTCCCTTTCCATTAAAAAAAGAAAAAAGCCAAAAAGGAGGAAGAGAAGCCCCAGAGCTGTGGTTGCCTTCAGTAAGAGACAACAGCAGAGGTGACAGGGGCCTGATGAGGACACAGGAGATGTGGGTAGGATTCACCTGACTGAACGTGGAAGCCTCCCACGTCTGAACCAAACTTGGTCCCATTCTCAGTCAACATAACCAGTGAATCCTAAAGTAAATGCTTTAATATTTGGTCAGAAAGATCACACACCAGATCCACTGGATTCATTTGTTCTAGCCCCTTTTAAAAACAAAATAGGACCTTAATGCACTCATGCAGGCAGAGATGATTAATCCCTACACTACAAATTGGGAATTGAGGTCAGATAAATTAGGGGCCATCTCTGCTCTATTCAGCTTGGATGAAGACCATGAATTCACATGTCCCTCACCTCCAAAACAGCTCCTGTAACCCCCAGAAGGGAAATTGCAGGTTCACCTCTTAAAGCTGTTCTACATCCCTTAAGCAATGGAACCAGTCACTTGGACCAGAGAAAGAGTCAGACCCCATCTGCAGCCCACAGCTACTGAAGGTTCTCTAAGGAGACAATTAGATTCAAATTTCATTTCTTCTGAATCACAAAAGGTGAGGCATTTATGCCAGATAAGAGGTGCTCCAACCAACGGGACCTACTGGCTGTGCTGGGTCTGTTGACCCAACTAGAAGGAAATATTCAAAGGGGTCATAAGAATCCAGATATCCCAGAGTATGCAGGGGAGTCTGGCTTTGCAAATGCCAGACCCTCAGCAGTATCACCCCCACCACCATCCCCCAAACCTCCCAGGCTGGCCACCTTCCAGACCTTACTGACTGCTACAACCACCAGACCTCTGCAGGGTGATGATGACCGTCTCAGCTCAACTCTGGGACACAAGCTCTGAGGATGGCATGGGTTGGAACCCAGACACTCTGTCCTCACTCCTGGAGGGTGAGATGTGCATGAGCATCCCCCCCAGAGCACACCCTGCTCCTCTGGGAACAGTGGAACCCAGCCCTTAGTAACTCCCTGTGCTGGCAGGTCAGGCAGGCAAATCTGCAGTTCCATAGCAACACACATGAAATTAAAGCAGTAAAATGTGCAGGAGAACTCAGTGCATACAGAATTAGTATTATCCAGAAGCATTTTTTATTTAGAAAATCAGCAGTAGCTATTTTGTGTGGGTGCAAAATGAAAGGTGAAGAAGAAAAGCAAAAGTAACTGAGGAAAACTAATAGGGTAAAAACTGCCACAACTGTATTTTTTAGATTCTGTACTAGAAAAGATGTCAGAAACTTCAGTGTCACAAATGAAATTATGAAATACACGTATTAGAAAGGGAGAAGAGTGTGACTGAAACTGTACAGGAAACAAAGGGTGCACATGGTTGGATTTGAATGTCAGGATGGTTATAATGGCTGCTTTCAGGTGTGGGATAGAAGTGAAGCATTCAAAGCATGTGCTTACATCTGAGAAAGATGCTTCCTCCCTTTTTATTGCCAAGGTGATGTTTTAAAAATCAGATCAAAAGACTTCCAGAAGCACAAGTAATTGACCACTGTGTATCTGCTCTTTGCCAAATATCCAGTGGCTTAGAGATCTAATGCTCAAGTTAAAGCCCTCCTCATCTGGTTTAAGTTACGCAGGGAACCTGGGCTTTGCTCTTCCTCTTTTCACTTGCAAGCTCCTCTGCACCTGTCAGAGAATCTATGCTCTACACTTACCGATAATCATTGGCAGATCAAGACATTCTTTGTTATTAATTCAAGTAATTTAAGGGGAGAACTAATGGTCAGTCATAGGCAAGATGTTCCATCATTTGGTATCCCCTCAATTCACTCAGTCAATCTTCAGAACCTTTTTTTTGTTCTACGACCGATTATTTAAAGTACAGTGGACTTAGTGTAGCTCATTTCCTAATTTCAGCATCCTTATGCATGTGACACGAGCCACATATCTAAGTAATTGAATATTCCTAGGAATGGAAGCATGAATTTCCCAATTTCACCACTCAAGTATGGTTATCACTGGTTGTAGGATGGGAACATGGTGTTCATTGATTAAATACTGCTTTTGTAATTGGGTTAAATGTTCTTTGACACACCCTTGCTCTAAATTATCCCTCCCCCAAGAAAAGGGGCAGTCTTGGAATGTGGGTTATCAGGTGCTGTTAAATAAGCTACAGCAAAAAGACAGACACCAGTCTTCTCATTGCTCTTACCTTTGTGGGATTCTGCTTTTAAAATGAAGAATGCTAATTTATTTTAAGGATCAGTCAAGGCCATTTGCTATCTCAAAATAGTGGTTTTCCATTGGTTTTGGTTGTTTTTGCTTTTTTTTTTCAAACAACCAAACAGTGTGACTTTGCATTGGAATACATAGTACACCATCAGCATTTTAAGAGGTATTTCAACATAATAGGTAGATGTCCTAGCCAGTAGTTAAAAAGATTCATGAATTTCTTTGTGTGCCATAGAAATTGTTCAAGTTAGCACATTCTGTAACTTGGTTTTTGTATTCTGTACTGTTGTTCCTGAACAACAGGGACAACAGATCTATTATTTTCCAACTGCTTGAAGAAATCTGATACAGAGAATAAAGACAAGTCATGCAAATACCAGATACAATATTCTTGGGTAAATGTGCTGGTCTTTCTGATGTTTTATCAAACTTTCCAAGATAAAACAAAGTCTTATCATTGCAAAATGATGCAATCAGAAGGAAGTTCTTGACAGTGAAATAAATTTCCAGAATTACCTGTAAGACAACCCTCTCACAGAACTTACACACTAACTCATGTTTTTCAAGTGAAGCACATACACATATACATTAGAGTCAGACACTGCTATTCTCACACAAGTCATAATGAAATGAGGGAGTGAGTTGACAAAAGACCTGTAAAATAATACAGCCAGATGTCAGGAATGTAACCTAAATCACAGCCTTTATGTTTTGTTTTTAAAATAACCAAAGTGACTGCCTTTAGAATGCAGACACACATAGAAGTAAAGTAGCAATATGGACTAATTGATCTGCTAATTTTATACTAATGGATTAACTAGTCACTACTGCTTGCTTTCACAGGGGACTCCCAGAAATAAGTTCCTGGACATATAGTGTCGTGGGAATCTAATCCTCACATACCGGACAATTAGGAAAAGAATAAAAAACTCTGAAACTTCAGGAAGAGCATTATGTTTAAACAGCTAGACATTTTTAACAGATAAAACATATTTTGCAGCTAACTTTTGCATTTCTTTGCTGATCTGTTTGGCTTATTTAAGTTCTAGTCTTAATATTTCCAGTTGGCTTTTTTCTTGCCTCCTTTTTGATCACTATCAGCTCCAATACTGTCTAAAAAAGCACTTGCACCATTTGAATACTCACAACCAAGTAAGGTTCTGCTCCACCTGTCTCTCCTAAAACTCCTAAAAGTCCTAAAGCTTTCAAAGATTAATGTGTTCTGACTGGGACACCCTATCCCAGGGCTCATTTATGGCAACTTAACAAATTCAGCAGGAAACACACATTGAGTACAAGATTATTTACTTTGCCTTGTACTTACTATTTGCTAAGTAACATTTTTAGTTGAATGGTGATTGCAAAAAGATACTTTTTTTTTCAATATACTTTATTTTTTATGAACTTAAGTGGCCAAGAAAGGGCAGGAAAAGCACAAATTGTGCCTTGCAACTACTTAACTACAGATATGGGTGATGCACTATTTAAAGGACAAAAAACAGTCCAGCAACACAGGATTACAGAATTGCTGGAAGGTAGAAGGGACCTTTTAAGGCCACCCAGCCCAATTCCCCACTCAAGCAAGTCTACCTTGAACAGGCATCCAGGTCCGTATCCAGTTGAGTTTTGACTCAACGTTGGAGATTCCACAGCTTCTCCAGGCAACTGTGCCAGTGTCTGACCACAGACAAAAAAAAGTGTTTTCTTGTATCCAGATGGAATTTCATGTTTTTCAATTTGTGCTCATTGCCTATTGTCCAACAAATGTAGGTGCTCTGTGTGGTGGAAGTCTCTGAGATTATCCCATTAATCTGAACAGAAAAAGTTTTAATGTCCAGACTCCCAGTGATGACCTTTCTTGAAACATAATCCATAGCAGTTCAATGACACTGAAATCCAAAATATTGCTATTTTAGCTTGATTCAGTAATAAATGGCCAGATGTTTTATTAGCAGTGAAAAAAACAAACCTTTTTTGCATAGTCCTCTGCCAGCTGGAATGTTTATTATTGTACCAAGATGTGAATGACAGACAGCTGACCCTGACTGGGGCTCACCTAGGGCTCCTTTTGTGCAGTGGTGTTTACACCTCTACTCTGCAGGATCCTGAAGGTGCTAAAAGGTCTGGGACAGCCTTAATGCTTTTTCTTAGGTCTTAATAATCTCATGTGAAACTTCAGCAATTCCATGAGCTCTACGAAACAGCTCCAACAGCAAACATTCAGTAAACTGTCCCAAGGGTGCCTGTAACACCAAAAGCAAGAAGAGCAGAACTTTACAGAAACGCTGAACACAGCTGATCATATGCCCTTCTCAAATTCTGATGCTCACAGAGATTTAAATACATGTCTGTGTTAGTTTAAATATGCTAGACTTTTAAAAGTTGTTGACACAACTGCTGCTAAAGATTCTCTTCTTTATCCATGTCTTTGAAAGTTTATCAGTAATTTGCAGCTCACAGAGGCAGATTTTGAATCCTCTCACTAAGCTTTCTAATGGAAGTCAAAAAAGAAGATGAGAAAGACTGTCAAAGGAAGCACAATTCCCACGGTTCTCAACAGGATGTGGACATGAACTGCAGGAATTCAGGAGGGATCTTTCTAGGAGGACTACACAAGAATGTGAGCATGTAGAAGTGCTTATGGTCCTGTTTATTCAATAACAAAAACTGCAGATTCATCCCAGCATCTTGATACGAACTCAGACCAATGTTAATTAAGTATTTTTGTGCCTTTTTGTGATGGCATTTTCTTCAATGCATTTTGTATTGCTTTTAATATTATATAAATGAATCACATTTAAAAGAAGGACCAACTTCTAAAATCCAAAAATTAAAAGGCTTGTAACTGTCTCTGAAGGTGGATGTTCTGTTATGTTCCTTAATGTTCCTGTCCTCTGCAACCTCCCCTGGGAAAGCAGGCACAAGTTTTAAGCCAAATTCACTTCTACACTGCTGTGATTCGGATTTAATGCACAATAAAAACCATTTTCATCTCTCTCAAATGAATAATTTCTCCATGATTATAAATATTTTAAAGGTTTAGCAAGAACATTCCAGGATTATGTATGGTTCTCTCTGCAAACTACATAAAATATGAATGATAGCCAAATCTACTTTGTTAATACTTCAAGAGGTGAAGATGGCTTAGGCTCATATAACAAGGCCTTAGGCTGTTAGAGAAAAAAAGGCTATGTGTATTTTGTATTTTGAAGTACAGAAAAGAAAGATGAAGTGATGTTACTAGAGAAGCAGAAAAGTCTCCGAGCTTGGGAACAGCCTAAAAACATCCCAGGGTTCATTGTCAGTGCTATCCCTTTCTGACATTTCCTGAATTATCTAAATATTTGTGTAAGTGTTACTTCTGAGATTCAGCACGTTCCGAGAAAACAATACTGGGAACAGACAGATTTTCAGCAAAATGACAGGAATTTTGAAGGTGCAGAGTGATTGATGTACTTGTGCAAAAAATACAGTGCAGGACATGGTAAAAAATAGTGGTAGGTTGGATTTTTGTCTCTCATATCTCACTCCAGCTATGTGGTCATTATCACAAGCCATTTCAGATCAATATGAAGCAGATATAATCTCTATAAATCAAGAGGGGCTTTTGGTGAAGAGAAAATTACACACTACTTCTTTTATGTATGACAAGAATATGTTGCTGTTACTCTCCTCCATATCCTACATCCCTTCTACTGATCCCGTTACTCTCCGTGTCTTTTGCTACATGGTGATGCCTCCTCTTTGCACAATGGCTACATCTTCTGGACTGAGTCACCAGAGATTCATGTGCAAGTAGGTCATGGGGAAGAGACTGGGTCCACCTGAAGCCATGGAATGAGACAGCAATGGAAGGAAATCACATCAACCCCTGTGGCCAACACTGAGAAAAATGAACCCCAGCTGTCCCCTGGCATCCATGTCTGAAATGTCCCTCACTTGTGTCAGCTCTCACACTATGACATGATTTTGAACAGCTTTCCACTAAAAAGTGTGAGATATTTGGCAGGAGGAACTTAGAAGTACTCTGCAAAACAGACCCAGTTGCTGAATACTGCAAAAGGCTAATAACTTCATATTATAAGGCAATTTAAGTGTAAAACTGAAAACAGTGAAGTAATTTATTGAAAAAGGTGCATAACTCTTCTCCATGAGTATAGGACTCCTCAGCAGAAAAAACTTTTGCATTCATTATTCACATTTTGCTAAGGAAAAGTCATATTCACAAACAAAATGATTGTGGTAGCCACAGCTGTGGATTTGACTGTCATATACCACATTCACTGCAAACCTTGTAAAAAATATTGCCTATCACCCCTTATGCACAGCAGTGGGAGACTGGGAACACTCAAAGAAAATGGTGCTATGAAATAAGACAAAGAACTTGCAGGGGTAAGTCAGATTTAATCAACCCTTCCAATGACCAAGCCAGTGAAGAGATTCTGCAATGGATTCTCCACTGTTTCTGAATAAAACATGGTGCTGGCAAATCTGAGCTGGCTTTTCATGGAGGTATCTAAATTGCTTCCAGAGGTCAAATGACTCTGGAAACAATATAGCCAGGAGGTACCTGAGCTCATAAACCCTGTCAGTTCTGCAGCTGGCTATGTACAGAGCCAAATCTGTCTCCATGATTAATTAAATATCAGCACAAATATCCTGACCATTTGTAATCAAGAGCTGCCTGTACATGAGTCAAATCCTATAAAATATTTTATATCTACTCACTAAAATTACAGGAACCAATGGCACAACTGGGTATTTCGTCTTGGATGTGCAAAAGCAGGTGCTGATTTAGCTGGTGGTGTGAGGTGGCCCATTAGCCCGAGGCACTGGGAGATACACTCCTGATTCAGCCTTTGCAGCACAGCTCCAAATCTGCCCAACTTCCACACACAGGCTGCCTGTCCTCTTGCCTTGGTCTGACCTCCTGTGTCCCCAGAGCTATCAGAGCCTGGCAGCACAACATTTAGGCAGGATCCAACAATAAATGTGAGGACATCACAAGACATTTTTTTCATATTAAAAGTCATTTATCTTTGGGCACTGAAATATGTGTGTAATTACTATGAAACAGAATAAAATCCATTTCAGCTATTTGACATCATCACTAAGCCTCATAAAAGAAAGTGAAGATGTCAGTTGATTATATTTCCATGAAAAAGACAATAACAACAGTGTTTTCCTATCTTTCAGGTGGCTCCACAGAAAGAAGCCAACTATTTTATTTACTGTCAGCATTAGTGGCATCACAGGTGGCACAACACAGTATGTATGTAGACACCTGTAAATATACCAGTCAATTAGAAAGAGTAATTAAGGAAATGAAAGGAATTCTACTCACCAGGCTTTACAAGGCTTGTCTTTGTCTCTTTCTTATGTCGAGCCAGCTGCGTATTCCCTTCACTCATTGACCCTGGACTGAATTTCTTCCTGGAGAATTCTCCATCACTTCCAGTGCAAAAACTGATTGGACTGTTTCCAGCATCAGAAGGAGTCTTAACTGGAGATACTGACTGGCTACTAGGACAGCCAGTGTCATCTGAAAGTGCAAAGAAAAGGGAAAACATCAACATTTCTAACCAATAAGTATATGAAAGTTACCAGAATAAAAGAAAGAGTGCTTGAACTACAACTCTTTACAGTCACTGATATGTAGAACCTTGGCTCTGAAACCTGATGAGAAGCTATTTGTTTCACTCATTTTGTGAAGAAATCTTGAATATCTTATGGCAGGCTAAAAGGGCAAGTACTTGCTTTACTCAGTCTGACAAAACACAAACTCAGGGGCTGTATAATGAAAATTCCTATCTAAGATGAATTCCTTTAGCAAAGTTAGGGAATACTGCAGCATGAAGATCACACAAGACACAATTGTTGTGCAGTGCACACTGGCTGCAGAGCAAGCACGGGCCACATGCTCTCCTTCAAGAAATGTTCCCACATCTGACCAGCAAGACAACAACCTACAGCCCACATGCATGAAGTCAGGAATTTAATGTAACTGGAATTAATACAGGTTCCTCAAAATTGTCTTTCCTTTAAAAGCAACCATGATCACAGAACTCTTCCATTCTTGACAAGTGGCAGTGAGGTACCTGGTTTTGAAGAGAGTGGGTAACACACAGATTGCTTTTGTTTAAAGCTGAATTCCTCTGAGGGCACACCAGCACTCCAGGGCATCCACAGGCACCTTGGGAACAGGCCCAGGATCCTGACCTCCAGGGATACAAACACTCCAGCTCTTAACTACTGAATGCAAAATATGCAGTCTGATTTTGAATGAAATCCATGTATCAAACCCCAACATCCCATGTTATCTGGAGTAATTGCAGTTCGCCTAAAAATCATGGTGGTTTAATTGATACAAAACAAAACCAAACACGCTACTCTGACTCTCCTGGAGAAATCTAATTGTTCTTTCCCAGGACAAAATGAAAGCTGCCATCTAAATTATGCAATTGCACACAATGATGCATTATCTTTAGCTAACATGAAACCCAAATAAGTACCTGCTACTGAGCCAAATAATTTGCATGACCGTTTTGCACTTACCTCTTCCACCCTGGTCATTATGTAGGTCGAGGCTCATTTTGCACTGACCTTTGCATGGGCATATTGATTTAAAAGTCAGTTATGACTGTGCATTTATGTGGCAAAAGGGACAATCCATATCTAACACCTTTCTGCCCACCTCTCCTCTGCAGGAAAGAACAGCCTTTGCTTTTGTTAGCTATTGCTCTCTCAATACAGCAGAAAAACTTCATCCTTTCATGTGATCCAGTTTTCCTTCATGCCTGGGCAGCTGTTTCACCCTCACTCATCTGTTCCAATGCTCTGCTTCTCATTTCTCCATGGCCTGCCTTCAGTCCCCCAGCAGGGTACCCCAGGTGCTGGCTGTCCAGAGCAAGGGGTGTGCATCAGGCTGTAGGAGCAGCCAGCAGCCTGAGGTGTTGCATCCCAGGCCTGTGCCAAGTGCCAGGCATGATGCCAAGCCAAGGGGCACCCCAGCCTGCTGCCAGAAACACCTCCCAGGGCACAAAGGGCAGTGACAGTGCAAAGCCCTAATCCAGATTAATCATATCCCATTCTTTCAAATCATCCCAATTAAGCCAAAAAGCATCCCTTTTTGCCATCTTGCTGCTGCCTTCTCCAACTCAGAATTGTTTTCTAGTAAAATAACAGAAAAGAGAAAACTGCTAATAAGCTTTTCAGCCTGTCCCCACATTCATCCTGACTAAAGCAAGGTCGCTGCCCACATGACTTTAGTTTACTTTTTATCCTTTCCATTCCCATCAACGTCACAATATGACTCAACACAAAGAAGAGAGAAGGTGGCAGTTTCCTCCCAGATCAGCATCCATGTCCCTTTCTCCAACATTTGGAGTCTCTTCTGCAGGCTGAGTGAAAGTTACCTGCAGGACAGTGGATCAGCACCGAGTGAGCTCCTGAATTGCATTTAAGCAGCTGCTTTAGCTATGTCCAAAGCATTCTATCTTTAGAAGTACACAAACATTTACAATCAAATATATTCAGAAATAAGTGACAGCTTGTGCAGTTCGTTTTTAATTACGACTTTTCCATTTAGATGTTTCTGTATGTGGCATTAGTTTTCAAACTTTACGTTAGAACAAAAACAAAAAATCCCCACAAACAAAAACCCCCTCAAAACAAAAAACCAAAACCAAAGCAAACCCCTCTCCCAAAACCTCCCCCCCAAACCAACAAGAAACTGTTTACCTCATCTCTCCACTAATAAAGCTACTTCAATACCTGCACAGGTTCTGCAGACCTCACAGATCTGTTTTATATGGGAGAATTTATGTAGAAGGAACTCCCAAAGCTATAGAGATGCAGCCTGGAAGAACCACAGGAGCTGATAAAACTTTCCACAATGAATGAACTAAACTACAGTGTTAAAAATTGGGGCATTAAAAACCCTAAATGTGCAAAACTAACTGCAATGAGAAAAAAGGTAGCTAAAGAATGCATACCAAAATAGCATAAAAAATGTTTTATTTAGCACCCCCTAACATTGCCTGTGATATCACCCTGGTGACACTGTATCATCAGATTTTTTCGTATCTACATATCCTTGTTTTACTGTTAAGAACTTCAGTAACAGGGCATTTTTAAAAAGAACAAATGAATCTGGCACAAAGAAGAATAGCTCTTCCCTACTCATACCCCTTGTAACCTTTAGATACACAAATAACCAGGTGAGCACTCCCACTCCAGCTGCAGTGAATGAATGACTTTATTGTATTCCCTCTCCTCTGATAGTTTACCTTTTATGTAATGTACAACTTCTAATCCTTCTACTACTATTATCCAGAAACATGAACAAAATTATAAATTTTCCAGAACTAGGGCAAGCTGTGGAGAAAGATTTTTCTGTGTCAGCCTTTTGAATAATCAGAATGTTTGTTACCGCAGAATGGAAGAGCTGCCTATGAGATGCTGGTGCTCACCACCAAAGCAAGCAAAGCTCTGCTGTACATTGGGGGGATCCACCTGACCCACAACTCACACTCCTGGCTCAAGGAAATGTCCTGGTAAAGAGTGAGATGCTCTCTAGCTGCCTAGTGCCAGCCAAATTGCCTGCACCTACCTTCATCTTTCCTGCTACTGAAACCTTAACAGGCTATTTATTTGTATTTAATACTGCAGGTGAACCCCCCACAGGAGAAGCAGACTTCCCTATGGACCCTGACATGGAGCTGATTCCCTCTCCACCTCCAGACAGCCTGAGCTGCCTCCCTGCTCTCTGCTGCAGTGACTCCTCTGCTCCTCACCTGCAAGCACCATGGGACTGCAGCATGGTGCATTCAGCATTTCCCTCAGACCTGCAGGCTCCTCCTAAACCCTGCTGGAAACTCTGATGGAAGGAAGTGAAGACCTCCAGCTGCCCAGAAATGGGCCAAGATAAGGAATCTCTCTCAAAAAAGCAGGTAACAGGAGCAGATGATTCACAGATGGGATTCACTCACTGCTGAAGAGATGAGGTGCATATAGCTTCCAGCAAGGTCAATTAAGGATTCAACCCTGTAACTCAACAGGAGTTTTGTCCCAGCACAGACTTCAGACCTAGACTCCTCAGGAACAGGGGCAGATCTGATTAACATTCTCAGGCACATCAGCATCAGGAGACAAAAAAGAAAAAGCTGGCAAATAGTGCTGTGAAAGTCTGTACTTCTGATCTTGCCTGAATTTACTTGCACAAGAAGGAAAATCACATGAATTTATAAAACACGACTTCCATTGCTTTCTTTCATAGTATTTTTTTTTTCACAGGGGCCTCCTAGGACCATTCTGGGAGTAGGCTTTTCCTTTGAACATCAGCTGGATTTCATCACTTGAAATTCTACATCCAAGCCCTCTCCCAGATCAGACATGCCTGCCAAGTTTCAAAGCCAAGCATGGGATAGCGTCTCCTCAAACAAACCATCAGGAAAGTTGCTCAGAGCACTCTGACATTTGCATGTTCTGACTAACCTTTAAATAGTAAAGTCAAAATATAAACAAGAGTGTTAAAGATAATAGTACTCTGAACAACTGACAAAAATACTGTTCTCGTAGACTTTAAGGCTATATGTTGAGATGTGATGATTTTCTCAGCACACATACCTTACAAAGTTCACTGGAATATGCCTTAGAACCTTCTTTAAAAAAACACTGCCTTTTTCCTAAAGGCTTCAAGAACCACTGAATACACAACCTCCTTATATAACACATCTAAATAATTAATGATGCACTCACTGAGGAAGCACTGACTCCTTTTTACTTTCACTCCTAGCTGCCAAATAGAGTTAGGCACTCCTGTGACACTGAATGGTCCAGTTCCTGCCTGATCCCTATTTCACTGTCCAACATTCCCTGCTTTCACTAATCCAACATTGGTTTTCTCCTAAGGTTCCCCTTATCAGTGTTCAGGCTGTACATACTCTGAATTTCCACCAAGAAATGATGGAATTAAACATGTGGCTCTAACGCAATTTTAAATTAAAGACGAAAGCGATTTTCTGGCTTTTACCTGATGGTTACATTTCCATTCATCCCAGGATCTGTTAGTCTGGGTAGCCACAGCTCTGCCAGGAACAATCACTGCAAGCTGGCTTTGGCAGTGAGGGTGCCACAAAGGATATTTCAGAATTTTTCAGAGTAATCTCCCAGTCTGCTTGTCTGCCTCACCTTTTTTGACCCTCAGTTTCTGAACTGTTTTGGTCTCCTTTTCATGACTAGCCTTGTAGCACAGGGGTGTTCACGCAATTATGAAAGTTGCTGACAGACATCAAAAAGAATACAACATCCACCTTCCACCTGTAAGGCTCCTCCTGTATTGAACTGAGAGAAAGGCTTCTCTGGAGGGTGAGTCAGAACGACAGCCCCATTCAGGCTAAGTCATCCCAGTACTCTGGGTCACTGCCTGGAGGACCTCAGCTCTCTCCAAGGACTAACACAACCACTGCTCTCACCTGGGCAGCTGAACCTGTGAGGTGTAAGGGCTCAGTGCCCAGGCAGACAAAACTGCTAATGAGAGATTCACAGTGTCATTCTGGAACAACCAGGAAACACAGTAAAAGCAGCAGAAAAAACATAGTATTATAAAATCAGTCGTACACATAGAAAGGCAGAGGTAGGAGCATATTCACATCCACACCAGGAGGGTCTCAACAGGCATAAATCCTGCCTCATACCTCTGGAGGCACCCTCACCTTCCCAGCAACCACTGAGGGAGCACAGCCTAAGGTAAGAGGAGGGAATATTCTCCTCAGCTCCTGACTGTACTAAAACCTTTCATTTTTACTGAGGCCTTTCCAGTAGGTGATTGTATGTACTCTGTAAGTTTAATAATTTGGTAGTAACATTTTGTCATTTACAAAATCACACAGACTGTAGGAAAAATTATTTATTAACTTCACTAAAAGTAGAGTCCTAAAAATGCTACTCGTTTGGGTTCTTCTGATTATTTTAAAAGTAATTTCTTAACTATTCTGAAGACCTGTTTGGTTTGGCATTTAAGAAGATTTCTCAGAGTATGACATACTTGTGAGGCAAGTGTCCTACCAGAAGTTAAACACAGTAAAGAAGAGCTGAAGCACAAGGACAACTACAGAAGTTTCAGGAAAAAGAGAGGAGGCCTACTTATGCAAAATCCTCCTATATAAATAATTTCCACATTTAATCTCGGTGTCTCTGCAGGCAGAACTTGAATTAACTGTGCTCCATTTTGCATGTGAACAAAGGCTGGCTAGCAGCTCCACCACGCCCTGAGGTCACCTACAGAGGCTATGCAAACTCTTGTCCTTGAAGGGTTTCTGGGCTCCAACAGACAAATACATGGCTGCTGGGATGTGCTGGGAACAGTCCAGCTTCAAAAAAGAGGCTGGATGAAATGACCTCCACAGATCCCTACAACCTACATGCTTTTCTTTTCGTCAGATACTCCACAGCTGGAAAACACCCTGCTATTCACAGTCCATCCTTCAAGCTAGAACTTTTGACTGTAATGTTCTAGTCATAAAATCTAACACAGGAAAATCAAGACTAAACATCTTCAACTGGCTGCTGAGGATCACTAATGTACAGGCAACTTTTACACCTGATGCTCACCAGCCCCTTTGACCTCGCTTCTGTCACACCCACAGGCTGGCCAGTCCTGAAAATTTAGTATGAGAGCTGCTCACTGACTTGGGTAAGAGGCCCTCTCTGCTCAGTCACAGCATGGCAGGAATGCTGACAGGCTGAGATTATATAGGAGAGGGGACAGGAAGGTGAAAAAAGATGGACTGATCTGCTCCTAAGCTTGGGCATCTTTTGCAATGCAGAATTTCACATAAACATGTCTTTAAAGGTATCTGCTCTTGATGTCTGACTGTAAAATTGCTAAGTCATACTGAAGCAGCTAATTTTAATTGATTTTGGCAGCATGTCTACTAATGTTCCTTCTACTTGAACATTTCACTAACAAACAGGACTGACATGAGCTCTGTCAAAACACCTAAAAAAAAAGAGGACTATAAAATTGTGGCTTACTGGCTTTGTCATTACATTTATAGCCTGACTAATGGTGTATTATAGAGGAGAAGCATAAGGGCTTACTAGTAAAAATATCAATAAAAATAGTACTGCTACTAGGAGAGCACTGTGGTCAGGAACAGCACACCTCCCTGAGTTTCATTATCACATCACAGAAAACATCTGGACAAGGGATTTAAGGTGATAAAAGACTGAAAAATCCATTTGAAAATAGAAAAAGATATATTTTTTTCTATAGAAAAATTTTAACTAAGTGTAAGGACAGAAAAGAGTCTAAAAAAAAGACAAGAGTATTTTCTATTTGCTATGGGTTTAAGCACTTTAGTAGACCTCATTCATATTTTCTGAGGACAAGAGCTGGAAGTGGAACCACTGCTGCTACCTCAGTTGGGAAAGCGTTGACTACATCCAGTATAAGAAATATTATGCACTTAATATTCAGTGAAATATGTGTGTATATATAGATGGGTTTCTGTTGGGTTTTATGTGGTTTATTCCATTATGCAGCAAAGGAAGAAATTAGAAATATTCTTTCCAGTTTTGAAGGTACCTTTTTTGAAAATAAAAATCTTCATCAGACCACCAAGAAATCTGTACCCATTCCTCAAATGGTACAACATGTTATACTCATTTGGTCTCATATAGCTCTGGCTCCATGGCTAACAGAATATAACTGTGACCCTCACAGCTTCAACATCACCTCACAGGGCTGCCCTGCTTACCTTCTCATGGAAGGAAATAACATATACTCTATCCATTGTTAGTTTACGCATATTTTTCTTTTCTCTTTTAACTATCCTCAGCCCAAAGTGGCACTTAGCAGCACCACAGAATCTAGTCCCATACACATCAAAACGCTGTGTGAAAATTTCATGGATATATACTAACCCTATAAATGTAGGGCTAAAATATGCAGTGTTGAATTTCTCTTAGAATATCACAATTCTCTTTCAACACAAAGTAAATCCAAGACTTCTGATTAAAGTTTCATTCCTGCTACAAGCTGTGATTTTCTTCAGAGTGCATGACAATATTCAACTCAATAAAAAGTTGCATGAAAAGCACTGTAAAAAAAAAAGTATTGGACTATGCATTTGTGGTGAAGAAAATACCTGATATTGTTTAGAATTCAGCCCATAGTGCACAACAAGCTCCAAGTAAAAGGGCAGTAGCAAGGCTGAGGTGCAGCAGAAAGGGTGACTGTTCTCAGGACACCATGCGAAATGCTCCAGAGAGAACGGGAACTGTCCTGCTGACCCCAGGAGGCTCTGGCTTGGGTTTTAAAGGTTCACAGTACTGACAGATACATAAAAAGGTGATAAAAAACATCCAAAAGGTCAAATATTTTGGCTTCCAGATGTTGTTGTGTGGCAAGAGGAACAAAAGGATCGTTACTTAGTCAGGGGGAATTAATACTGAAGTTGAAAGGGAAGCAGGGAAAGGCCAAAAACTGGGGAACAAGCAGACTTTGCTCTTTAGTACCTAGGCACGTTTCTCATTTCCATGTTTGGAACAGACCTCTGTGCCACAGAAACAGAACTGGTAGCTCACAATCTCATAATATGAAGCAATAATAAGTTATTTCATGTAAGCTGGTCCAGCAGGAAATTCTCTAGGGAAGCAGCAGTGAGAAAAGGAAGCATGTCACCAGTGTCACCCTCATGAAGAAAGGCCATACGAGTATTTTTGAAAACAGATTTTGTTTCACTGTTTTTGTAAATTAGTATCACAGTCATCACTGAACTGCCTTACAAAGTGCTGCAAACAAAAGTGCTAGAAAAGACCTCCAGAAGTCTGAAAAAAATGGCAAAATGGCTGTGGAAAAGCATAGCAAAAAGGACTGCAGGAAAGATAATCTTTCAGTATCACAAACTTGAGAACTTTTAAACATGTTTCTTTGAATCAGTAACTCAGAATAAAAATCACACACATAAACCAGTAAGGAACTATTTAAACAAAATATTTTTTCTTATAACAAGAAACAAGAAGAACGAGAGAGCTCACTGTTTCCATAGTAATACATACATATATACAAACAAATAATAGGAGCAATTACTTTCAGTAATTCAAACTAACTGTCTGACCTCAATCCGTTGTTAAAATACTAAAAATTTAGTCTTCTGTATCTATTTCTATTCAGGAATATATATATCAGTACACATACTTATTCAGTGTAGTCTCCAAGGCTAGCTGCTTTATATTGCAACCTGCTTCAATGCTCTAACAAGAGAAATTATTCACTGGAGTGCAAGAAGGTACAGCTTTTTTCTTCAGTAACAGTTGTACAACTTCTTCTTCTTGTCTGTGGCAAGCAAAATGGGTTGTGCATTCACATAGACTTAATAAGCCTGCCTAAGGCCTACATGCTTTTTTGGACACACACTCTGAACTCAGCCCCAGGATCCACCAATAGCTAGGCCAATTGGCAAATAATCTCTGAGATTAAGGGGGATGTGCACAGGAGCAAAGGAGCAAGGAATGGCAGCACTGAGACTGCTGCTGCAGCACCCACACCCCAGGCTTACAGCGCAGCCCCTGTACACGTGCACATTTATTGTGACACACATGCAAAGGACAAGATTTAAATAAAATCTTTACCCCAGAAAAGAACAAGTTATGAAACAAGGATTGAACTCGAATAAGTGTTGGACCAGATCTTGAGTTTTTAAAGAAAAAGCAAAAATTAAGCTTCAATTCCTATTTTGGAAGACTGCGTAGGAGTGAGTCACAGCCATTGATGTACAGAGATTTTACTGGTTTTTCAAAAGCTCGTAGGACTATTCAATCTAATAAAAAATCTGATTTACAGGTAAACCCAAGAAAAGAGGAATGGTTTGCTAGGAGTATTAACCAAGTCCTCTGGCTCAAAAATTCTTTTGCTGAACTAATCACTAAATGTACAAATGCATCCTGCAAAGCTGCATCTTGCTTACCAAAGCTTTAGTTCATTCCCTGATGAAAATCTGGCATCTTAGAAAAGGCTGAAAGAGAGGTTGGGCATTGCTGCAAAGGACGCAGAAAAGAAAGTATATCCCAGACTAAATTCCTTTTTAAAAGAAAAGCTGAATACACTTACTGCTGACTTCAAAGCAAGGACATGTACACCAAAACCAAGGATAGTGCCCCACCCAAAGTATCATTATTCTTACAAGGCAAACACTGTAACTGGAATGCCCAAAAGCCCAGCAGCTGGACCCCCATGGATCCTTCAGCAGGAGCCTTGTTTGAGATTCTGGATCACTTTCTCTGCCCAACTGACAAGGTGAGTGCACGCAGCCACTTGGAAGCCAAGGGCAACTTAGGAAAAAACATGCATGAGACAGGCAAATGCTCAGTAGCAGTTGAGCCACACAAAGCTCCTGGGAGAGTGTTTTTTCATCATTTGACATCATCTGTGGCCAACATCCAAGCTGAAGGAGAGAAGTGCTCCTGTATCAAATTGACAACCAGGCCCCAGATGCTCTCAGGTTTTAAGAAAGGGTTGTGCATGGTGAATGCAGATATAAAAGCTCAGCTTGCCTATCCAACATCCAGACAGCATCCACATGCACTTGGCAGAAACAAAGAATATCAAAAACACATTTTGTCAGGAATATCACAGATATGACTAACTCTCACTGTGTTTCATACAGACTTACAAAGCAAAACTGATATACAGTCAACTGCAAATAATTGACCAACACGATAAAGTGAGGCTCTGATGCACTCAAACAAGACAAAGAGGGAGCTGATCATGCAAATTGAAAACCTATCACAGCCAGAACTAACAACTTCTTCAAAAAAAACTAAGCATTACAAACACTGTCTCTTTTCTGTTGCCAAGAGATATTTTTTGCTGTTACCACCATGCTTGCAGCACTGCCATGGTTCCCAAAACCAATATTAATAACACCTACAAGATCTACTCTCATTTAGAGAGAAGGAACTCCAAGCCTTCACTTAGGCACCGAGATCAGTGTAAGCACATGAGAAAATTTGACATCAGAAGCTCTAGGGAATCAAGCAAAAATACGTATTTAATGGATGAGGGGAAAAAAATAATTTCTGCTGGGCTAAGAAGAAATCTACAGATCTTAACCTGGTGTTAATAATAATTAGAAGAAAGGCAGAGAACAACTTGACAAGAAAAGGGTTAAGAGGAAAGGAATTACTCCAGGGATCAGGTCATCAATTCATACTATCTGCTGCCTATCAAGAATATTTTGGGGTTTAATGCTCAAAAGAAATTACAGAAAATGCATTTATCCAAATGCTTATGAACATCTTCACACTGCTACATTATTGTTCCCGTCTGCTCTTGTCTTCCAAATGTACTACTTGCTAATTTTAAATATTCTTTTTGCACATTCTGCTTCTTAATGAAGAAGAAGCACCAGGAGAGGCAGGTTAAAGGCTGTGGCTCCTCCACTCACCTCTCCACACATCTGTTCACCATCCCCTCTCCAGAAACAGGAACTAGCAGCCACCTGCTGCCCCTGGGGGATTTCACTCTAAATTAGACAAATGATGATAAAGAAGGATAATAAGTGGAAGACAGGAAAGAGATGTCAGAGAATGAGGAAATCAAGTCAGTGACTGTTGTCCCACCTGCATCACAGTGAAAATTCCATCAAACCTAGCAATAACCGAACCAGAGTCTGGGATGGAGGAGAGTGCCTTGGCTGATCCATGGCTGTGTAAGGTCTGAAGACTCAGAGCAGCAAACCATGTAGTGTGTACCTGTATGGGTGCTGCAGGCAGCTTTAGAAACACAAAGCTCTTACATGGGGAAAAAAAAACCTAAATCAATGCAGCATTCATGAAACAATAAAAGATGAATAAAATAAATAAAAGAGATGAGCAGTTGTGCTTAAGATGCAGGTTAAGAGACCAGCATTGCAGGCTGCAAAACCTCTGTGAAAGGTGCCTCGAAACTGTCAAGCCATGAGATCAGACACACCCAGAATAAAAACAACATGTTGCTGGGACTCAAGGCAGCCTAAGCAGTGCAGTGGGACAACAAGGATATATGACAGTGGCAGCTGCTTGTTGAGTAGATCTGAAGAACAGGGTACAAACCCCAAAGATGAAAAAAATGCCAGTGATCAAGATGAAAGGCTTGTCAACACAGAAGGAAAAAAATCGGGATGAAAAGCAGCCATTTGGGAGAGATCATAAAAATAACGTATTTCTAGAAAGCGTCAAAAGATTTTATTTATTTGGAAGAGGCAAACTCAAGGAGGTAAGGTGGAGGGATTAAAAAGGCATGGGAAAAAGACTCCAGTATTCTTACAATCCTATGATGTTTGTTTAACGCCCTGCATTGTTCATTAAACAATAACCAAATAGATCATTCCACTGAGCCTGAATTGTAAAATCTGGCAAAGCTAGACTCAAACATGTGTATTGTGTTTCTCATCTAAGAAAACTTGTACACTGTGTTCAATACTCTGTTTTTCATGAAAGGAGTTAGAAAAGTAATAGTAATAATCTGATCCATTGTAATGAAGACCAAGATAAATAAGAGCATTTCTGTCTATTCCCAGGAACACCTCTGGTAATTGAAAATACTTTATGAACTAAAAAAAAGGAAGCTTAGAAAGTTGCTCTTATACTAGCTGTTGCAAAAAAAAAATTCCTGTAATTCAGATTTTTAAATAGATGATCACAGAATCATAGAAACATTTAGGTTGTAAAGACCTCTAAGGTCATTGAGTCCAACCACTAATCTAGCACTTCCAATTCCACCACTGAAAATGTTATGCTTTTCACAAAACTGACTATTGAAAACAAATTTCTCCACACCAAAAATGCCTTTTAAATTACTACAGGGATACAGAGCCCAAGGTGTTCATGATATGACCCTCAATTTTGTTATGCATGTGCATTAATGTCATTTACAGCAAAGAGTTTCGCTGAATTAAAAAATTACTCACCACTAGTAGGCATCTGAGTCTTTCATTGCTAGTTGAGGCATATAAATTGTGCTAAACTCTACACAGGGCAAATATTTACTAAAAAAAAAATCTGTTTTCAAGTCCCTCATGTAATATTTTGAAGAGCAAATGACATTTTTTGGTCTACAGTTGGAGAGTAATAATTTACTTCTGATCAATCACCCATCCATTGCCCTCTCTGTAGAGAAGCCATCATGCCCAACTCATGTCTGGCGACACACTCATCAGGAGAAGCCTGAATTCTGAAATAAACAAAACTTATTTCAATATGACAGTGAAGACTTCACCTACATATTCTGTTCCAGTTCATGGAGATCATTGTCACAAAACCAAAAGGAATTGCAGTCTAATACCTTTAATAGCAATTCCCCTGTTTTACTGACTTTTGATTTAAGGGCTTCTCAAAATGCCCTAATACCACGCTGCAGTTATAAGGCAAATCTTTCTCTTTAAAGCAACGCTTCTGCCGCAATAAAACCGCCAACTTTTTTAGCAGTGGATAGCAGAACTCGAAATGGAAACATCTGGTGTCGCTTACGGACACATATTAAAAGAACAGATACTAGATTTGCCTGGAAAAATCAATGGTTGCCCTTCTTCGTGGGCAAAGCGGATCGCTCATGCGGGCTCGATAGGAGTCCGACACACGGATGCTGCGGCTGGGATGCCAGCGAAGCCTCGGGGGCGGCCGTGTGGAGCACACCGCGCTCCCCAGGGACACCGAGGCTGGGGGGCTCTCTCTGCGGTACCTGAGCAGAAGCTGTTGCTGCTGATAGTCCTGCCGGAGCCCGCGGAGGAACTGGGCGGGTTGAATTCCCGGCTTTCCTCTTCCGAAAAGGGCGATTCGGAAGCGGGAGAGACCTTCTGCTGCGGCCGGAGGACCAGGCGGGGGATGCGGCTGCGGGACACCTCCTTTTCCAGCTGCGTCCTCTGCTCCTGCTCGGGAAGGGACACCCCGTCAGGAACCTCTCGGNCCGTCTGGCCGGGCTCGCCGGGCCCTGGCCGCGACAGGCGGAAAGGATCGTGGACATGAAATGGGCAGAGGGCAAATGATGCCAGTGCAAATACGATGGATGTATAGCTATACACTGAGCAAAATGCACCGTCAGGTTTCTCTGCTTCTTAGTCATAGAACCATAGACTGTTAAACGTTTGGGAGGGACCTTAAAAATTATTTAGTCCTAACCTCCCTGGCCATGGGCAGGGACGCTTCCCACTAGATCAGGTTGCTCAAGTCCTTATCCAAGCTGGGCTTCAACACTGTCGTGGCTGGGGCATCCACAACCTCCCTGGGCACCCTGTTCCAGA